>OV651824.1:20170920-20686010 GCA_927349885.1 Psylliodes chrysocephalus | reverse complement strand
CATGCTCTCTTTACACATCCTAGCTCTGTAGTGCAGACACTTTCAGTATCGTCCTAGCATCTCCTCTTTATTCTATCTCAATGTAGAGAACGGTCTGAGACATAAATAGGGAAGACCATAGATAAATTAATATTAAAAGATAAACCGTTTAAATGCACGGCACTGGTAACAAGTGGTAGTTCCCGGCCATACTACTTGGAGCCACCGTCGCAAATAAGATGACACTATGAGAGATAAACTGAAAGTTTTTTCTATAAACTAATATTAGACAAATTAAAAATAATTTTTTTATAAGAAAGGGCAACATTTTGATAAGAAAATTGTTCAATAAGATGTAAGTATGTACACTTTTTTGTTTTTATAGGAAACCCCTGACACCTGCATCAAAATTTGGTCCAGTTTTCCAAGAATGAGAGGAGAATACTATTAATTTCACTTACAGTTGTTATTTGTACATGTTATGTATGTAATAAATGTTTAAATGCACCATAGTTTTATTAAATGATTAAACTATACCTATATACCTGTTGTTTCAAATATTTTAATATAATTTTAATTTATATTTTTGGAGTTTTATTACTTAAAAAACTAATATTTATGTTAAATACAGTATTTTAATGTAAATATTAGTTTTTTTAAAGTAATGAATGCCAAAAAATTAAATAAATAATAAAGGACATTTGAATGAGCCGCGTTTAGGCTTACACTCTTCTTTTAATCTTCTTCTTTTATGTTGACTCGGTAGGCGCGACAGACGACCGCCGACGCGACATACGCCCGCCGACACGACCCGAGAAGTGTCGCTTCACATCTAAAATACATACAATTATATGAAACACATTTAGCACGGCGCGACACGACCGAGAAGTGTCGTCCTGGAGACACTTCTCGGTGCAAAGCTTTGCTTGCGTATCGCTTTTTTTTGGGGGTGATTCGGTCGGAAATTTCTTTCGATCTAGGCAGCGTTGCCAGATTTTAAAACAGTATGGGTAAAAAAAACCGTAGATCTGAACAGTAGATTTTAATACAGGGGGAAATAATTAAAATTTGCAGTGTAGTAAATAAAAAAATAAGTATATAAGAAACGAAAAATAAACTTTTTGTCGACCCAAATTAAAAATTAAAATTAAAAACAAATAACATTTTTAATATATGCTTAACGTACGGAAAAAAAAAAGAACAATGAAAAATAATAGGTACCTACTTCTTTTAGTTCTGTCAGATAATTCAAAATCGTAGTGTGCATGTTCTTTTTAATTCTTTGTTTCATTTTAAATAAAAACAATGATTATCTTGAGGTTTTTTTTATGGAGCCAACCTAGAGTAGTGGATGCTTATTACGCTGCTTTTACTGCAGAAAATTTACTAGAGAAAATATTCTTTAACCATTTGCTGAAGAATGAGGCAAACTTAATAAATTAAGAACAAAATTTGCTATAGACAAAAACAGTAGATCTACGTGAAAACAGTAGGTCTGACAACGCTGATCGTTCCCTCGAATGGTTATCCTGTAACTGTCGCGCGACACTTCTCAAGCTTGCGAAATGCACCAAGCGTAACATTTATGCATCTGTCGTCCTACTCGACCTTGGGGTCGCATCAGTGGTCGCTTGTCTCTTGACGCGCCTACCCAAATGGTATCTTTACTGTTAAGTTAATCAGCCAAATGTGTAGCGTGCGATGGTGGCTCCAAGTAGTATGGCCGGGAACTACCACTTGTTACCAGTGCCGTGCATTTAAACGGTTTATCTTTTAATATTCATTTATCTATGGGGAAGATCCGACCAATACATTTTACACGTCAAACGGAAACATACGCTGTTGCACGCCGGGGAAGAAAAATGTACTAGATTTTCCTTCGAGTGTACTAGAGTACCACATTCTTAGAGAAAGTTCTAGATCTAGTACACGACTGGCAACACTGTTCAAACTACGTAGGGCATTTTGTTTTTTAAGAATAAATAAGTCAGAAATATCATTTTGTTTAAGTAAATAACTAATAATTATAGTCTCCTTATAATTCACCCTCTTACTAGTGAATTTTAACCCCAGGAGCTGATCGAGCTTGAGCAGAGAAGGGTAGGCCATAGAAAAATAAAAATAGGTTTGAATAAATGGCGGGACTTGTTTCCTTGTTGGTAGTTGAAACGTAAGCGCTTAGCGCGCTGCTATCACTAAATTCAAACCCGTTTTACACCCATAAAAAAATGTTTTCAAAAATATTGACAAAAAAATCAATAGTTTTACTGATTTACCCCTTTAAATTTCACTTTAATATAATGTGTGATCAAATACAGGGATAATCGTTAATAAATGTAAAGTTAAGCTAAATTTAAATATTATGAGAGGGTGTAAATCTGACTTTGAAAATAAATTAGGTTATGTTGCCATAAATATGTCAGGCTGATAATATTTTTATTTTCAAATGTAGGTAATATTTTTTTTTAAATGTAGGTGAGTAAATTGTATTAATTTAGTGTAAGTTAGATTTAACTAATTTAACTATAGGGGTTCTTAAGAATGTCATTAACTTCTGATTCATTTAAATTTTAATTGCAGAAGTAAATATTTTTCTCACAAAACTAACAAGAAATTTTATATTTTTCCTGCTATTATTAATACTATTAGAGATAAATAGGTCAACATTTTAAACATTTGTGGTCAAAAAAATGAAAGGAGTTGTGAGCAAAATGTGTGAAGCCAATTTACAAACATATATTGTAGAACCGAGATAGAACCTCATCATGGTTTTTTTTTACTCATAAAGACTATGATGAAAAGAGGCGAATGATTTGTACTCAAAAAGTTATTGTTCAATTTTTGGGTGATATTCATTATTATATTTATCAAATAATACCCAAATATTTTCAAAAACTAATATGATATTTATTTCAACTTGTTAAGTTTTGCATAGTTCACCTATTAAGATCATAAATCAGATGTCTTCTATTTTTATTGAAATTTTTATACCTTTTATTGCAAGAAAATATGGAAGAATTTAAAAAAGTTATGACTCGTGTTCATTTTTAATTTAATTTTTGTTTTGTTTTAGATATTCCTGGGTACGGAGAATTTTGGAATGTGCATAAATGTCTATCTGAATTAGGGTGTGTTTGAAAGCCCACCTGTATTGAAGCTGGAGGCATATTGTACCCGAAATAGGCATTACAACTACTCAAGATTGAAATAGATGGGTAAAGGCTTTAAAGGGACAATAAGTATAAGAAAATTAGAATGATTTGTCCTTGGATTAATAAGTCAGTATTTAAAACAATTGTGTTTATAAATTAACTACTTTGACTTTTTATAAAAACTATCTGGTTTTTTTAATAATAAAAATGTCATGTGCTATGCTGGTAATCATATTATATTTTTATTTTTCAGTAATTTAGTGTGTGATATAGTGCTCTTTATGTTCAGAATATGCAGTTAGAAGATAATGCGATACATATAATTGCATGGTAATTCTAAATAAATTAAACTTGTTAAAAATGTGTTTTATTTTTCAATTAATTTTATTTTTCATTTAAAACAAGTGACATTTTCCATTTTTCAACATTTACCTACAACAAAAATTCACTAAACTTATTGTTTGTTTAGTAGTTGTAAGTAAAAGTTGTCAAAGAGGAAAATGTTACTTCAAATTGCTTAAAATATCTAAAATATGAAGCCCGCCAATTTTTAAATCGCTTTACTTAGTAGTGTCCTACTTTATCGACTGAAACTGACAGGTGTAGTTCAACCGTAAGCGTTTAGCGCGCTACTGTCAAGGTCAAGTAAACTTGTTACCAACTATTTACATGGAATCCGATCCCGTGGGGTAGGCTATTATTATTTGCCGTGGCGCTCCGAGGCGACTTGCAAATTATTATTGATGTATTGATGGTGCAATTTGATTTACAGGTGAGGAAAACCCAGAAAACCTCATCCACCATCATCGAACCAGTAACGTAGACGATTTGTAATCTATATGCCATAATAACAGAAAATAAATTACTGCCAATATTGCACCCATCAAATCTTACAACGAATCATGCAAATTAATTAAAAATTCACACGGTTTGGTCTAGGATCCGAAGTCGAGTGTTGATGAAACACTAAAATGCCTGCAAGTGAATATCAGCTGCTCAACACATTGTCGATTCATTTAATAAATTTAAAGGATGTTCTGTCTGAAAATTTTTCAAAACTGCTATAATTTTCTATATAAGGTAATAGAAATATATGAAATAGGCTCTATATTTCTTTTACCTGAAGCCTTATACTAACACGCAGGCGCGGCTCGTGATTTATTGTAGAGGTGGGTCAAATTGTGGAAGATAGTGCCGCCGGCAAAGCCAGCCCTGACCTGCACTAGAAGATGTTTTGGAGTGTTGAGTACAAAATATTTTTTATTTTTGATTTTTAAATAGGACAAATAAAAGGTATAGGTATTTCTTAAGATATTCATTGGATAATCAAAAAAAAAGAAGAACATCTTGAAAATTCATACACCAAAACACAAGACGAAACCATTAAAAACGTAAACAACTTTGAGTCGAACCTTTTGTTTGGGTTTTTATTTTATTTATTTATTTATTTATTTATTTATTTATTTATTTATTTATTTATTTATTTATTTATTTATTTATTTATTTATTTATTTATTTATTTATTTATTTATTTATTTATTTATTTATTTATTTATTTATTTATTTATAATACAATACTCTACAGGTCATAAACCCAATTACAGAGCAGGAATTGACAGAATATAATTATTAATAGATCACATTTTTTATATGAATGTTAAGCACATAAAAAGAACTTGTATTTCGTAATAGGTAACAAATTAACTAAGATAAAAAGTGAGATTTTATATCTGACAAATTGCAACTAAATATATCAAGTTCATTGACAATAGAATTTGTTACTGTACACATGGTATGGAGCGGAGAATTTTCCAGAACATTTGTGCGAGATGTATTTATATAAAAAGTATTCGGGTGTCTGGATGAAATTCTGGGTATGCAAATATTAAACTTTTCTAATAAGGTTGGGCAGTCAATAATACTTTTAATAATTTTATAAGTTACTACTACACTATAATAATCACGCCTTCTATCGAGACTGAAAAAGTTATGCTTTTGTAGTAATTCAGAGTGAGGTGTACCTATTAGAGGATAAATGCCATCAGTTTTCAGGCTTAGCAGTTTTAAAAATCGTCTTTGAATTGCTTCTATTCGATCTATATGATACTGATAAAAGGGGCTCCACACAACTGAAGCATATTCTAACTTTGATCTTATAAAAGCATAAAATAGAGTTTTTAAGGTAGAGGTTTCTTTGAAATCACTACTGCTACGTGCAATTAATCCGTACATTCGATAGGACGAGGATACAACATTATCAATATGCTTATTAAATGATAGTGCAGTGTCAAACGTGACGCCAAGATCAGTAAATGTTTTCGGTCGCTCAAGAGCAACGTTTTCTATTGAATAATTAAATATTAGGATATTCGTTTTTAAACTGTACGACATAACTTTACATTTATCTGGGTTTAGTGACAAGTTATTTTGATAACACCATTCAACAATCCGTGTTAGGTTTGCTGAAAGGTTCTCGCAATCACCTATCTTCTCTACGAGGCAGTATAGTTTTAGATCATCAGCATACAAAAGCAAATTTACATTTATAACATCTGCAATATCATTAATGAACATAATAACATAATTTTCAAGGAACTATGATGCTATAGCTGCATAGGCCTACTTGTACTGGTTTTTTTTTTCAAGTTCAAAGCGGGTGCATATGCCGTTATATCTGTCTACTTGCAATGCATTTTTCCTTGTGGATTGCCTTCCAACTCATAAAGCCAATTTCAAATACGGCCAAACTGGGCCGGATAAGAATGAATTGTTATTAGACATTAGTAATCTTAGCTCCATTGGTAAAAATTGGGGAATTTTTGCATGAAAATGTAATTGTACTCCTTTAAAGATAGTTTATTAAATATTTAATATTGTTTGAAATAAATTAGGTGGGTCATTGACCAAATGACCATATGGAGAAGCTGTGCCTGCTTACATGTTAGATTTGTCCAAATTATTAATAAAATCCATCATGATACAACTGCAAAACTCTCTGAAAACTAGTTCAAAAACAACTCGTATTTATTAGCAAATAACAGTGTTATTCTTATGGACAATGCAAGCTATCATAGTCGTCAATTAAATAAAGTGCATAATAGGTCAAACGCATAATATAATAAATACCTAGTGTTGCCAAATTTTATTTTTTTCTAAACAATTTTTTTGTTCTAATAGCCTCGAATAAATCGAAACAAAAGCTATTTTACCAATTGAGTTAAAAATAAATTCTTTCAAAGAATAACTTTTTAAAACGTGTTTTTAACAAAATCTCACTCCTTTGGGGACCATTTCGCCTTTAGATGGAACATTTTATTACCAATCTGACAATATGCACAATATACCTTTTAGAACATTATTTTCCAATTCATGGCATTCCATATAAAACATTTTTCTTAAAAAAATATTGGAAAAAATGACAATTTGGCCCGTAAATTCTAAAAAACATCAAATATACAGTGTGATCCATTTAAAAATCAAACATAATGGCATTTTCGGTAAAACCGGAAGTCGATCATTTTGTTTTAGTATAAGTGTCTATTCGCAATCATGTCTAGTATGTTTGCTCAAAATTTTATCCAAATTGCTTAATAAATAAAAGAGATATTATTAACATGGACCTAGTCTCACTGTCACCCAGTATATTATTATAACACGCGTGTTTAGTGAAAACGTCACAGGTTGAGGAAGGTCATAGCATTGGATGAGAACAAAGGAACTACTGTCAACTGTCACTTAATGTCCATTTGAATAACACTGTGGTCATTGAAATTATTAAAAAAAATGAAAGCAATTTAATTAATATATGAGAGCAGTGTTTCTCAAACTTTTTTAGCGACAGAACCCTTTTGCAAAGCGAAATATTTGACGGAGTCCTAAAATAGATTTTATAAACTTTATATTGGTTTAGAGACAGGTTTTATTTTACTTTAGGGCATTTCTATAAAAAAAGCAGCAAAATCATTTTTTTTTTCTTAGAGAAACCTAAAAAAATACAGGTCCTCTCTTTTGTGACGAACTTCCTCCTAGTACTCCTTTAGTATTTTTTTTATTATGACTTTTATTTTCGCGGAGCCCCCACGGAGGCTTTGCGGAGCTCCGCATCTAAGTTTAGATTCATAAATTGAGTGGTATATGGTTTTTAAACATTTGAAGCTTAAATACTGAGACGTTATTCTAATCCCATGTCTTATTTAGAGATTTATTTAACTCTGAAATGTGAATTTTTCATGTTAAATTTGGGTCTATATCAATTCCCAGAAATTTAGCTGAGTTTTTTTTTTAATTCATAAGAATTTGCCAATAATTTAACAGTATTTGGATTTACAATTCTGGAATGCTGATTATGAAATAATATTGTATTAGTTTTATTTTTATTTAGTAACATTTTATTACTTTCAAACCTGTTTTGTAATTTTATCAGAGCTGTTTCTGAGGAACTGATGAGTTCTGGACGTAGCTTTGCTTTTACTAATACACTGGTGTCATCGGCATAGCTGTATCAGGGAGATCTATACTGTTTATTATATCAATCAAGTATATTAGAAAAAATAATGGACCATCTATACTCCCTGTGGCACACCTAAATAAGTATTTTGATAATTTGATTTTGTTTCTATTCCATTTTTTTCAATTGATACTGCTTGTTTTCGACTAGTGAAGTATGATTTGATCCATATTAGTGTGTGTCCCTAATTCCATAATCTTCCAGCTTGTCATAGAATATGTCTAAATCTAAACTATCATTGACACATTCAAAACTATAAACAGTAAGTTGATAACCTTTACATGTAATTCTATCGATTTAATAATTTTTTTTTCAGGAAAAATTCTATTTCAGCCATTTGAGAAACTTAATCTTATTCCCGATTTTGAGAGTGAAAGTAATTTAATATTCACAAGATGAACCAATGCCGGTCCATCCACAAAAGAAGCAGGTGCGACATATATTATAATAAAAGTTCTCCGAGTTATTATATGTTACTAACGCCCGTATGCACCGTACATGTTTAATCCAGATCAAGGGTTTAATCGCGTTTAGTAGCATTTTTAGCTATGCACCTTTCTATGCACCGTAATAAAAATCATTCCTAAATTATTTAATCGAGATTTTCTAACGTCATAAATATGTCAAACGTTTTGTCAGTATATTTGGAACTTTCTATTTGTGTTTCTTTTATTTATTTTCTTTGAATTTTATTAAAAAACGGAAATAGAAAACCAGCTTTTCTTGGAAGATGACAAAGATACTAGACAAAATTACTAGAGAAGTGAATATTTTTATACGATGAACAACTTTGTCATTTTTAAGAGACGTTTTATTTTCTAACGTTACAGCTTAATTCTGTAGTTAGATGGCAAATCCAGACATGTTGAAAAAGGTAAAAATAAGTATGCAATACATATTATAATATTTATGTGATTTTGTACACTTTTAAATACTAAATACAGTTTGTATGTATATATGTTAAAATTACCAAAAATGAACATAGTGGTTTTGCCATCCAACTATAGAATTATTATTTTTTTTTAAATTCATTTGACATTCTTTTTCACCCTGCGTAAAATTCTGTATGCGTCACAATCAAAGAGGTTAGAAAGGGTAGAGGTAACATAGGAAGCATTTGTCGCTGCGCGAATTTTGTCAAAACCGAAAAACTGGGTGGAAGGAGTAGGGAGATGTTCTGGGCCGGACTTAAATATTTGTATTGTAGTACCTAATTTTGGTGGGTAACTAAAAGACGAAAAATTATGAGACGTTTTTTTGACTTTATTTGTTAACACGATTCATGTATGATGAGGGCAATAACACTTTATCAATATATAACTAGCTAAGGGTCGATTCCACCGTTGTGTCAAACGAAGTTTAAATTATTAAACGAAGATTAAAATGACATTGTTAATGTAAAAATGTCATTTTAAACTCCATTTAGTAATTTAAACTTCGTTTTTGTTAATATAAAAATGGAATTTTAATCTTCGTTTAGTATTTTAAACTTCGTTTAACAAAACCCTAAGTAAAAGTTTATAAAATTATTGCAACAAAATAGCTGTTGAAACAGCCAAAGTACTTTTTGCTCGAATTACAGACTAGATTTTTTCTACGATCACACCAAAATAAAATAAATAATTAAATTTTATTAGAAATGGGTTACCTTTTCGTTCGTTATAATATTTTAAGTTTATTTGACATAGGCCTACTCTTCGAAGAGAAAAAAATGTTTTGGTACTTATATGCCGGTATTTATTTATGATTTAATTATTTACGGAAAATACCGTTCAATGAATTAAAATATTAGTTATTTATGTAATCAGTTACGAAATGCCTTATTTTGTGTAACGAGTAAATATTTGCGGAACGAGGACAAAACGGCATTTCGTAACGTGTTTACATGCAAGATTTTTTCTAATTTTGACTTGATTATTTATAAAATTGTGTTAAAAAATGATTCACCATCATTCTTTTGTAGGTACTTCCAATCAAATATTTTAGAAAATTGTTGTATTTGATTGCCCTACGACGTTTTTTTTTTCTTTCAATAGTAATAATAAAAATAAGGGACATGTGCAGTGTTGAAAAAAAAAACATTTTTACCCATTATCCTTAAAGGCGTACGTCAAAATTTTACCTCCAACATTTCTGGGCAGTTTTCAATAACGGTGTTATTTTAAAAATAAAACGCAATTTACAGCTTTTCTTTTTTTGTTTTCTTTTTTGTTGTTTAGCGTAATGTCATATTTTCAAATGTGAAATGTCACTATTCATTGCCTTTTTTTCGATATTTGGTTTTTTCGATTTTTCGATTTCTTGGATTTTTGGATTTTTCGATTTTTTATTTTTCGATTTTTACATTTTTTAGATTTTTCGATTTCTTGATTTCTCGATTTTTCGATTTTTCAACATAAAAACCAAAAAAGAGGCAGTTTTAATTATTTATTTTTTTTTTTCGTAACAGGTGACATAATCAACTTTTCGTAATCAGTTGCATAATGTTTCTCAAACTTTTTTGGCGACGGAACCTTTATTGAAAAGCGAAATATTTAACGGAGCCCTAAACACATAAAACATATAATTTAAAAAATGTATTTCAAATTTTTCTTTATTTTGACTCTCATTTCGACTTTCAATAGGTAAACATGATAAAAAATCGGCTTTATATTATGCTCCGATTTCACATATTTAATTTTATAATTGTAATTTGACAATATTACTGCCCATCTACGTAGTCTGTTGGCTGAAAATTGGGGTATACATTTAGCTGGGTTAAAAATAGTTATCACAGGTAAATGATCTGTAACTAGGATAAAGAAATGATCATATAAATATTCAATAAATTTATTTAAGCCAAAAATTATTGCAAGGACATCTCTTTCAATTTGGGAATATTTTTGTTCGGAGTTTGATAAGGTACGCGAAGCAGAAGCTATAGATTTCTCAATATGTTTTTCAAAAACATGACATATCATGGCCCTTATTCCCACATTTGATGCATCTACGAATAATTTAATCGGCAACTCAGGCTGAAAATGCACAAGAACATCATTTGTTGTTAATTTATTTTTGATTTATTCCAAAGATTCCTTGCAAGAATTATCCCAAATCCATTTCACCCATAAAAAATAAAATAAAAAAAAGTCCTAAAGCAAAATCATATCCTCCTTCTTCTTAGTAACTTAAAAAAATTACTTCTCAAAAAAAAAGGTCCTCAAGGGTCCCTCCCATTTTGTGGTGATAGTACTGTTTTTTTTTATTGTGAATATTTTCTGCGCGGAGCCCTCACAAAGTCTTTGCGGAGCCCCAGGGCTCCGCGGAGTACACTTTGAGTAACACTGTTATATAGAGAATTACTAAATAAATAGTTTTGAGAAAACTATTGAAACCAGTTGTGAAGTTTGAAACGAATAAATTGGCAATGAAATTGATATTTTTGTATTTGATTGTATGTTTCTCTTTTCACTTCCTAAAAAAAGATTCCCCATGAAACAAGAAATAGTAAATAGTTTATAATAATAACCTTTATTTGCTACTCATAACATGTACCAATGACCAAGTCCGATTCTGTTTATTTTCAAATCAACAAATATGGACGTCGACTGAATCCTTAAAAATTAAATATCTCACCGAAATAAATGTAAGTTTATTTTATCTCCGTCACATTTCGCAGGTTCATTATAAATAAAGCTTTTTACAACACATCTTGGCATTTTCAACGTTAATTTCCAAAATTTAAGTCACTAAAATACCAAATTAATCCTCGTTGACACATAAAATTTGGATGGACAGGGCTCTGACATATAATGTTCTCAACTGTGATTGGTGGGTGTGAATAATTTCGAAATGGGATTATGCGCAGTATCTTATGTTCCATCTAAAGGTCACAATACACATGTATGCGTTTTACGATTATCTAAAGCCTTGGTTTCTTTGAACACTTCGTCGCGGTGAGCGGACAGTCCGTCAACCGTCGCGTTTTGACGATTTTATTCAACCAGAGTATTTAAATGGGAATGGTTTTCTTGAATCCGCTTAGCTGAGCAGGACGGTGTCATGCCGCTGATTTGTCGCGAAGAGTCGGTTGATATCTGTTGAGTTTGATATCAGCGGAATCGTCGGCGTGTGCGGAGACTATATTGTTATTAATTTTAAAACAATGAGTGACAAATTCACACATACAGATGACATCATGACTTTATTTTTAGGTTTCTTGGAAATTATGTCCTTTATAAAACTCAACACGAATTCAAAAAGATATGTAGAAAGTCTAAAATACTCCCTAAATTTGGTTTCATTTCCAAAAAACCTCCGCTGCACAGTGATATTAAAGGCACCTTCTGTATCGCGACAGAAAAACAACTCATCCACTGGCTTATTGGAAACTTTGACGGTTGCAATTGCCAGTTCCTCTTGTTCTTCCTCTTCCAACAATAATAACAACGCAAATAATTTATTTGCATCCATTTTAGTACCTTTCGTTTACATTCATAATACATAAACAGCACGTACAGACCTAGAGAAAGTATCATTTTCTATATTTTTTAACAAACCACCTCGGGCGAAAATTGCTGTCCTCAGCGGTCGACGGACTGTCCGCTCACCGCGACGGAGTGTTCAAAGAAACCAAGGCTTAATACGTAGCCGGTGCATAGAAAATAACCATAACCACTAGTCATTTAAACGAGATTTGTAAATCTGGATTAAATTTTAAAACGGTTCATATATAAAGGGCTAATTATTTAAGTAGTATGCTATCATCAGGTAATTTTAATACAGTTACACTTTATGTGGCAACTACTATTAATTGATTGAGCCTCTGTGATTTTATTTGTTTGGTCTTAGACTTATTTTTATTAATAACATTTTATATTTAGAGGGGAACAGTTTGATAAGTAATTTGCAATTAGGATTCCGTAGTAAATACAACTGTGAAACTGCTTTACAGTTGGTGTTGCATGACTGGAAGTTATCAATTTAAAATAATTTGGTTACACTGGCGGTGTTTTTAGATTTACAGAGGGCATTTGAAACTATTAATAGGGGTAGATTATTAATGAAATTAAGAGCTATTGGTTTGGGGTTTGTGCACTGGACTGGTTGGGTCATTATATGGAAAATAGGAAACAGAAGGTTAAGGTAAGTAATTGTGTTTCAGATACTATAGAGAATAATATGGGGGTGCCACAGGGTAGTGTTCTAGGTACGCTACTGTTTTTAATTTATATTAATGACATTGCTGGTATAGTCGAAAGATGCTCAATACACTTATTTGCAGATGATACACTGATATATTTTACCCATGAAAACATTGAAACTTGTTTTAAAGAAATTAACAGTTCTATAAGTAAAATATATGATTATTGTAACGGAAATTCGTTGAAAATAAATTACGAAAAGACAAAGTGGATGTTAATTGGAGTTACTGGAAATTTAAAAAAATTAAATGTAGCATCACAGTGTGTTTCTGTTGATGGAATAAAGTTTCAGAGAGTTAAAAAATTTAAATATCTAGGGGTTATGGTTGATACAAATTTACAATTTAAGGAACATGCTAAAAACGTTATCAAAAGCATATCATTTAAAATAAACTATTTGAGGTGCTGTTCTCCACATCTCAGCAAATGGGCTAAAATAATAATTTATAATAATCTAATATTAACTCTTTTTAATTATTGTGCCACTATATTGTATTTGCTCAACCAGAATGAGTTGCAACGATTGCAAAAGTTGCAGAATAGAGGTATGAGGATAATACTGAGCTGTTCGAGATTGGAACCAATCAATTCCATGTTGAATGTGCTTCAGTGGTTGCCTGTTATAAAATATTTGCTATTCTATTCCCTGCTATTCATATTTAAGAATAAATCAGGAATCTCCCCAGTATATTTACAAAATATTTTAAGTTATAATCAGGATGTTCATGAACACAATACACGAAATAAGAAAATTTTTAGAGTTTATAAGGCCACGAAAAAATGAACACAAAATTCAGTGTTTTTAAAGGTGTGCAGGCTTTTAATAATTTGTCTCAAGATTAAATGTTCTTCAAACGCAGCAATATTTAAAAGAAAATTGCGTGAGTACTTGCTAACCAATTGACGTTTTTTTTTTCTTTCTTGTTCTTTTATTATGTTTTGTATAGTTGACATGTAAGTGTACTGTATCTTATGTATTCTTATGTATTTTATTGTATTTTAAATGTATGTTGATTCTATACTTATGTATTTTTTATATTTTAAAAGTGAATATGTATTGACATGTAAAAAATAGTTTTTTTGACTAAATAAACGATTTATATATAGAAAGTGATAAATTTATAAAAAATTTGGTATTGGTAAGATTCAGACAGTCAGCGACAGACAGAATTTTTCCGACAACAACCCAGGTACAATAATATTGTAAATAATTCATTCATAAACACTATTATATTTCAATAGCTTGAAAGAAGTGTGACAAAGCCAACATAATTTTTTCTCGAGAGTGGTGTTTTGCTTTATTTGAACAAAATATCGATAAGATATCCAACTAAAGTGAACATCTTCAAATAAAATTATTTAATATTTAATTTAACTTTCTTGTGGAGAGTTTATTGAATTTTTAAGGTTGTATATTTATTTCTAATTGTTTATTTTTTAATAATTTTGGTAGCTCTTCTAAGAGATCAAAAACAGTATTCATCATGAAGTAGAATTAATCGTATATAGGGATCACATTGGCAACATCACACACACTTTCATTCAAATGCCAAGGTCAGGAGCTCTATTTTTTTTTTTTTTTTTTTTTTTTTTTTTAATAAATGTAGTGTCTCATCTTGGTAATACCATGTTATTGTTTTCTTTGCAATGAGGAATTTTCAATTTTTATTAATCATTTTTTCATTTCAGATAGTCAAAACGATTTTTTTTTCAACGTAAATGACGGAAAAATGAGGAAATGTTTTCAATTTTCTTTGCTATTTTCAAAAATCGATAGGAAATTTTCCAAAAAATTATAAATCAACTGCCAAAATGATCCCACCAGAAAATCTGAGGAAAACACTTTCCCAAAGGAAAATTTAAAATTTTCCTACACCATCTGAAAGAGAACTTAATATACTTTAATATAAGTGGAATTAATAACGGGCAGATAGACAACACGTCTAGGTTCTTTCTACTATTAACCAAAAGTTAATCAAATGTGTATTTAACATTTTTTTAGGAGAAGATAATCAATCAGGGTCATCATTCAATAAACATTTTCCATATGTATGTATAAAACGTGGCATGCAAACATTTTCAACATATTCCAACAATCGAGGGAATTTAAAATGAAAACAACTTAAAAAATTTATTGTTATCGTAAAAAAATAACACATTATCTATTATTGGCGGGATTTTACAGGCGTAATTAACGTTACCGGTAATTAATAGCCATAATTAATTAAATAGGAATAATACCAAATGTCGAAAAAATACAATAAGTAACATCAATATTAAGTACCTGTATACGATATTTAATGTATTTTTGGATTTAGATTTTATGGTTTTATAAATATATTCAAGGATTTAATGCTTCCATTAAGAGTTAACTGCATATTTAGATTATGTATTTATATAACTATTTCCGACTCTATTTCCATACAATTTTCGCAAAAAAAAAATAATGGAAAGGGAATCTGAAGTACCACAAGGAAGTGTTTCATGACCATTACTGTTTACAAATATATTTTTTTAAATTTCAAATGTATCGGGGGCTCAGATGTACGAGGGCGCATCTGTCCCGACACCGTTGATGTGGTGTTCTTAATGTCCGTTTTAGTGTATGGGTATAATATGGGTATAACTGCTAGTGTAAAATGTGAAATCTGTGACTTGAAATATCATCAATCGTGTGCACAGAGTAAATGCTATCATAAGATGCTGTAAACCAAAAGTTATTGAAAAATCTAAGACTATGAATCAAGAAAAAAGTAAAGGAGATGTATTTTGCATTGATGTTTACAACTTTTTAAAATTACTAGTAGAAGAACAAAAACTAGCAAACCAATTAATGAGTGAAAAAATAGAAATCTTAAAAGCTGAACTAAAAAATGAAAAAATGAAATATTCTGATCTGCAAACACAATATAAGGAAATAAATTCTAAATTTATAAGAGTTGACAATAAAAATCAAAACTTATCTATCAGTGATAATAAAAGAACAGTTTTTATAGAAAAACCGAAACAAACAAAAACTGAAAGTGTGAGTATACCTGTTGGAAATAAACATTTAATACCAAACAAAAACACAAGCGATTATAGGAATGCCCCTGTACAGGATGACTCATTCCTCTAAAGGAAACAAGTTGCATTAGAACTAATAAAAATTCAAACCCTACAAAAAACTAATGAAATAAATCTAGCAGATGATACCAATGAGAGGAGTCATGAGAATGATTATATCACAGTAACAAGACGGCAAAGGAGAAAAAACAAAACAATTATGGGAAGTGGAGAAGGTGATGATGAATTTAAAGGAAGGGAAAAATCAAACAAAAAAAATTGGCTCTTTGCATCTAGAGTATCAGACACTGTAAATGAAGAGAATGTTAAGAAATACATTCATAAACACACAAACGCAGAAGACATTTATGTGAAGAAACTAGACACATATTTTGTAAGACAGAATAATCAAGCTTTTCTAGTGGGAATAGATCCTCATTTTCAGGAGCAAGTATATAAATCAGATTTTTGGCCGAAAAATATAATTTATTCAACTTTAAACAAGGTCAGCGATTTCTTTGAGGATTTCTTGAAGATTCACAAAACCAGAAATCGCATAAGAGTGAAGAAAATTTTTCAAACCTAGCCTCTACTGATAAAATAGGGACCTCAAGGACTACTTTGGAAAACCACTTTTTTTGAAAGAAAATAATGAATTACTATTTTGCAGTTCCCAACAGTTAAATATCACTTTAATGCATATCAATATACAGGGAGGTTTTGCCAATAAATGCTTTGATCTAAATTTAAATGCTTTCATCTAAATTTAATTTTACAGAAACAAAATGTAAGTATTCTATGTGTTACTGAACATTGGCTTGATTCTAACAATTTACAAGCTACCTCAATTGACGATTTTAAGCTAGTATCATATTTTTCACGGATAAATAAAGAAAAAGGTGGTGCTAGTATATTTATGAAACGTACTGGCTAGCCGACCGCCGGCGGTAGTTGAATTTAATAAAACGAAAACCGTCTTCCGGCGGCATGGTCTTCTCACATATAAGCCGCCGAAAATCTAAACTGATTTGTTGATGAGGGCGGCAAGCTATCAGAGTATTGATAAGGCCGCCGTAACGACGGTCTACTGTATTTGAAACATTAAATGTCGCCGAAAAAAACTCGCGTATCGGGGACAATACTAAGCATGTATAATTGCTGTGGTAGAAGAGGTGTTTGTGTCAATGCGTCTTGTTTGTTTTCATTTAAGCCGTGACTAGCAGTAGTATTTTATAAACCTTAGAAGCAAATTTCACATACATGAACAAATTATAATAATGCCGTGATAACAAGAAGACGAAGTAACGACTTCTCGTAGAGTGGCGGCTTCGCCGCCACCTTACGGCCTGGATACAGCTCATCTACTCTGTCAAAAGGAGACCGATGTACAAATAAAACGCGTACGACATATGATCATTTGCCACAAAAATGTAGACGATTTTACAAGTATTTTTTCTTAACACCGGCATTCAATGTTTTAAATACAGTAGACCGTCGTCCGGCGGGATTTTTCAATTCACTGATAGCATGCCGCCCTAATCAACAAATCAGTTTAGATTTGCGGCGGCTTTCTTGTATGAAGAAGACCATGCCGCCGGAAGACGGTTTTCTTTTCAACAAATGCAAGCACCGCCGGCGGTCGGTTAGCCAGTATGTTTATTGAAAACAAGTTTAGTATTGATGCAAATTTTGAATCAATTAATTTACATAGGTGGTGTATAGAAGGTGAATTTGAAGTATGTGGTGGAAAAATAAAAATCGATTCTAAACTTTTTTTATTTATTATTACTGTATATAAGCCGCCTTGTACTAAGTTTAGCACTTTTATAAATCAGCTAGAGCTATTAATTCATAATATTTATCAAAACGACAATCACTATTTTATCTGTGGTCATATTAACATAGATTTTTTAATTGAAGGTAATCAAAAAACTGTTTTAATTGACTTATTGAAGGAATTTAATATTAAACATCATATAAATGTTGCAACAAGAACAAGTACAACCTCTACTTGTTTAGATATTTTTTTTACCAATTTTGATGTAGATAAGGTGGATGTACTTATATGATACTTTTTTGTCTAATCATAACTACTTATTATGTTCGATTAAACTACCTAATTTTGAAAATAACGAATTTAAATACAGATATAAACGAGATTTAAGTGATCCTAACGCAATAACTTTTATAAATATTTTATCAGTTGAAAATTGGCGTGAAGTATACACATCTACTAATTTTAATGATAAATTTTCTATCTTTTATGAATCATTCCTATACCACTACAATATTGTATTTACGAAAACAAAGAAAGCGATAAAACCACAAAAATTAAAAAATCAGTTTCCACCTCATATTAAAGAGTTACATAATCTATTATGTGAAATGAACATGTTGAAGAAAGAAATAAATTCTACATATTATACAGAACGTTACAATAATTTAAAAAAAAGAGTATCAAAAAATAACGAAACAATATTTGAGAAGAAAAAATAATGATCATATTTTAAAAAGTAATAACGTAATGAAAGAATCCTGGAATATAATAAACGAGAGTGGGGGAAAAGAAAAAACTTATTGAATCCTATTAAACTTACAAATGATGACAAATTAACACCCTTAGAAAAAGTAAATTATATCAATGACTATTTTATTAATGTAAATAAAAATAAGATTGTACCTAACTATACTATGAGTATTGATAAACATCATAAAAGTTTTTTTCTTTTTCCAACAACTCCTAGTGAAATCATCACAATAATAAAAAAAAACTACTTCTAAACCCACTGAAGGTATTGACGAAATAAATGGTAAAATTCTGTTATCGGTTGCTCATTGTATTGCTGAACCCATATCACATTTGATTAATGAATCCTTTGTTTCGGGATTATTCCCAAATATGAAGGAATCTAAAGGAATTCCTGTTTAAAAATAAGGGATTTGCATCTAATATAGAAAATTATTGTTTAATCTGTATATCTAGTCAAATAACTAAAATATTTGAGTCAGCATACTCTATTAGACTCACTAATTACTTTGAAAGTTTTAATATGTTGCCAGATACTTAAAATATATTTAGAAAAAATAAGTCAACATCTACTGCAATTGCAGCTTGCCTAGAGTTTATATATCAAGCACTCAATGATAAAAAAACATATTTTGGGACTCTTCTATGACCTTAGCCGTGCATTTGATATGGTGGATCATAATCTTTTATTATTGAAGATGAATGAGTTAGGAATATGAGGGAAACCTTATGAATGGATACAGTCTTACTTAATAAATCGAACTCAAGTAATTGTAACAAATAGTCTAAAATCTGATCCTCTTCCATGTACAATAGGAGTTCCCCAAGGTTCAATTTTGGACCCACTTCTTTTTATAGTTTTTATAAGTGATATAAGTAATTTTTGTTTAAGCTCTCAACAAATAGTTCAATATGCCAATATTGTAATGGCAGATGATCAAATTGAACAGGTCACTCAAAGTCGAGCTCAAAGTAGCAACGAGGCATCTCGTGAGTTTAACCAGTATTGTAAAGATAACAGTCTGGCATTAAATGTAACAAAAACAAACTTCATGCAATTTCTACCCAAAAACATATTACCAGATTATGAACCCTACTTGCACGATGACGGAAAAACTATTCAATAAATACAAATTTTAGGAATAATATTAGATCCCAAATTAAATTGGGAAGCTCATATAAAAATGGTAACTTCAAAATTAAGTACTTACATTAAATGTAACAAAAACAAACTTCATGCAATTTCTACCCAAAAACATATTACCAGATTAGGAACCCTACTTGTATGTTGACGGAAAAACTATTCAACAAATAAATTTTTTAAGAATAATATTAGATCCCAAATTAAATTGGGAAGCTCATATAAAAATGGTAACTTCAAAATTAAGTACTTGTTGTTATATCATCAAAAATTTAAGGGAGACACTATCTTTTGATACTATGCTATTTTGGTTTGGTTCATTCAACTCTACAATATGGGTTAATATTTTGGGGTTCTTCACCATACTTTGAAAGAGCTTTTGTATCTCAAAAGAAGGTTCTGAGAGCCATGTATAAGGTGACACCAACAACATCATGTAAAGAACTTTTCAAGAAAACGCAAATTTTAACACTACCTTCCCTTTTTATTTTTCAACTAATTTTATACATAAAAGATATTGAGCATATATTTAAGAAAAATAAAGATCTGCACTCATATGATGATAGATTAAAATTTCAACCTTTTTTCATGACTACAAATAAGCCAGCATTCACCAAAATATATTGGGATTAAGTGTTACAATAAGTTCAGTAACATATCGTCGGTACAATGCCAAAACCACGAATGTGCAAATTTAAAATTTTTCACCTAAGTACTTTACCAGACGTTTTAACCTTGAAAGTTATCAATGCCAAAGTCAGGACTGTGCCTTATGAGTTTAACCCCCTTCTACGACTGATATCTATTTTCAGAAAGTAAGAATTTATCAGTTATTTCAATTTCTAAGGTTCGAAATACCACATTCTCAAAATTGATAATTTTGCACATTCGTGGTTTTGGCATTTTACCGACGATATTAGAAGATACTACAGGTTATCATCAAATTAGGCGTAATGATTTAAAAAAACATCTTAATAATTTTCTTGTAAATAATGTATTTTATAGTATAGAAGATTTTTTGAACTTTTAAACTAATCTTAACATGAATTGTCTATTATATATATATATATAATGTATTTTACTTAACACTTTTTTGACTAGTCTAATAGGATTTTACATTATGTATCTAGTGTCTTTGTATAGTGTATAATTCTCAAAGATGAATATTTTATATTTCTATTTCAGTATGGAAAGCTTTAACAACACACACACGAGTTTTATTTTCCACTAGCACCTAAAAACCCATCAACTACAAGGAAAAAAAATATAAATTAAGGTGTAAGAAAAATTTTAGAAAAGAAAGCAGAGACTTACTTTTGTAAAGTACCAATCTTAGTTATATAAGTATATTTCAACAGCCTAAAAATGTGGTGTGGTTGTTTTTAATAAAAAGGCTATAAAAAAATGAGGTGCTCTGCTGGATTCTTTCGAAGTTATCAAAACACCTTGTATTAATTCTCGGTTTTAAAATATTTCAAGAGTCTATAAATAGCTTAAAAATGAGGCATAAGTAGTTTTTAGAAAAAAAAAAAAAAAAAAAAAAAAACATGCTCTGCTGACTTCTCACCCTGTAATATTAAAAAAATAGCAATTTTTTTAGAAAAGTTTTATAATATTTCAAGAGCCTTAAAATGTGTTTGGGATTACCGTCTATAAGATTTTTTTTATTCTTCTTCTGATACTCTTATTTGGAACAGTGAACTAAGTGCACCAATTTTATATCTTTTAAATTGAAATATTGCAATTACAATAGTTATAGAGGATAATTTGATACAATGTTGCATGACTGCAAGATTATCTAAATATTTCAATTCAGAATTTTTACATAAATAGAAATAAAGCATATTTGCAATGAAATAATGTATATGTTTGAAAGCATATATGAATTTAGTAGTATTTTTATAAACTATTACTTTTGTTTTTTTATTTACTAACATATAGGTTTATTTTTCCATTCAGTAAAAGATTTGCTTGATGTCTCAGCTCTGCTTGATAGATATTTCTAAAAGCTCTAAAGCAGAGTATGAAATTGGCATAGGTTCTACTTCTTGTGTATTTGTAACCAGTTGCATAAAATTTCTACATTAACTTTCCTACCTATCTCCTCAACAAATTAACAGATTTACGTAGGTGGTACTCAAGCAAAATAAGTTTGAAGAATGAATTTATCTTTGTTTACGATGTTTACACAAAATGTTTTTATTTTTTGGACCTACTGGTCGATTTTAGACATTGTTACATTTGAAAACTATCTTTAAAATGATATTGTGACTTACAGCTAAACTACAATTCTAGCATGCGAAGTTACTGGTAAAATCAATCAGGAAAAGCAACAATTTCATTTGTTGTTCAATAAACAAACCTGTAATAAGACAGATGCCCATTTTGAAGCACAAACCACCTCCTTTGATATCCTTTTAAATAATTAGTCCATTTAAAAAGCCATCCTTTCATGGCTGGCTCATTCTGAGACGAATTTGCTTTTATATTAACACTGTCACCCATTTTTACGACAATTACACACTAACTATTGTAAATTGAACAATTTTTTAAAGTTACACGTCGTCCATACTTACGATGTGACGTAACACTACTGTTCTCTATACGTCAATGTCAATTGTCACGAATTTTTTCTAAAAAGAGTAGGTAGTGTCATCTATCGATTAATAGGTGCACCATGTAAAGTAGACGTTAGTACGAAAAAGAAGGAATCTTGAAAAGCTTTTAAAGGTTACTTATTTATAGGGACCGTGCGTGAAATATAGAGGCAGCACTACTGCCGAAGTTAGCCCTCTCTAGTGTTTAATTTTAGAATTAAATGGGGTAAACATTGCAAGTAAATAATAAAGGATATTTTTTAAAATATTAAATATAGTTAAAAATAGATACCGGCCCGTACCAAACAATCGTGTACATGGTCAAAATAACGTAAAATGTGAAACATTATTAAAATCTGGACATGTATATACATTTTAAGCAAAAAGATTTAAATGGCTAAGTGACAATAAATTGTAAAGTTGTACCTTAAACAAGTATATCCAATGTCAAAATATCGGTATTTAGTAACACTGAATTTAAAAGTATTACAATAACATTTAAAAAATGTAAATTATTAAAAAAGATTGATAATAATAATAATAATAATAATAAATCTTTTTAGCTTTATGTTAGTCGAAATGTCATTCATCCACTGACGTTTATGAGTTGTCCAATGATACATATAGATTTCTCACCCATCTATAAAAAAATTATTAAAAAGCGGGTTGCAATGTGCCTTTCATAGTGCTCACTAAATAGAGCCGTTCTAGCCCAAATGTGTTTTAAAATAAAATTTCAGTATTTTAATCTTTAGAAAAAGAAAATATTTATAGTTTTACTTCAAGACATGTTATGTATTTGGAAAGTTGAGTTTCCATGTAGTTAAATAATATTAAGAGATCTAAACAATTTTTATAACAGATGGATATAAATAATTTTTTCTAAGTTCACGCAAAAAACAAAACTTTATTAAACTATATTTAGTGAAAAAACTGGGTCTTTATTGCACTAGTGCAATAAAAATTTTATTGCACTCATCTGTCATTTTACTACAGCGTTTTATGATCATGACAAACATAAATATTCAAATCAACGCCAAATATTTAGTCCATTTTCATTTTCTGTGTTACGTTTTAAAAACAATTGCATATTTTATATTATTTTCAATCATTTAATAAATGAATTAATAAAAAAATGTATTTTATTAAAAATGTCATTACAAATTATGAACACAAACGTAAATAAATGCCTCAAACAAAGGTACACGATCACGGCTACTATGATTTGGATAATACAACTGCAGTCCTATAAAACATTTTTTGGTTTTTGCATGAACGTAGAAAAAATATTGTATGCAACTCGTGCAAAAAGTGTTTATTGCACGCGACGTGAAATTGTCCAACGAGGCCGTCAGGCCGAGTTGGACAACATTTACTTTCTGCACTTGTTGCATAAATAACTATTAGACTACTCTTATTTCAGAAATAATACTACATAAAATACATAATTGCATTATGTAATACAATTTTGAAAAGGTAATGTAAACAACTTTGAGATGAGGTATAAACAACTTTGGTAAGAGTTGTAATTGGACACTTATCTATTATTCTGAATAATGTTTAATGCTAATGTCACTAAAAAAATTTACAAAAAATCACTGGATTTTTATTATTTTAAAGTTTGACAGTAATTGCAATGTATTATTTATGATTTGTTTATTTTAATAATAAATGAAAAATAGTTAATAAATTGTAAAGAGGGCCATGATATTTTTGTCAAATTGGACATTCTTATTTCATAATAAACATTCTACATTAGTTTTAATCAACAGAATAAACCATTAATTATCTGTAAAATTATATTTATATAAAATGTTCATTTAAATATGTAAAAATCTTAATGACAAGAAAACACTAAAGATTCTAATTTCTAAACCGGTTCTGTAAATTATTTCTTTACAACTAAGTGCTCAAAATTGATACAAGCTACCGATAAAAAGAAAACTTTGCCCAGTGAAATACGCTTTTCGTCGTCTGATTTACATATGGATAAGCAATCTTTGTAATTATATGTATATCATTGGGTGTGAGACATTAATTAGGCATTCCAAACAAATGAATTACCAGTGGGCATGTTTGGTATATCTAAGGGTAGCGACATATGGTGTATTCTATCTACTTTACGTAAAATCATGAATAATGGATTACATTTAAATATTTTATGTCAAACACAATAAAAATAATATTTAAAAAACCCACCTATACATTTTTTCATAAATTGGCAGGCTTGGCGAGTACTACTTTGAATAAAAATAGCGTCCAAGTTGCAAGACTATGTCGCTACCCCCTTAAATATACAAGAATTTCCCACTGGCACCTATTGTTTGACAGGTCGTTGGAATGCCTAATTGTTGTGCTCTGTGGAAATTTATAAAATTTCTTTACTATCGAATGAAATCCAGGTTTTCAAAGTGATGTGTTTGTACATCCACGGATGCAACAAGTTTTTTCGATAATGATATTACGAAAATAATTCGACTTTATTTAATTAATAATTATTAAACAATAAATGCCGTATAAAACATTAATAAATACCCCCCATAAAGTTCACATTTTTGTCATCAGTTAGCGTTAAAGTCATGACGCATGGTCCCTATACTCGTAGATGCTTCTATGAAAATGGCAAGTTCAAAAAAAATAAAATACAAAAAATGATTGATAATATATATAAAATCTTAAAATACAAATTATAAAGAATTGCGACTTAACACGTTCGCTTTCTAGCCCAAATTTCAGTATTCTGTTCTGTGGCCTGTATCTTAATATGAGTCACCAGTGATACATTGGGTAGGGGTGTTCATTCTGAGTCACTATAATAATATTGAGCATTACTTATTGCAGTAAGCTTCCAATTTAAAGTAATTTAAACTAAAGAATCGGCACTGGAAGGAACTAAGTAAAGTGGGCATCACCAATGATATACATAAGTATGTTAAAATCGTAGTTTAGTTTGAATTAAGTATAGCTAGTGTTGTATTTATAATTTATTTTAATAAAAAAAATACGGCGTACAAACGTTTAGAACTTATAGTAAGAGGTTAAACTTTAAGTCAAAATTACTTGGTACACAATAGGAAACCTTTGGGACTTTCTTTTATGGCTCACAAAGACAAAGTATGTATCACATGTGATACGCACCGATTCCATTTATTTTTTTCATAAAATTGGACCAGTCTTATAAAAAGCTATATAAATCAAAATTGGACAAACTTGTAGTTTGGGCGGGTATTAAAATGTATGTCTACAATATGACTTTTCATTTTAATTTTAGCTGTATCCAGGCAAAGCAGCCACCCTACGAGAAGTTGTTGCTTCGTCTCTTTGTCTGTCAGAACAAGTGGGAGCAGCAATAAGTACGTTTTAGTACCCGCCAAAAACTATAAATCTACAGAAAATTATATTTTACAATGGATTGTTTTGGTAGTTAATACATATTGTTATTTGACTGAATTTAGAGATAGGCATAATGAAACTACAGACGTAACAAAAAAAATTTATTGTAAACATTAATGAAACATAACATAAAATATTGTACGGAAAATGATCTAAAAACCAAGTTAAATAAATTCAGCCTCTTTCGCATATTATATCAACAACGCTCGGTTCCATTAGTACCGGTTCAAGACATCTGTGGGCAGCAGACCCCAGAATTTCGTCCAATAAAAAATGCACCAAACTACAAAAAGAAAACAGTTTATTAAAAACATCTTTCAACATTTTCACCACACTTACTTCTCATCAGACACGAAACGCCAGAGATACAGCTGCAAATAGTGAGTATCCACTTGGATTTGTTGCAGACCGTATTTGCTGAACGTTTTAAGCCGAACGCATTCCATGAAAGTCTGAAAATATTTTGATAATTAAAAAGAAATTATTGCATATTATGTTACAAATTTTGTATATTTATGTGACAAATTTTGTATATTATGTGACAAATTTTGTATATTATGTGATAAACTTTGTATATTATGTGACAATTTTTGTATACCGGGTAACAATGACACTAGGGCCACGTTAATATCAAGCAAGATCAAATTTGGAACAAGCATACTTGAAATCATTTCGAATTAAATAAAACTTAACAAAATGGCCGATTTCTATTTTTACCGACAATGCAAATAGTTTAATTTTTTAAATGGCTCTGTTACAAGTGGATCTGATATTTTTTTGGAATCTGTGGTTCAAATTACATATCGTCGCCCTTATCACGAAGTGACCTAACCAACAAAAATTAAAAAAATGTTTTTTTGTGCGGATTAACTAGTCTTCACCTACTTTATCATCTCATGAAGTGGCACATCTACAACCTTAATAGTGCATGCAATTCAGCATATTTCTTCTGTGTCCTATCTGCAATAACGCATAATATTTTCCTCACAAACTGTTCTAAGTGACTTTGGGTATCTTAGTGAAGTAAATAATATGTGATCCACAGGATAAACTGCAACCTAACTGAACAGATGCTATGTTTATTTTGTGTAGAATCTTATGATTGTACGTCGACAATTATAAGAACGTACTTACATTCTGACTTAGATGTAGGTACAATATGTTTTTGGAGTATCTTGAAAATACAAATTTTACTAACAAACCGAGTTATAGTACGTACCGAAAAATATTTAAATAGCAAAATTTATGTTTCTACAATCCAAAAAAGAATCATTGTTCGCTCTATATAACTTACTTTCAAGGAGATCTCACTGTAAAAGAAAATTTAAAAGACAAGTACACACGGCATATTGCAGAGAAGCAAAAAGTACGAGAGTTAAAAGCTGTAGACAAAAAAAGAACAATCGAAAACAAATAATTTCTCTGTGGATTTTTCGATTTACAACAAGTTATATACTTGCTATTTACTACAAAACAAGATTTGCAACATTTAACTTTACTTTTTACAATATTGGTACCAAAGAATGTCTTTGCTTTCCATTGAATGAAACTTTGAGTAACAGAAATTCTTCTGAAATCTCTACATGTATTTATAAATCTTTGGAATATTTTACGAATAAAGACCAAATTACTACCTTTTCTTTCTACTCGGACGACTGCTATGGCCAGAATAAAAATCTTTTGATAAAATATCACTAAGGTTTTTAGAAAAAAACCATGGGCAGAATGAGGGGGACTCTGCTCATAGTACAATAAATACTGCCATAATAAGTGTTGGGGATCTTTTTGAACCCTCACAACGGTACCCAATTTTTAGATTGGCCAGAAGAAAACAACCTTAGGTCGTCATTCCAACGAAGTACTCAGATTTCTTGGATTTTAAAAACTGTTAAAACCACATCCCCAACTAGCCATTCATAAAAGTGTATTTGTTGTGAAGTTCTCATCATCATCTATTGTATAGTCCAGGAGACACTGACGATTTTCGGTATTTATTTTCCCAGTCAGCAAGCACGAATAGAGAATTGTAGGATTAGCAATTCTAAGCAAAATTCATATATATTTAGAGGGGGGATCCGATGGGCTGAGGCCGAAAATGCGTCAAAACATACGAGAACACGGCCCTTTTTTTCCATTGATAAAAATAGTTTTAGTAGTAAGAGATGTACTGAAGTTAAGTAAAAAAATTTAATCTGTATGGATAATATATTTGGCAAGTGCATAAAATACACTTTCAAACGAGTTATGTACACAATTATTTCTACGACCACAATTATTTAAAGAATGTTCCAGGTGTTTTGTATATTAAAGTGTACGCATAGGACACATAAATAAAATCTTATATCACAATGTTTCACCTAACCAGTTGGTTTATTTATAGAAATTAAACATAATAATTGAAGATATTACAGAAGAAAATAGGGAAATAAATTACATTTCCTTTTACACTTTTATATAATAATTGTTTTATTTAGAATTCACGAATCACTTATTACTACATTAATTATAATTATTGTTAGTTTCGTTATCAAATCATTTATACTAGAGGTGTGAGGAAAATACAGTGAACTGTGGAACGCCAATATCGTTGGATGCGCGTGGTAGAAATGGTCCTATAATACTGCTAAAAACATAGCTAAATTTTCATGGAAACACTGTACTTTTGACATTTGCGATACTCCGACGCATATGCATTATTGATGTAATCTCATGATTTTACAGTAATAGTTTTTGCAATTTTAGTGTGATTTTTAGGTTATTATGGTTATTAATTTTATTTGGTTCTGATCTTTTGCGCTTTTAGAGTATTTGTCTTTTATATAGTTTTTAATTTGAATTTTAATATTGTGGTCTATTTATATTTGATTGCTGCTTTTCGACTAGTGCTTTATTCTTTTTGTGTTAAAATAAGCTTTATAACCATTAAGTACATGCTTCTAGTTGATATCTACCTAATCGTCATCGGGTGCTTGCAACAATGGGAAAAAGTGTATGGTTTTTTTGGTGTAAAGTTAGACGCCTTCATTTTTCAGGTAAGTTATTTGTAGTTATTTTTTACTTAAAAGGATAGCAATACGTCCTGGTTCGGGGTGTGACTTTTGGGTTTTAGCTATCTGAGCCAAATTGTCGGCTAAGTGTCCTCTTTTTGGGCACCCAGAACCGAAAACTATATAGGTATATAATATGTTTTTTTTTTAATTATTTTTTAATATGTATGCAGCTTGGATGAGGGCTTTAGGAAGAGATCCTAAGACTGAACACTGACTGCTATAAATGCCGTTTTTAGAGCACATTTCATAGTGATTTCATTCTAGCAGCAATGAGGAAACGTTTAAAAAACATGCTGTACCAGCTATTACTTTAAGACCTCGTCTCTTTAAGTTATTATTACTTCATTCTAATGCATATATTAAAATGGTTTTTAACTTTCCTTATGATTAAAAGATGTAGGTATTTTAGTTATGTTATAATAGAAATATATGATACTTTGTATTGACTGACCTACTGGCCACAGGTCATTCCACTTTTACTCCTTTTTTTCATAAATTATCAAATTATTTAAAAACAAATACATACCTAGCTATTTTCTGTAAATTACATTAAAATTTTAGTATTAATACTTTACTAATAAAACTTCAGTTAATTTATCTTATATATATATACAGGGTGGCTCACGCTCAACGGGACGGAGCTTTATGGGAAAACGACCAAAGATATAAAAAATTCGTTTGGGAGGAATACGTAGGTTACAGACGGCTACAATTTAAAATTTGTTAGATGTATACAGGATGTCCCACATAAGAAAAAAAAATTAGTTCATTAAAAATTATTCAAACAAGAGTAAACAATTAATTTCTGGGAGACTTTTTTTCCTTAAAAATTCAAATAAATCGAAAACTAATAATAATAGTAATAGGGAACCTTTAGTTAACTGACATTATTTTTTATGTAGTTTTTAAATCTAAAATAAAAAACAGGGTGTTCCATTAAAAATAATATAACTTTGTATATTTTCTCTTATGTGCGACATCCTGTATACATCTAACAAATTTTAAATTGTAGCCGTCTGTAACCTACGTATTCCTCCCAAACGATTTTTTTATATCTTTGGTCGTTTTCCCATAAAGCTCCGTCCCGTTGAGCGTGAGCCACCATGTATATATATATATATATATATATATATATATATATATATATATATATATATATATATATATATATATATACACAACGGAAGAGTTAATTGGATTTTCTCCTTGTTGAGTTTCAAAAATAGTAATTTAACATGATTTAAAAACAAATACATGAAATGGACAAAATAGGCCTGCAAAGGCACTTTGTGAACAATCTCACTTGTATCGATGTGACGTAATGCGCGAATTCAATCTGGCTTACTTTTGTTAATAGATTGGCGTTCCATTTTAAATATACAGTTCACCGGGAATAGATTATTTAAATATACACGGACCGGGAAAACAAGTACGAAAAAATTCACTGGCTCCTGGACTAGTACTGTATCGAAGGAATTTTTATGAATGAAACAATATACGACCCTCCACAATTGCGGTCTACTCTACTTCGCTGTTTTCAGACATTATTTTTTTTTTTTTTGACAATTTAAAGACCTAACAGTAATTCAAGCAAACGCAATAACATTACTACAGTTAAAAACATCGCAAACTTGGCATCAATATTTTAATTTTATCCAAATATTGCATTTCTGTCGAGGATCATCCGCGTTGACTTCAGAAATTGTGTAATCTGTATTGGTTATATATATCTATAGTTAAAAGCACGTAAACTTGGCATCAATGTTCAATCCGATTATTGAGTTTCTACCGCGGACACCACCGTTCATTCTTCAAAAATTTTGTAAATAATCCTATCTGTCTTGGTTATATATCTATGGTTAAAACCTATAAGAATTCTATCAATTAGAGAAAGTGCGTCAGGAGAAAATTTAAAGTGGAATTAAATTATAGAATTTATGGTCCGAAGAGACATGCCTTCTAATTTCTTTTTCAAACTAAGTCATTACCATAAAGAGTATGACAGTATTGAAATAAAAAGACTGACAGAAAATATTTGTGATATTAAATTAGAATCTCTCAACACATAACAAGTAAAACTAATAAGCAAGAAGTATTATGACCTAATCTTCGTAAGAAATCGTCAAAGTCAAATGCCTGTGGTTCGATTACCTGAATTGCAGAAATATTATCAGGAATTACCTCATGAAGAATAATAGTTTTAAACGCAATTCCAACTCTTTTTAATCATTAGTTATGTTAGTTATGTTTATTTTTCTTAATAAAAACATTAAAATATGTTTAATTTGTTTGTCATTACCTAAACCTGTACTAAATATAATCACGGGCAGAAAAAACATACATAATATTGCATTAAAAACAATGACAACTAAATTAATAAAATATACTTAATTAAGGTTATCTGATAAAATGAGAAAATTGTTTGTCATGAAGTGGCATAACCGACTATTTTAATTTTTTTTTAAATCCCGAGGGAGTTTGGCTAATCTGGAATTACCAAACAATAAAACAAGGCCTTAGAATGCCATGATAAAATTTTGAAAGCGCAAACTCTAAATCCCTCTATATTATGTCAATCTGAGAATTACGTATTTTCCTTTTATTGCTTTCCTGTAAAATTTACTATTTGCTACTTATGCCACTTCGTGAGAAGGGCGACGATATGAGTGTTGCCAAATTTTAATTTCTACCAAAAAAATTATTTGACGTAGGAGGCCATGAACTAGAAAATGTGGATACATATTGTCAGATTTGTAATAAAATTTGCCATCGAATGACGAAATTGCCATTTAAAAAGGTGATATTTTGGTGAAAAACACTTATTAGAAATTAATTTTTTATCTGGAGAATTTATTTTTAACACACTTGGTAAAACAGCTTTTGTTTTGAGTTATTCGAGGCTGTTAGAACATTATTTTCCATTTCATGGCTTTCCAGATAAAAAATTCTTAAAAACATACCCATATTCAAAATTAATGGCATTTCCAGTAAAACCGGAAGACGGTCATGTTGTATAAGTATAAGCGTCAATTAGAAATTATGTCTAGTACGTTTGTTTCAAATTTGATCCAAATCGCTTCATAAATAAAATAAATATTAACGTGGCCCTGGCCTTATTGTCATATGGTATTATGTGCAAAATTTTGTATATTATGTGACACATTTTGTATATTATGTGACATATTTTGTATATTGTGTGACACAATTTGTATACAGGGTTGGCCAAACCTCTGTCGTAGTTCTATAACTCCTACTATGCAAATCTTAACGATTTATTTGATGTATACCTGTCAATGGTGGCCAATACCAAATATCCCAAAATTATTTTCTTGTGTACAGGGTGGCCCAATAGTAAATTAGGCAAATCACTTAATTTTTTTTAAATGGAATGACCCAACTTTTTTTACAATGTTAGGTACTCTATGGTCACTAGTACATACCCACAAAATATTGTTTCTAACATCCCACCCCTTCCGCAGAAAAAAAAATATGCAGTGCTCTCTCGAATTTGATGTTAGAATTTAAAAAACTACGATTGTATAAAGCCAATAGACCAAAGATTTTTTTGGACCAAGTTTGAATTTTTTATTTTGTACAGGGTGGTCACAAATTAATTTCACTTTCCAAAAATTTTGAGTGAAATTTTTTAAATTTTTTCAAATGTATTACCCTGTATTTCTATTCATCAACTGAAGGAGAATTTCATACCCTTCCACTTCCCTATGTACTTTCCTATACCTATCTGTCGCCGTTATAAAATAAATTCAAAAGGAAGAAAATTACGATAATAAAATTTATTTGAAATTTATCCTAAAACATAAATTTACATTTTATAAAAGATGCTCAAAATGTCTGCCATTTTCTCTAATGCATACATTTATTCGTTGGGCGAATGATCGAGAAACGTTTCTAAGCATATCAGGTGTAATGGAATGGAAAGCCTGCACTATCCTTTCTTTCATATTTTCAGGTGTTGTAGGTGGCGTAAGATAGACTAGATTTTTAATATAACCCCACAAAAAATAATCGGGTTTTGTTAAGTCAGGTGATCGAGCTGGCCATTTTTTTGGACCATTTCTACCAATCCATCTATTTGGAAACTTTTCATCTAATTCATCTGCCACTTCGCGTAAAAAATGCGCTGCTGCCCCATCATGTTGGTACCACATTGTTAGTCTTACATCTTACAGCAAGGGAAATGTTTTCAAGTAAAGTAGGAAGATGATTTGCTAAAAAATCTAAATACATCAGACCATTTAAGTTGCCTTCAAAAAAATACGGCCCAATAACATGATCCCCAATTATACCTCCCCAAACATTTACACTCCATCTTTCTTGACTATGTGTTCTGATGATGTTAGGATTTTCCGTGGAATAATAGTGGAAATTATGTCTATTAACGAATCCGTTCTTGTGGAATGTAGATTCATCAGAAAACAGAACTCTATCAAAAAAAAAAAAAAAGGATTTTGTTGCAGTTTAGTTTGTGCCCAGTTACAAAAAACCATTCTATTATCAAAATCGGTGTCTTTCAGCTCTTGATGCAATTGTATTTTATAAGGATGATATTGATGCTGTTTTAAAATCCTTCTAACGGATGTTCTACTTATACCTACTACTTCGGCAATCTTTTTTTGACTTACATGAGGATCTTCTATCGCTGTCAAAATTACAGATAATTGGTTATCATTATCAGTAGCACGTTTGTCAATTATTGGTTTTTTATAAGCAACATTTCCTGTTTCTGTAAATCTTTCATGTAACTTTTCAAAACTTTTTTGATCAGGGATGCGTCTATCGGGATATCGTTGATGATAAATTCTTTTTGCCAATAAACAATTTCTGTCGGATTCTCCCAAAACATAGACCATGTCAATTAATTCGTTTTTCGTAAAATTCATTATTAATAGAAGAATTATCGCGATCAGTAAAAATAACTTGACACTTCATTAATAAATAATCTGACACTTCATTAAGACCCAGCCTACTTGATTGAATGTTCACTTTCAATAAAACCACTGGTAGAAATTGGATTTTTGATAGATCAATGTCTTTTTGGAATTTACTTTTAAACGACGACAGATAGGTATAGGAAAGTACATGAAGAAGTCGAAGGGTATAAAATTCTCGTTTCATGATGAATAGTAATACAGGGTGTTCTATTTGAAAAATTTGAAAAAAATGTCCTAGAAATTTTTGGAAATTGAAATTAATTTGTGATCACCCTGTACAAAATAAAAAATTAAAACTTGGTCTAAAAAAATCTTTGGTCTATTGGCTTTATACATTTGTAGTTTTTTAAATTCTAACGTCAAATTCGAGAGAGCACTGCATATTTTAATAGGCGTCTGAAAATGTAATATTTTTTGGTATTTCTTCTTTTTCTGCGAAAGGGGTAGGATGTTAGAAACAATATTTTGTGAGTATGCACTAGTGACCATAGAGTACCTAAAATTGGAAAAAAAGTTGGGTCATTCCATTTAAAAAAAAATAAGTGATTTGCCTAATTAACTATCGGGCCACCCTGTACACAAGAAAATAATTTTGGGATATTTGGTTTTGACCACCATTGACAGGTATACTTCGAATAAATCGTTAAGATTTGCATAATAGGAGTTATAGAACTACGACAGAGGTTTGGCCAACCCTGTATTATGTGACAAAATGGTATATTATGTGACACATTTTCTATATTACTGACAAATTTTGTATATTATATGACAAATGATAATCTTTGATTACCTTTAAGCTGATCTTGATGATTCCCGTCATTATAGAAACTTTATTGAACTGCACAGATGAAAATATATCTACTCTTTCGCTAAACAGTCTGTGCATATTTGAAACCAGTGCAGAATCCAATGGATTTGGAGCATAATTCGACCAATTTGAACGGTATTGATGCCTTGGAAGAGATACACTAAAAAATGAATCAGTTGTGACCAATTTTTTTTTAAGTGACTATAATGAAAACTACACCTTCGGTCTTCCCTTTTGTATGAACTAATATCAAAACATTAATAACTCTACATACCTATGGGCTTTTCGACTTGAATCGCTACTGTGTTCAGTACCATTATTTCCTTGATCTTCATACAATTGTGCAACAGTTGAATCAATCGCTGAAATGTCATCAACTACTCTTTTCATAACGGCTCTGACTGTCCTCGGTTCTATGGTGTGAAGCCAATCCCTCGTTTCCACGCTCTTCCTCAACATCTATAATATAAATAACAATAAATCGAATACCAATATTTGGTTAGACATATTTGTTCGTATTTTAAGTTATAATTTTATAAAATGAATTGATTTGAAACTCTACCTGTGAACAATTCAGACCTTGGATCCGTACGAAATAATTTAACAATTCCTGAGCAGATTCTTGCATGCTGTTATTTATCTCACCTTCATTGGTAAGGGCAGAATTTTGCTTAGAATCGATATCAAACAGTTCATCTGTTTGGGACAACTGTAAATATATAGTACAGTTAATGAATTAAAAATATCCAAATACATACAGGATCAACCCCATTACAAAGCAAAACACATATGAATGATACAGATAATTGTAAATTATAAATTAAATTAAAAAATACAAATAAGAGAAAAAAAAGTTAAAATTAAGTCAAATAAGTTTTAGATTAATAAATGCATTTTAAGTATTGTAAATCCGTCTGTAACATTTCATTTGTACTCCAGTGCATTCGTACAGATTGCCTTAAATTTATTAAAAGAAATGCCTGTAACCTCAAGATTCAATTGATTTATTACCCTCAATGTTCTTTCAATAGGTAAATGCATGCCATAGTTTGCACTGTGAAATGGAACATATTTAATTGCCTAAGGACTCTATTAGGAATATTGAATGAAATCATTTCTAAGAGTTCCAGGCATATGACTACACCATTTAATAATCTATAAATAAAATTCAAATCTGATTAAGTCTCCTGTACTTAAGTCGGCTCATATTCATTTCATTTAAAATCCTAGTATAATTGTGATCGGTTACCCGAATATTTAATTTGAAGGCGCAGTATCTAAGAATTTTATTTTGTAATCTTTCCACTGCTAGACAGTGTATATGACATTGTGGCGACCAAATTATAGAAGCATACTCCAACTAAGGTACAATCAATGTTTGATAAACTTTTTTTATGGCTTCTAGAGAGAAATCAGAACAGTTACGCAATATTAACCATAAGCATTGGGATGATTTTATTGAGATTGAATTTATATGTTCAATAAATCTTAATTGTTCATGTTATTTTTTTTTAAATATTTATTAACAATATCCCAGATTGTATCTTCAATATTACTAAACCCACTGAAAACTTGAGTTTTTCCTATGTCTCTATGATAATTTGGAGATATTCTGATAGTGCCGCCGGACACATGTTTGCATAAGATTTTTTTGCTTTTTTCGACTTCCAGAATACGTCTCTAATATATTTACCTTTCCTCACCAAAGACCCCATACATACAATGCATTAAATATATTGATAGGGGCGAAGACATAAAAAATTAAATTCGGTCAGGTTATAAATATATTTTTGTATGAACTTATGCTTCGCTGCCTTATAAAAATGTAAATAGAACACAAATATAAAAATCTGATGTGTCCAACACATGACTTTCCTATCTAGTTATTATAAGCTTTTTCTGGTTATTTTATACAACCTATTGCAGCACCTCTATAAATGTTTAGAGGATAAACTAAATATATACATTTTTCACTATACATCTAACTTGAAACATTTTTCTATACATATTCATTAAAAACGAAAATACTGAAAAATTTAAATTTAGCACTTTTCCTCCAATTTTTCCATTACGGTCGGTCCATTTTAGAAAAATCATATAAAAAAACAAAAATTATAGATTTCGATATAGCACACAACTTTTAGTTTTCGGAAAATCAGAATTTTGCACATTTTGTCTTGGACCCCGCACACCACCGCCTATGGAAAAGTGGCGACCTGTTAAATGTCTTAAATTTTTGATATGTTACAGTTCTCGACCTCCTAAGCAATAGTGTCCATGGGATCATTCAAATCCTATGACTAGTTTTTGAGATACAGGGTGTTAAACTTAAGAAATACCACTTATTTGGTAACGGTTACTTCAGGAGAAAGCTACTCGATTATAATTTTTTGTGCCAAATCTTATTATAACATCTTTTCGCATTCTACAGATATAAAAAGAAGTAACAAAATATTTTCTTTTACAGGGTGATCTACAAATAAGTAAGGACGTGTTTTTGATAAATACTTTTATTGTTCTAGAAGATGAAAATATTTACTAAAAAATAAATTATTGCTATATTTATTATGTCTGATGATAATACGAAAGATAGAAGGTGCCATTTATACAGGATGATTCGTAAATATTGACATAGGCCAATATTTTTTTTTATAAGTATTAATGTGAAACGCAGTATTTTTACGGGACTTTTTTGTATTTACGATATATAAAATTATCCAATTCATTGACTACAGGGTGATTTAATAAATATATTGATAGGTAATTTATCAAATGTGTCATAAAAACAATTTTTTTAAGCACCCTATATTTTTTTATTAGTCCTGTAAAAGTATACAAATTTTTTCAGTGGCGTATCATCCGTCCTGTAGCAGATATTTTCCAAAATAACAGCTCTTTTCTAGGATTGGTTTTTGAGATACAGGGTGTTAAACTTAAGAAATACCACTTATTTGATAACGATTACTTCATGAGAAAGCTACTCGATTATAATTTTTTGTGCCAAATCTTATTATAACATCTTTTCGCATTCTACAAATATAAAAAGGGGTAACAAATTATTTTCCTTTACAGAGTGAGATACAAATAAGTAAGGACGTGTTTTTGATAATTACTTTTATTGTTCTAAAAGGTAAAAATATTTCCTAAAAAATACATTATTGCTTTATTAATCATGTCTGATGATATTACAAGAGATATTAAGTGCCATTTATACAGGGTGATTCGTAAATATCGACATGGGCCAATATATTTTTTTTATAAGTATTAATGTAAAACACAGTATGTTTACGGGACTTTTGTGTATTTACCGTATGTATAATTATCCAATTCATTGTCTACATGGTGATTTGATAAATATATTGATAGTTAATTTAACGAATGTGTCAAAAAAACTATTTTTTAAGCAACCTATACTTTTTGATTAGTCCTTTAAAAGTAGACATATTTTTTTCACTGGCGTATCAATTATCCTATAGAAGATATTTTTTAAAATTATAGCTTTTTTCTGATAGGTTTTTGAGATACTTTTGTGTATTTTTTTATAATATTAACATATTATGTAGAACTATCCAATTTATTGATTACATGGTGATTAAATGGATAGATTAATAGTGTGTAAACAAAATTTGATAAATCACCCTGTACTTTTAGTCTTATAAAGGTGTTTCTTTACTGGTATATCAACCATTTTGTAGAAAATAAATTCCAAAAAATTACAGCTTTTTAATATAATAGGTTTTGGAGATACAGGATTTGACTTAAGAAATACCCATTTTTTGTTACCTGTTATTCCAGGAAAAAGCTAATCAATTGCAATTTTTTGGCATTTCACGAATATACACAGGGGTTAAAATATGTTCATCCATAAAATGAGTCGCAAATAAGAAAATATATGTTTTTGGTAATTTCTTTTATTGGTCTGTCTATGGGATGAAAATATTTCCCGAAAAATTAATTATTGGTAGATTTTTCGTTTTTAATAACCTAACAAAATATTTTAAGTAACATATTATAGAGATTGACTAGTAAAGATCAACGTAGACCAATATATTTTAATGTGATACGCAATATTTTTAAGTGACAGGTATGTGTATGTATCTACAATAGTTATATTATTGTACAAGTAAGTATTGAATTATTATCATATTTATAACTATCACTTTCATTAACTACAGATTAATTTGTTAAATATATTAATAGTTGTTCTATCAAATGACATGTTTGGGATATTGTTTTTTATTGTTTATGTGGTGAAATTATTCTCGTATAATTATAAAAGAAAATGAATTATTACTAGATTTATTGCTTGAATGAGGAAAAACATGTTACATACATACGATATACACAGGATGAAAATGCTGACGAGGGGCCATGCTTTCTTTCATCAGCGGTAATGAAATTAGATTATATTTTATACAGGATGACTTAATTAATATAGTTATCTAAGTTTTAAGTGCAGTTTTATATTGGGAGAGTAACTATCAATATATTTACCCAGACAACACACCAAGTCCCAGAGATATCCACAGAATATATTTTGTGGATATCCAATATATCCACAGGATATCAGAAATATTCCGTGGAACTAATATGGATATCCAAATGTCCGTCTATATCCAGAATATAGAAGATATCCTATGGATATTCAGCAAAATATCTAATGAGTATCTCCAGACAATACAAGAAATCCCAGATATTTCCATAGAATATATTTTGTGGATATCCAACCAAATGTCCGTCTATATCCCAGGATATAGAAATTCAAATAAATATTTTATAATTATTTTTAGTAGTGGTTCATAAGTAACCAATGGTTATTGAATAACGTCGAAAGAAAATAGAGGTAAAAAATAATCCCAACAATCTGCCTTTGATTTTGCCTACTAAGGAGAAAATCATCCTTAGTAGAAATCTTCAGCAATAAATGGAACTTCTCGACTTCAGTCTCTAATGAAGTCTGTTTGTGAAACAATGTCGATCAAACTCAATTACTGCGGGTTAAGCATGAGTAGATACGAAAGTGGTATCGCCATCTATACTTAGGAAGCAAAATCAAAAATTACATCTAGTAGATATCCACGATGGTTTGCGTCCGCGCTTAGACTTTGATATATTTATATTTATAGTGGATGTCCATGGGATATTGAATACACCTTAAAAAAAATTAATTTTAAATATCTCAACGGTACTATTAGCCACAATGGCGAGTACAATGGCGTAATTTTTTAATAATTTGCTATATAATTACAATTATTTATGGACATTTGCATGTCTATAAATTACATTTCATGGATATAAAATAGATATCCACCATGGACTGGACATTCAGTGGATATTGGGATGTTCAGTAGATATCCAAAGGATTTGGTGTGCTGTCTGGGTATCCAATCAACCTGTAGTCAATAAATTGGATACTTATACATATGGTAAATTGGTAAATAGACAAGTGTCCCGTAAAAATACTGCGTTTCACATTAATATTTATAAAAAAATATATTGGCCTATATCAATATTTACGAATCACTCTAGAGAAATGGCACCTTATATTTTTGTATTAATTACCATTAGACACGATAAATATAGCAATAATTTATTTTTTAGTAAATATTTGTACCTTCTAGAATAATAAAAGTAATTATCAAAAACACGTCCTTATTTATTTGCGGATCACCCTGTAAAAGAAAATAATTTTTGACAGCTTTTTATATTCGTAGAATACCAAGAGATGTTACAATAAGATTTGACACAAAAAATTATTAATTGGCCTTCTCCTGAAATAACCGTTAACAAATATGTGGTATTTTTTAAGTTTAACACCCTGTATCTCAAAAACCTATAAAAAAAAAGCTATAATTTTGAAAGATATATTTTATAGAATAATTGATACGCCAGTGAAAACAATATGTCTAGTTTTAAAGGACTAATCAAAAAGTATAAGGTGCTTAAAAAATTGTTTTTTTGACACATTCGTTAAATTAACTATCAATATATTTATCAAATCACCCTGTAGTTAGTGAATTGGATAATTATACATATGATAAATACACAAAAGTCCCGTAAACATACTGTGTTTTACATTAATACTTATAAAAAAAATTACTGGCCCATGTCGATATTTACGAATCACCCTGTATAAATGGCACTTAATATCTTTTGAATTATCATCAGACATGATAAATAAAGCAATAATGTATTTTTTAGGAAATATTTTTTCCTTTTAGAACAATAAAAGTAATTATCAAAAACACGTCCTTACTTATTTGTAACGCACCCTGTAAAGGAAAATAATTTGTTACCTCTTTTTATATCTGTAGAATGCGAAAAGATGTTACAATAAGATTTGGCACAAAAAATTATAATCGAGTAGCTTTCTCAAGAAGTAACCGTTATCAAATAAGTGGTATTTCTTAAGTTTAATACCCTGTATCTCAAAAACCAATCATAGAAAAGAGCTGTTATTTTGGAAAATATCTGCCACAGGACGGATGATACGCCACTGAAAAAATATTTATACTTTTACAGGACTAATAATAAAATATAGGGTGCTTAAAAAAATTGTTTTTTTGACACATTTGATAAATTACCTATCAATATATTTATTAAATCACCCTGTAGTCAATGAATTGGATAATTTTATATTACGTAAATACAAAAAAGTCCCGTAAAAATACTGCGTTTCACATTAATACTTATAAAAAAAAATATTGGCCTATGTCAATATTTACGAATCACCCTGTATAATTGGCACCTAATATCTTTTGTATTATCATCAGACATAATAAATATGGCAATAATTTATTTTTTAGTAAATATTTTTATCTTCTAGAACATTAAATGTATTTATCAAAAACACGTCCTTACTTATTTGTGGCTCACCCTGTAAAAGAAAATAATTTTTGACCTTTTTTTATATTCGTAGAATGCCAAAGGATATTACAATAAGATTTAAAACAAAAAATTATAATGGATTAGCTTTCTCCTGAAATAACCGTTATCAAATAAGTGGTATTTTTTAAGTTTAACACCCTGTATCTCAAAAACCAGTCATAGGATTTGAATGGTCCCGTGGACACTATTGCTTAGGAGGTCGAGAACTGCAACATGTCAAAAATTTATAACATTTAACAGGTCGCCACTTTTCCATAAGCGGTGTGCACCATTTCAGGAAAATTTGGTATAAAACAAAAATTATAGATAATAATAATAGAAGTAACTTTTATTTGAACAATTTTCTTCTCCAAACATAAATAACAGATATACTTATTCCATAAAATATAAAAACGACCTCCTATAAAGTATCCCCCAGATGTTCCGACTTTGTCAAAAATCTAATCATTTCACCTCAGGCCGAAATAAAACTTAAGTTTAAAATTTAATGTTTGTTCCTTTATCCCTTTTTGAGTTTTCTTCAAAATTCTTAATTAACACATTTTCTCAAATATCTCGAATACGGTCCATTTAGAGAAATTATGTATGAAACAAAAAATATAAAGAATTATATTACAAACAACTTTTATTTGAGCAATTTTTATAAAAAAAATATTTTTTTTACATTTTGTCAAATTTCTCAAATACGGACCATTTTAGGAAAATTTTGTATTGTAAAATAATTATAGATAATAATAATATAAGTAACTTTTATTTGAAGAATTTTCTTCTCCAAACGTAAATAACAGATATATTCCATAAAATATAAAAACGGCCACCCATAATGTACCCCACCAGATGTTCCGACTTTGTCCAAAATCTAATCATTTCCCCTCAGGCCGGAATAAAACTTAAGTTTAAAATTTGGTGTTTTTCTTTGTATCAGTTCATGAGTTATCGAGGATACAGACACACATGCACACTGATACACTAACACACAGACATCATCGTAAAAATAGTCAAAACAGATTCAGGGAACCCCAAAACGTAAAAAACCGTCGAAAACTCGAGGTCGAAAAAAATCATGATTCCTATACTTTCCTTATCTGTATACAGATAGGAAAGTAAAAAAAAAGGAACATAAAATTGGTGGAACATTTTATTGCTAAAAAATATTAAAATAAAGTAAAAATAAAATATTTACCAGAAAGTGTACGTTTCCGTTTTGAAAGTCTATGCAGAATTTGGAAAGTAGGAGTAGTAAAGTTGGTGGCACTTTTGGATCCGACGCACCTTTGGCACAAAAACTTCTAGCAGTCGCAGTTAAATGGTGTAAAAAACATACAATCAAACCTTCTCTAACGTTGTCAATGCAAAAGCTGTCTTTGAACTGTGGCTTATTAGCGAAATTAACGTCTGGTTGAAGGAATACCTAAAAAAATATCAAATTATCAAATATCTTTTTATGAGCAACAATATTGTAAATATTTTTTAAAATGAAACACTTACAACTAAATCCTGTAAAACTCCTTTTACTTTTTCCACAACAGTAATAACCAGTGAATTCAGCAATTCATTGAGATTCTTTGAAGTCTCTTCTTGGGTAATTAACTTAGGGGTGGTCAGAGTTTGCCTAATTTTTGTTAAAGAATCTGCGAAATGCATTTTCAAAATTTGCAAGTGCGCCTTGCACTGTTTCCTGCCTGCATTAATGACTATTTCAGATGCAACACTACAAAACATTGTGATATGTTACTTTGAACTACATTTAGAGTAAGAGAAAGCTGAAAGTTCAAAATAGATAAGGTGGCAATTGTACTTACTTTGCAAAATCTATGTCTTTACAGAGAGTGTTGCTTTCTATTCTTTTATAAAATCTATCTAGCGCTTGCACTAATATACTAGTATCTCCTACATCCTGTTCAGAATCAACTTTATTCTGTACCAATTCAAAATATTTTTTCATATTATCTTTTACGAAACTATCCAGTTCGACTGCAGCAAAATTTTCAAAAATATCACTACAAAAATTAATGAAAAAAATATATTTTTATTGTGTATAGGAAGATCTTGTTAAATGTGGGGTTCCTCGAGGATCTGTATTGAGGCCTCTACTAATTCTTATATATCTTAATGACCCGCTTAAATATAAGTGAAGTGTTTACCATTTTTAAGTAGGAAATTGAAACAAAATATATTTTATTTATATTAATATGTCATGTTTGTAATAATGTTTATTCTAATAGGTGATAAGACTGTATTCATATTTAGAATATTATTTTTATGTAGGTTTCTTTAATTTCTGTGTTGTATGTTTCTGAAGAAGAGGACATCAAATTCAGCTTTCAGCCTGAACTATTGAGCCACAACTGGGTTAAATTAATAAAATACTAACCTATTTTCTAGATGTTCCATATGAACCCTATTTATGAACATATCATGAAACGAGGCAACTATCAAGCATAAATCGCTCAAAAAACCAGAACAACCCAAATCAACAAACTCTATAATGTCCCTCTGTTCGCTCTGATCTTTCAACATGACGAGCTGTTCAGCCAAACGCTTTTCAGCACAAGATAAAAATTCTGTACAAAGCTCCTTTGCTGGTTCGTTTAATTTTAATAATAAATCCACGGATTCTGTCAGTTCTTTGGCTGAGGCATTAGTATTGCAAAATTGCTTTCTTAGTTCTGCTTTTAGTTCAGTCAGTATTGATTCGCAGTCTGTTTTGATACCTTGGAAGGATGGCATGTCACCATATTGATGTAACACTCTCTGGGCGTGAAGGTAATCTTGGGTGGCCTAAAAATAAATTTAGATTTCAATAAAAAATATTTATAAACTAAAATTGGGTCAAATCTTACTTGTATGTAATTTTTTTCTTCCATTCTGGATTTAAGGGTAGTTGGTAATTTGAAGAGAAATTGCAGTTTTTGAAGTAATGCATGAACTCCTGATAATTTGTTAATTTTTTGTCTTGTATCATGCAGTGTATCATTAATTTGGTCAGAGAATGATGTTATTGAGGCCATATTTGAAGCCAGTAAATCCATTTCAGTTTCCATTTTCTTGAAATCATTTTTCATCTATAAAAAAAATTATCCTTAAGCACACCTACTAGGTCACTAAGTATTTATAATAATAAATACCTTTTTAATTGTGTCTGTTGCTGATATAAACTTATTATAATTCTCATAAACTAAGGTTTGCATATCAGAATGTAAGGTTTGTGTGTCTTTAACAACTTCGTTTTCATGATCCAAAATTTGTTTTAAAGAATATTCCTAAAAAATGGTTAGAAATGTACAGCAAAGAAAGAAACCAATTAAAATATTTGATATGTAGACAAAGTTCCAGGGTTTCGATGATTATGCACAAATTGAATGTTCATACCTTAAATATTTTATCTAAATACATATTTGGATTGAAATTGGGCCCGTTAATATCCAAAGGGTTCGGTTTTTTCTCCGTCATCTTATAATAATTGCTGTAAATAATTTATTATTAGTGCTGGAATTGGAATTATTTATTTATTTACCAATAGTTGTCACTGTCAACTGTCACCCTTATCGTAAATGTCAGGTGTCATTACTTCTTCTTTTGTGTTAGAACAGTTACTTGCCAAGACATGACTCTGCCGATTGTTCCGATTTCTGATATTCATTATTCAGAAAATTAGCATTTTTAATACTGCAGGGGGTCGATTCTCGACTCGTAGGAATTTTTTCCTATAGGAATTTTTGACATTTTTCTACACATCGGAAATTTATGACATTTGTCTACATGTAGGAAAGTGTCACAAATTCCTATAGGAAAAGGTTCCTACAAGTCGAGAATTGACCCCCTGATGATGTTGTTTCTGTTTTTGATAGTTTCAAATCGTTAGCAAACTTTTGGCCTGTGACTGTACGACTATTCGATGACAAAAACTTCTTGTTTTTTATATATTGACGTGCTGATTTGAGAATGCAGCCAATAAGTTCACTGAACCCGGTAAAAGTCAAAGATGGTCTTCTTTTTTGGTACTCTAAAAACATCTAACTTCAATTGTCATTATTGTCAACACGCAGAATTTCGATTTGTTTCCATTTTCATTTGCACTCATTCTCAATATTCTCATAGATAAATTAATATTAATTTAACTATCCTCATGCCTCTCCTTTAGTTTTTCTATGTCCGTTCCACTATTTTTAGATTAGACAAATCGTTTGGATATCTAAAGCTTGTTTGTATAGAATTTTCTTATAGTATTATAAATAAAAAATTGTGAAAATCCTACAAGATGTATGAACAGGAAGACGGTCAGTATTAATTTTAGGAAAAAATAACTTTTTTCATTGAATATATTTCCAGATCAATTTGACGATGAAGACACCGAAGAAATCAGTGCGGAACTTTGGCAAGAAGCCTGCTGGATAGTCATTAATGCATATTTCGACGAAAAAGGTTTGGTACGGCAACAGCTCGACAGTTTCGATGAGTTCATTCAAATGTCCGTACAAAGAATCGTGGAAGATTCTCCACAAATCGATCTACAAGCAGAAGCGCAACACACGTCAGGCGAAATTGAAAATCCTCCCAGGTATTTGTTAAAATTTGAGCAGATTTACTTGTCGAAACCTACACATTGGGAAAAAGACGGTGCACCGTCGCCTATGATGCCTAATGAGGCTCGATTGAGAAACTTGACCTATTCAGCACCTTTGTATGTTGATATAACAAAAACTATTGTGAAAGAGGGCGAAGAGCCTATTGAAACGCAGCATCAGAAAACATTTATAGGTGAGTCTTATTTGTTATGCTATTTCATTGCACAACTTTTTTTTTATTTAAGAGACAGTTAAAAAGACTTCAGAAACAGTTTTGAACTTGATTATTTTTTCCAGTTGCTTATATTTAGTGCATGTGAAGACTATTAAATTTAAGTCTAAACTAGTAGAAGATTTCTTAAATTATGTGGGTTGGTACCAACAAAATTATTTTTCTTTTTTAAATATTAGTAAGGAGAAAGGGTACCTATAAAATAAATAATTTTAAATTGTCATTTTTACTTAAAAATAAAATATGTTTAGAAAAGAGCCCAAATAATTTAGTTAAAATTGGGGACCAGGCCGCCGCTGGCGGAAACGATATTAAAGTAATATTAGTATCCTCTCTGATGATATGGAAATGGAAAGTCTTCATCAAAATGTAAAAGATTGTGATGAAAATTTTCTTGAAAGATTTATCTTAACTGTAATGATTATGTTAGTTCAAATAAAGATAGTACTCAAATTGAATTAAATAATGAGAATTTTCAGCAAGCTCTGAACCCTGAACGAATAACATAATTAATGTCTCTAAAACAAATACATTTAAAATTATTTATGTTAATGCTCAATCTATGAACAACAAAACAAATCGTTTAAAGATTTTATTGTAGCTGACAGATATTACCGCAAAACTAAAATACATGGAGGAACTGTTATTTTTGTCAAAAATTCCTTAAATTTTAAAAAACTAATTTTTATTAAAAGTTTCTCTGAAGAGTGTCTGTTTGAATGTTGTGGAATTACATTTAGCCTAAATAATATAAAATGTTGTATAATCTGTATATATAGATTGCCTGACAGTTCCACTGAATTATTTTTACATAAAATGTGTGACGTTTTAACTTTTCTGTACAATTCTTATGATACTGTAATGGTTTGTAAAGTTTTTCATATAAATTTTTTAAATGAAAGTCGTGAAAAACTCTGTTAACGGATCTAATGGAGAGTTTTAATTTACAATGTCAAAATATAGAATCGACCAGAGTAACTTGACAATAATGGGAAAATTTCTAAATCAAAAATAGATTATTTTTTAACAAATTGTAGTTACGATTACAAAGAAATAGTACAAGACTTTTATTTAGGTGATCACTATGAGCATACTATAACGCATTCTCAAAAAGAAAACATGAAAACTGTTTCATATAGAAATACTTCTTATGCAAATTTATGTAGTCTATCCTTGATAATGTCACAGGAAGATTTTTCACTTATTTTTGAAGCTCCAATGGTAAATAAAAATTTTTGAAAACAGATATAATACAAAATGGGTAAATAATTGTTAAAATGGGAAATCATTTAAAAAATATGTATTGGCTCACAAAAAATGTTTCTGATAGTCATATATTGGAACGGTACAAAATGGAAAAAAAGAGGTATGCACTTTTGTATGGAAAACTGTTAATTCCGAACTGAATAAACAAAAAAATTGCTAATTTTAGTGAAAAACAGAACAAATTATGGTTCTCACTCTTTCATTCCTAGAGTAACAAGATCTGCTAACAGACTAAATGGATTACTTCTCCATCAGATTTTTCTAACCATTTATGTATATGTGAGGAGTAGATTTTTTTAAATTGTTTTTTAATATTTATGTATTTAAATTAATTTATTATTATTATTATTATTTAGGATTTTATTACTATTTAATGTATGTGATATGTATTCTCTGTAATTGTATTGTTTTAATAGGCTCTGACCCGTAAATAAATAAGATTAACAGAAAACTTAGATATTGCCAACATGTTTGTAGGATACTTTTCTTCACTTGCTAGTTATACACTACTTTTATTAATTACACCACTATGTTTGTTCCAAACACATTTCAGTTTATAGAAGTGGATTATGAACAAGTGATAGAAACAATTGCATCTCTAAATAATACCAATGCCAAAGAAATTGATTGCATTTCCACAAAAATTATTAAGATAATTGCCCCATACACTGCCAATTCATTAATTCCTTGTTACTCGGAATCTTCCCAAACGCTCTTTAAATTGGGCTTGTAACACCAATCTTTAAAAAAGGGTGTTTCTTGTCAGCGGATAACTACAGACCTATTACAATCCCCTTTATAATATGTAAAGTTTTTAGGAAATGTGTAGGTCAACAAATGTTATCTTTTCTAAAAAAAAATTAATATCCTAACTGAACATCAACATGGTTTTCTTCCAGACAGGTCAACGAGAGTGCAACTACTGCTTTCTTCAAATATATATATTGACAGCTAGATAGGGGACAGTATGTGGGTGCACCCTTGTTTGACTTGTCCAAAGCTTTTGACACAATTGACATATCCATTGTTCAAAATAAATTACAGGCATTAGGTTTCAGGGGCATAATTTTAAAATGGCTAAGTTCTTAGATTCACGTCAGATGTGTGTAAAAGTGGGTAACTGTAAATTAGAATTGAAAAGTCTAACCCAAGGAGTATCACAAGGCTCAGTTTTGGGACCACTAATATTTTTGTTATATGTAAATGATCTTCCTCAACATATGTCTGCAGATTATACCATACTCTATGCCAACAATACAACTTTTCCAGATGAGCTGCAGCAGAAGCTTCACTTAGTAGCTTCAGATTTTTCAACTTGGTGGAATAAAAATTCCTTAATCTTAAATTCTGATAAAACAGTTGCTCTTCAGTTTTTTTCAAGGAATAGAATTTATGGTAATATATGTGTAAAGGTAAATTGCAATGATGTCTACTTGTTGCAGAAAATAACATTTCTGGGAGTACTGCTAGATGGTGATATGAGCTGAGAATTGAATATTAATTACATCTGTAAAAAGGTTAATAGCGGTTGTTATGCTCTACTTCAATTAAAACAGATATTTACATTTAACCTACTTCTACAGGTATATTATGCAATTGTATATTCATACATATCATACAATATTACACTCTGGGGAAATTCTCCTGCTGCTACAAGAGTATTTATTGCACAAAAAAGAGCAATTAGTCTTATCTTTAATCTGGAATCAAGACAAACATGTAGGGATCATTTTATTAAATATCACATACTCACTCTATCCTCAATATATATTTATAAAACAATCCTATATACAAAAAAAAAATGAAGCTAAATATTTCAGGAACAATGATTGTCACAACTATCCCACTCGTAATGGCAATATGTTATGTACAATTAGGCATGTATCCGCTCTTTATGAACATAGTCCTGAGTATGCAGGAATTCAATTATTTAATAAACTGCCAGCTGATTTTAAAAACATAAAATCCATTAACAGCTTTAAACAAACATTAAAAATTTTTTTAGTAACAATGTTTTTATAATATTAAGGATTATTACTAGGTAACGTAATGTATATGTGTATGTATGTATATGTACACACAACCAAATTTATATGGAATCACTGTGTATTTCTGAATAAACGTTTTGTAAGGAAAAAATTTGGTAACTAACTTTAAGATAAGGCCTTTTGTTCTTAACAAACATGATAATAAAGAAGAAACGACTGTTGAGATTTATTATCTTGTGAATTTTGTGTTCAGAAGTAAAATCACGATCCTCCGGTAATTTTATTTCGGTCCAAAAAAACAAAATGCCTTATATTGGACTAACAGATATGCAGAGGGGTGAGAATTATTGCTCTCATTGAACAAGGAATGCCCCAATGAGACGTAGCAGAGGTAGTAAGCGATACCCAGGGTGTTGTATCGAAAACATATGAAAGTTACTTGAAACTAGAATCTCTCAAGAACAGACTCATACAAAGTAGTTAAAGAGTCACAACTACAACGGGACCGCTTTGTATGCCAATTTACTTGACGAAATCCCAGTGTTTCCCATCTAGAGTTAAAACGATAACTTCTGGAGGCTACAGGTGTGAACATTTCAATTGAAACTCTGAGAAATAGACTTCACCCACGAGGTTTGTACAGTAGGAAAGAGTTACAGGTCCCACCGTTATCTAGGCAAAATAAAACTGACTGGCTAAATTGGTGCCTCCAACACCAAAACTGGACAATTGAGAATTGGCAAAATGTTCTTTTTTTTGAATGAGATCAGAATTGGCCTAAGATCAGATGACCATCGAATTCGGGTTCTCAGAGCTCCATGAAGATGAGCGAGACTCCACGCTGCCAGATATGTCCCAGGATATCAAAGAGGAACTGTAATGTTTTAGGCAGGTATTATGTGGGAAGCAAAAATTCCATTGTTACCACTTCAACAAACTTTAACCGGTCCGAGATATGTCCAGACCTAAATCCTATCGAACACTTGTGGGACCAGCTCAAAAGAAGGATTAGAGCTCGTCGAAACAATGCAGGAAATGTCGCACAGCTTATTGATGCAGCATTAGCAGAATGGGAAAACATCCCAAGACAATGTTGACAATTTAATAAGAAGCATGGCAAATAGAAGCTTGCATAAGGGTTAGAGGTGATAACACGGATTGTTAAAATTACCAATTTTCTTTCTGGTTTTCCTTTTCGGCTATTAAAAATTTAAATCTCATTTCGTTTCAGAAACCAAAAAAATACCATTGTGTTTATTTTGTCAACTAATTAATTATTTTTATTGCTACGTGGGTTATTTGTCATTAAAAGTCTTTGGTAAGGACCGAGTTTTATTCATAAACAAAAAATGTTCATACATCTCAAAAATTATGAAAAATAATAGATGATTCCATATAAGTTTGGTTGTGTGTATATTTAAATGTAGATTTTAAATTAAGTTCTGTCCACTACATGTATCTTGATATATCCTACATCATTGTATAGTGATCAAAAAGGACCAATAAAGATTTATTTATTATTTATAAATGGTTCTAAGTTAATCTGTCTTATACTTATAATAAATACTTTGAAATAGGCAAGTAGACACAATATATTCTGATTTTAGTAAACCTTTGATCATGTTATTCATACTTTACATAACTCTAGCTGAGTCTAGGTCATGACAAAGTTGTTTCTTAAATTTATTGTAAAAAGGTTACTATTATGTCAGAGATAATTATTACAAAGGCGCATAACTTTAGATAAAGAATTAAAGTAACTCTAGTTCTATGCTGTGGAAGCTGAAACAAAACTACATTAAGCATTAACCTAGTTGGTACATGAAATGATAAACATGATATAAAACTTTATGTAAAAACAATAGATCATTAATATATTTTTTATAAACAAAAACTCTGGGTTTAAGAGACTTACAATCGTTTTGTGGTTGTAAGTACACTGTGTGTATCCCATTCTATGAGCATAAGTTCTTAGAAATCGATTTTGAACAGCTTCTATCTTTTCGATATGCACAGAATAATACGGGGACCAAGCATCAGAGGCATATTTAAGGGTTAATCTAACATAGGCCAAGAATAAGGCTCTCAATGCTGCAATACTCAAGTCTAGAGTTTCTAGAAAATTTATTTTTGAAAATTACATTGATTTTGTTAATATTTTAGAATAAACAAAATAATTAAATTTTATAGTGCTCGTTCATGTAAAAAAAATGTTTACTAAATATTAAATTTTTGTTAAATATTTATGGAGTTGCACAACACAAGTGTTCAATCACTTAGGTGCACAACCTTGTACTTTTTTTAATATTATTATTATTATTATTATTTGCTTTTATATATTTTATTTATAATTTGAATTTGTATTATTAATAATAAAAATTGTATTCTGTAAACATTATAATAAACCTATAATAAACCCATTGTCAGCAAGCATTAAATCATGGATATAGTACATGGGACACAATGAACCAGCTACTTGTTACGCCACGTAACAACAAGAATATTAGTCACCATTTTGTAACATATATTCTACCTAAAGCTTATAATTTATTACCTCTTACCATTCGAAAATGTATTAACCTCAAGAAATTCTCTTCAACTATCGAACCACATATACAGAACAACTATTTTTCATTTATATTCCTAATTTGTATTTCTTCATTCTCCACATTTTATATTGTATGTATTGTAAATGTTCGCTTTCTTATTTTTTCATTTCTGATATCTATTTATCTATGTATTCATTTCACGCTATTTTTTTCTCACCACACAATATAAGTATGTACTCACTTATAGTGTGAGATAAATAATATGCTAATATTCTAATTTTAAGTTTTTCATGTTAATATTTCCTTCATTAATTTTTGTATATTCTATTGTATTTTATATTTCTACTGAAGAATAAAATAAATATTAGTAAATCCAAGTAACTGTAGATTTAGAAACTGTAGATCTTCAATCGCCAAGGGCTATAAATTGTGTTCACAGTAGAGGGCATATCGTATCGCTTCTTTTCAGGTACCAATACAAATTTTAACGAATTATTTACAAACAATTATATCCGTCATTTAAACAAGAACTTTGTTTTTCAGTTTGATCACAAACTATTGAAGACAAATATTTTTTTTACAGGAAAAATCCCTATTATGTTACGTTCCACGTATTGCCTTCTCAGCGGTCTAACGGATCGAGATTTGACAGAATTGAACGAATGTCCCCTAGATCCTGGGGGTTATTTCATAATAAACGGTTCAGAAAAAGTACTCATTGCGCAAGAAAAAATGGCCACCAATACTGTATACGTATTCGCGATGAAAGATGGCAAATACGCTTACAAATCTGAAATTAGATCTTGTCTTGAGCACAGTTCCAGACCGACTTCAACTCTTTGGGTTAACATGATGGCCAGAGGTGGGCAGGCAATTAAAAAAGCAGCTATAGGTCAACGTATTATCGCCATTCTTCCTTACATCAAACAAGAAATACCTATAATGATTGTATTCAGGGCGCTAGGGTTTGTAGCAGACAGAGATATATTAGAGCACATTATTTACGACTTTGATGACCCAGAATTGATGGAAATGGTGAAGCCATCTTTAGATGAAGCTTTTGTTATCCAGGAGCAAAACATTGCTTTGAATTTTATTGGAGCAAGAGGTGCTAGACCCGGTGTCACCAAAGAGAAACGTGTCAAATATGCTAGAGAAATTTTGCAGAAGGAAATGTTACCCCACGTGGGTGTCTCAGATTTTTGCGAGACTAAGAAGGCTTATTTTTTGGGGTAAGTACTAATAATTTTAACATTTCTGGAAAATATAATTTTTAAGCATTTGATTAATTGACAACTGGCTGGTTTTAGGTACATGGTTAATAGACTTCTTCTAGCAGCCCTCGGTCGCCGTGAATTAGACGACCGTGATCACTACGGTAATAAGAGATTAGATTTGGCTGGACCACTATTGGCATTCCTGTTCCGAGGGTAAGAACCAACTTAAGACGAACATTATACATGTTTCACATTAACCATCTTCCGTTTTTAGTTTATTCAAAAATCTGATGAAAGAAGTCAGAATGTACGCGCAAAAATTCATCGACAGAGGCAAAGATTTTAATCTGGATTTGGCCATCAAAACCAAACTGATTACAGACGGTTTGAGATACTCTTTGGCTACTGGTAATTGGGGCGATCAAAAGAAAGCCCATCAAGCTAGAGCCGGAGTATCCCAAGTATTGAACAGACTGACGTTCGCTTCGACATTGTCGCATTTGAGACGTGTCAACTCGCCTATCGGTCGAGATGGAAAGTTAGCCAAGCCGCGTCAGTTGCACAACACATTGTGGGGCATGATCTGTCCGGCAGAGACGCCCGAAGGGGCCGCTGTAGGTTTGGTGAAGAATCTCGCGCTGATGGCTTACATTTCTGTGGGTTCCCAACCGTCGCCCATTTTGGAGTTTTTGGAGGAGTGGTCTATGGAAAATTTGGAAGAAATTGCACCGTCCGCTATCGCAAACGCTACCAAGATATTTGTAAATGGTTGCTGGGTAAGTTCAACAAGTTGATTGAGAACTATACTGCAGTTAAAATTTAGTACTGAGATGCCACTTACATTGGAATTTTGGATGACTTGTGATAGTTCATTTTGTAAAATAGTAGCTAAAAATAATATAGGGTACTCAGTCTCTAGCCCTATTCAATATCAAACTGGTCACTTTTTTGTAAAGTGCCTTATATCATCATATCCAGGTAATAGTAATCTACTTTCTGCATAATTTGTTATTTCTATTTTGATCTATTTGGTTTAAAAAAATAGAAGCGATTATAAAAAGTATCTATTCTGTATCGATTGTAAAAAGAAAAGATTGTGAAAAATCCATTGTAAAAAGTATTGAATAAAAAATAATCAATTAAAAAAATAAAATAATCGATTCAAAAATATCGATTATAAAAATGAAAAGATTGTAAAAAAATTATAAAAAAAATAATAAATTATTATAAATAGTAACTGTGATCAAAAATAATCGATTGTAAAAAGATGATTGTAAAAAAAGATTGTAAAAAAGAATTGATTGTAAACCCGAATCGATTGTTAAAAATATTCTATTATAAAAAGTAAAATGTAAAGGGTATAGAATTTTAATTGGGTTTAGATTAGTGAAATCATGAGTTGTCCTCTTGACAAAGCCCAGCATTTTCATTGATTTTTGAACTAGCAGTGATATGGCAATTAAAGCTCATGGAAGTGTCAAAGGTGATCCATAGATCCTTGAATTGATCGACAGAATCCAGGAAATAAATATAATTATACGTTATTAAATGATGGCTGCTACAAAATCGGATAATGTGACATTTGTTAGTATTTAAATTCATGCCATTACTAGAGCATCAACTTGCTAGTTTTATTTTTATTAATTACAATAATTAATAAAAAAAAAATACATGAAAGTTTACTTAAAAATGTAAGTTAGCATTGTGATTATTCGCAACTTTAAATATTTTTGCAACAGTTTCATTTTTAATTAATTTTCAGTAGTGGGATATGTCCAGAGATAATAGGAGATGTAATTACAAATATCGTGCTGTAGTGAATAAGACATATTCTAAGGGACACAGGAGGGTATAAAATACGATGTTGTCATGCCCATTTCATTATTCTCGTTTTATTTACAAAATTATTTACATATCTTAAAAAAGCTAAACTAATTCAACCTATGTTATTGCACCTGAACCCCAAAAATGTTGTATCAAATTTAACTAAATTAGATGTAATAATTTTAAATAAATCCCAAAACCTAGTTAATGTTAAGTTGTATATCAAGTATTTGGTACTTGCATTTTCTACGTTGTTTTATTATAAGCGCACAAGCGCCGTTTACACATATATTCATTGATATAAAAAATAGCATCACCATAAAATCCTTTTATTTATTCCCTATTTTACCTCTCACCACACGTCTCTTCACTCCGGACCGACAACTGGAGCGTTTTGAATGTCAAATTGATGTTGGCAGCAAAAATATTTTATTCTATCAATGAATAGCTACATCTCCTGTTATCTCTGGATGTTTCAGTCATTTTACACAAATCCTTAAATGAATATATAATATCTTGTTTAGCTCTTAACTGAAGCATACAGGGTGTACCAATAAAAACTCCCAGGCCGGATATTTTGGTAAGTAATAGAGATATTTTAATTCTGTTAAAGCCAGTTCATAGAGCGCTAGAAGAGCTTTAGTTTTAGATATAAATTAATTTTAAATAGTTCAATATGTAGATGGCGCTGCGCTCAATATTTTTTTTTTTTTTCGATGGGAGGATCTTTCTTATATAGCGCATCTTATAAAAAATGCATTTTTGAGCATATTTTGTTCTATAAACTAATTCGATAAATCTAGCCATTTTTGATATACAGAGTGAGTCACTCAAAACAGTTTCATCCTGTTTTTCGGCAGTAATCATTAGATTTTTAGAAAATGCTAAAACAGGTCGATTTTTATTTTAAATTGAACACATTTTTACATTAGAGACATCTGTCATGTGTCAACCCCCTTCCACTTCTCCAACCCCTTAATTAAAAAAAAAAGAATGTACCATGTACGGCACATCATTGAAAAGGTAATTTTATGGGGAAATCAGAAATATGACTGTTTATTGCGATACTTTTAATTTTAGCGCCATCTATCGTGATAAAATAAACTAACGTATTATAAAGTGTGATACTTCATTTGAAAGCTAATTTAATTACTAATTCAATGTAAACATTAATATAAATATTTCCATATTGCACTTGCAACAAAATAAAGTTAGCAATAATGTTTAAAATAATGCATGACTAATTTTCAAACTATTGCAAGTACAATATGGAGGATATTTAATTAATGTATTATGGTGCATTGAATTAGTAATTAAATTTGCTTTCAAATAAGGTACAACACTTTATAATACGTATAGTTTTTTTATCACGATAGAGGGCGGTACAATTAAAAGTATCGAAATGAACAGTCATATTTCTAAGTTCCCCATAAAATTACCTTTTTAATGATGAACTACACATTGTAGTGTCACACTCTATAATACGTAGTAGTTTTGTATCCCGCTAGAGGGCGATAAAATTTAAGTAACGCAGTGTACAGAAATATTTCTGAATCCCCCATTAAATTACCTTTTCAATGATGTGTCATACATGGTACATTACCTTTTTAAAAATAAGGTGTTTGAGAAGTGAAAGGGAGGGGGTTGACAGATGCCTGTATTGGAAAAATGTTTTTAATTTGCAATAAAAATCGACCAGTTTTAACATTTTCTGTGACCCACTCTATACCAAAAATGGCTAGATTTATCGAATTAGTTTATAGAACAAATCTGCTTAAAAATGCATTTTTTACCAGATGCGCTACACAAGAAAGCTCCTCCAATCGAAAAAAAATATTGAGCGCAGCGCCATCTACATATTGACTTATTTAAAATCTGAAGCTCTCTTAGTGCTCTGTGAACTGGCTTTTACAGAATTAAAATATATCTATTACTTACCAAAATATCCGGCCTGGGAATTTTTATTGGTACACCCTGTATGTTATTTGGTTATATTTTTTATGTTCAGTAGCTTATTATAAATTTTGGGAGCAACTGTGGTTACAAAATGTTGGTTGCTGGTGTCATCAAGTTTAGTTAATCTTTTTTTTTTATTCGGACTTTTTTTCGTTTTAAATAATTATATTACCTGTACTGAATTTTAACAGTGACCTGACTATAATAGAAAAATTTGATTATTCATTTTAAAAGGTCGGCATCCACCGAGACCCCGAACAACTCATGGCCACTCTCCGTAAGCTTCGTAGACAGATGGACATTATCGTATCAGAGGTATCCATGATTAGAGATATTCGTGATAGGGAGATCAGGATTTATACGGACGCCGGGAGGATTTGTAGGCCGCTTTTGATCGTCGAAAATGGCCAGCTTCTTCTCAAAAAGAGACACGTCGATATGTTGAAAGAAAGAGAATACAATAATTACGGGTGGCAGGTGCTGGTAGCTTCTGGTTAGTATAAATTAAGTATTGGAACCATATGCATGAAAATTTAAACAATATCTGTTTTTACTATAATAAATTTTCTTTTTAAAAAATGTTTCGTTACATTTTCATTACAGGCGTGGTGGAATATATCGACACCCTAGAAGAGGAAACTGTGATGATCGCTATGAACCCTGAAGATTTACGTCAAGACAAAGAGTACGCCTACTGTACCACCTACACTCACTGTGAAATTCATCCGGCTATGATCCTGGGCGTTTGCGCGTCAATTATACCGTTCCCCGATCACAACCAGAGTCCCAGGAACACTTATCAAAGCGCTATGGGTAAACAAGCCATGGGCGTGTACATAACTAACTTCCACGTTCGAATGGACACTCTGGCTCACGTGTTGTACTATCCACACAAACCGCTGGTCACTACTAGATCCATGGAGTATCTCCGGTTCAGAGAATTGCCGGCTGGAATTAACAGCATTGTAGCTATCGCTTGTTATACTGGGTACAATCAGGAAGATTCTGTCATTTTGAATTCCTCTGCTGTTGAGCGTGGATTCTTTAGGTAACGTATCACAGTTGTTGCAATAAATAATCTACAATATTGTTTTCATTCTTATTATTATTTCTGCAGATCTGTGTTCTACCGTTCATACAAAGATGCAGAATCAAAAAGAATAGGAGATCAAGAAGAACAATTCGAAAAACCCACAAGGCAAACCTGTCAAGGCATGAGAAACGCCCTCTATGATAAATTAGACGACGACGGCATCATCTCGCCTGGCATTCGTGTCTCAGGAGACGACGTAGTTATCGGAAAAACGATGACGTTGCCAGAAAACGACGATGAGGTGAATAAAATATAATGATTTGAAAGAAAGTAAAGAATACATCAGTTAAAGATACGAAAACCAAAATGTTTCTTTAGTTTGATTTCAATTTAGGGATGTGAATGGATTCCTTATTCTGTATTTTCACATTTCAAAATGTATACATTATGATTTACCTGTATTTGTTTTTAAAATAGTTTATTTTTATTTTTAGTTGGACGGCACCACAAAACGTTATTCCAAAAGAGACGCTTCCACTTTCCTGCGTAACAGTGAAACTGGAGTCGTCGATCAGGTTATGTTGACCTTAAATTCCGAGGGATACAAGTTTTGCAAAATTAGAGTGCGTTCCGTTAGAATACCACAGATTGGTGATAAGTTCGCTTCCAGACACGGACAGAAGGGTACCTGTGGAATTCAGTACCGACAAGAAGTAAGAAACTATATTACAATCCATTATTATTGTTCTTGTAATTGGGGTTGAACAATAAACATTTTTTTTTATTAACGAAGATCAGTAGTTGAATAATCTAATGAAACTGTTATAATTTTTAAAAATCACTTTCATTGACTGTGTAACGGTTCATATTGCCGTTAGACAACACAGTATACAGTTCTCACAGTACCAATTTTTATATTTGTCAAGCCTAGTTAAGCCTCAGTTATCGAACACGGGTTCGGAATGTTTATCTTGTCAATGGGGGTTGTCAAAAACTCTGGTAGTTAAAAAAAAACAGGTTCGTTGGAGGCCGTTTTGGGCTGAAAGAATTTGAATTTACTGTGAAACGGTAATCTGTGCTAGCCATAAAGGAATTATACAGTAAATTAATAAAAAATTAGTCAGCTATCTTGTTACCATTGATTTATTCCTTTATATAAAAGTTACATGTTTTTTTCAGGATATGATTTTCAGCTGCGAAGGGATCGCGCCCGACATCGTCATCAACCCGCACGCTATTCCATCCCGTATGACAATTGGTCACTTGATCGAGTGCATCCAGGGCAAAGTATCGTCCAACAAGGGCGAAATCGGGGATGCTACTCCCTTCAACGACGCTGTCAATGTACAGAAGATCTCTACCCTCCTCCAGGAATATGGCTACCAACTCAGAGGCAACGAGGTCATGTACAGCGGACATACAGGAAGGAAGATCAATGCCCAGATCTTCTTGGGTCCTACCTACTATCAGAGATTGAAGCACATGGTGGACGATAAGATCCATTCCAGAGCCAGAGGGCCATTGCAGATTCTCGTCAGACAGCCTATGGAGGGTCGTGCTAGAGACGGGGGTTTGCGTTTTGGAGAGATGGAGCGTGATTGTCAAATATCCCACGGTGCTGCTCAGTTTCTCAGAGAAAGATTGTTCGAGGTGTCTGATCCATACAGGATCCATGTTTGCAATTTCTGTGGGTTGATAGCGATAGCGAATATGAGGAATAACACATTTGAGTGCAAGGGATGCAAGAATAAGACGCAGATATCGCAGGTGCGATTGCCGTATGCTGCGAAATTGCTGTTCCAAGAACTGATGTCAATGAATATCGCTCCGAGGCTTATGGTTTTAGGTTAAATTTTTTTCATTAATTATTAGTGTATAAGAGTGATGTAAAAAGTATTTTATATTTTAAATAAAGTGATAAAATTACTGTGCTTTGTTTCTTTTCGTCCAATTCATTCTGTTAATGTTAATATCTTTTTATTTACTTGTGTTAAAACATGCTTAACTTACTGTTATTTTTATATTATAAATTATGAGTACCTACTTTTTTGGGTTCGTTCTGTTCTTACTTCTTAAATAAACCAATTTACATTTTTAGATTATACTTTTCGATTAAGGTTCTGCGTTTGGCTGTGGTTTTAATTTAATACTAAAATCAACTTAAAAAACTGTATTCTAACTAAACTTTTATTGAATCAAAAAATGTTTTTAAAAGATTCCAGACAGCACTCCAAATCCTATGGATATCTATACTGGACATCCCAATATCCACTGAATGTCCAGCCCATGGTGGATATCTATTTTATATCCATGATATGTAATTTATAGACATTCAAAAGTCCATAAATAATAGTAATTATATAACAAATTATTAAATAATTACGCCATTGTGACTAATAGTACCGTTTATAGATAATTAAAATTAATTTTTTTTAAGATGTATTCAATATCCCATGGATATCCACTAAATATATCAAAGTCTAGGCGCGAACGCAAACCATGGTGGATACCCACTAGATGCAATTTATGGATATAATAGCTAAATATCAGAAAATATGTAAATTGATTTAATAATTATTACATTACTTAAATATTACGCCATGTGATAACTAAGAAAGCATGTAGGTATGGTTTATAGAAATTTAAAATTAATGAGTTGTATTCAATATCCCACAGATATCCGCTAGATAAATAATATTGGCAATGAACGCGAGCGCAGGCGCGGATAATTTCTACCTTCACAGGTGCCATCGGCCATTTTATAGTTTGTTTTCGTTTTGTTTGTGTCGTGTGCATGAGTTTCATTTGATAATTTTGGATTAAAAGGAGGTAAGTAAGCTTTAAAACCTAAATTTATTAGTGTAAAAGTTGATAGACTTTAGTTAAATATGACAATGGTTAAATTCACGTTATTAAGATTGTTAAGTAGGTTGTATGCAATGTACGTTAAAATCCGTGTTCTCTTTAGGTAATTTACAACTAGAAATTAATTTCGTTTTTACGATACCCTATTTTATTATAATTAAGATGGATGTTATTTTACCTACCTATTTATCTACTTATTTTGTGTCATTATTATTGTTAGTGATTCGGTTTGGTTTTTATTGTTTAATGGTTGTTATAATTAATTAGAAAGAGGTATTTTTTTCACTGGTTAAGGTAATCTTATTATATCTGCCTTTTATTCAATAGAGCATACATGAAGAATTTAACAAGTAAGGTTAGGTTATGTTTAGCTGGACCAACATTTTAGATAAATAAGTATAATATATGCACAGATCCAGCCCTTTTAAATTATTAATTAGTGTTATATATTGTATAAGTGACACTCTGCATAAAAGGCTTTTTTCAGACTTCATTTTCGTTTTGGGTATAGCTTGATTTAAAATATAGTTTTACTTTTTGAGGAATTCTACAGAGCGTCTTTTTTTTTTAGGAAGAAAATTCCAGTTGAAATTGCGGGGCCAATATAGGTAATGTGTGTGTATGTGTAATTAGGTTTTCCTTGGCTGCGGATACTATGTTCATTCGCCAGCTTAAATGTAATATGTTATTTAATATAATAGTATGTTTATACTATAGTTTACTTTTTTAAATATATTTAGTCTGCTCATAATATTTGTCTTTGTTTTACCTAACTATACTTGACATAACAATAAAGAATAAGATTTATTTGTAAGATGCTTATATGTTAGATAACTCGTGCGTTGTATTCAGTTTAAAACTTACTTTAAATATTCAATGATATTTTGGAGGTTTTTTAGGTATGGTGTACAATATTTAATTGTAAAAATAAAATGTTGATACTCTTTTTATTCTGCATGCTATACCTATATGCTGTGTAGCATCAAAAATAGTTAACATTAGAATAGTATATAAACTTTGTATGGGCGTATATACCAAAAATACAGGGCGTTCCGATGTTATGCTACTGAAATGCTGATTTTCATAATATGGAATGTTTTTAGATTATGGAGTACATTGTTCAACTTATCTTTCAAAAAAAAAAAAAAAAAAAAAATATAATGAAGCATTAATTACGACACCCTATAGGCATATAATTTTCGATATCTTAAATATATCAAATAATGGATGTACACTGATAATGTTAAACATCTATACGATATATCCATTAGTTACTTATGAACTTCTACTAAAGATACCCCCAGATATTTTGCTGGATATCCATAGAATATCTTCCATATCCTGGATATAGACGGACATTTGAATATGCATATTAGATCCAGTGGATATCTATGATACCCTGTGGATATATTGGATATCCACAGAAGATCTTCTGTGGATATATCTGGGATTTGGTGTGTTGTCTGGGATGCATTAAGTCTCTAATTGATCTTTGATGCAATCTAAATTTTACCCTGAAATATTAAGTGTAGGTAATGGCTCAATGTTTTGCACTTCTTAATTTTCCAGTAATTCTTCAGTCAAAACGCCACTTTACTGTCAAAAGTTGAAGGTGGATTTTACCACTCCACGCTCCTTTAAAAATGATGTTTAATTAATTAATTTGGAAATTGATTCTTTTTTCTTTAAGGAGGTCCTTTCGCCACCAATGTTAAATGAAAAATATTAGAATATGACTAAAATTAATTTTTTTCTAATAGTTGAAGTCCTTATTTATCTAATAGTGAACTTTTAACTACATCTTACCGTGCAAATTTTTGAGAAATTTTTTGTGAGTATTTGTACAGTGTCTTACGAGAAAGTAAGACTTTAACAACAATTTTCGAATTATAATTAAGTAGGTATACTAATATTTATTGATTAGATGGAGTAGAAAAAAACTAAAAATAAGGTTTTTGAAATATTTAGGTTTTGTTTTTTACAATAAAATATATAGGTCACCGTGGAATTTATTGAGAAATTAATATTAAAAAATCACAAAAAATTTTCAACTAGGTTACTTGAAAAATTTTTTTTTTGTATTAATTTCTCAATAAATTTCATGGTAAACTATATATTTTATTGTAAAAAACAAAACCTAAATATTTCAAGAACCTTATTTTTAGTTTTTTTCTACTCCATCTAATCAATAAATAATAGTATACCTACTTAATTATAATTCGAAAATTGTTGTTAAAGTCTTACTTTCTCGTAAGACACTGTACAAATACTCACATTTTTAAAAAAAAAATTCTCAAAAATTTGCACGTTAAGGTATAGTTAAAAGTTCACTATTAGATAAATAAGGACTTCAACTATTAGAAATAAAATACATTTTAGTCATAATCTAATATTTTTTATTTAACATTGGTGGCGAAGGGACCTCCTTAATTTCAGTTCATTTATCATTTTTTTTTAAAATAATTTCATCATTTGGCAACATTTTCCCCTCATTTATAGACTACCACATATATTTAAGAATAATTGTAAAATATGGTCTTACAACTTTTATATTAAACATTTCTTCATATCTCCAATAATAAAATATCTATCGATCAATTACCAACTGTTGGGGTACCCTGTATATGTATGATTAAAACACTGTATGAAATGAACCAATTCTTTCATCACAGCTTGGTCCTTATAAGTTAAAAAATATTCTAGTTATAAAAATACAGTATATTACCATGCCACTCTAAAACTGAAATAAAATACAGGGTGTTCCATTTAAAAATATGTTTCTACTTTCCAGGCAAAATCCACATAACTTTTATTTAAAACATGTATCTATAATACAAATTGAAATATCAAGTAATTATGCACTAATGGGACAGAGCCAGTATATAACTACGTCTTTTTTCATCCTTTCAGACTTCTTTTTAAACTACTCTTGATTGTTTTTGACTCCCCGCCTTGAATGATCTAGCCTTCCCTATAAGATTTTAACATGGTGGCTACAGCTTCATTGGCTAATTGTACCATTTGGATACTTTACTTCTTTTAATTTAATTCCTCATTTATTCCACTCCTATGATAGGGTTCATGAAGTCAACTTGATCGATAAATGAATTTATAGGTAGACCGTCAGCCAGCGGCCCGGTAATATACTTTTTTGACATCCTATATAGAGGTCTATATTTTCTTTTCTCTTTTTGTGTTAACTTCTGTCTGTATTTATAATCACCCTGTATATATAATAGCTATTCCTCAGAATAAATTTGTAGATTTTTATTGTGTATGGCCCATGACGTTAAAACTTCTAAAGTTCGTATTCGCTCCGTGCGTGACGACAGCGCCAATTGAAATATGTATTAAAGGGGATTTTTCTTTCGAGCATATATTCGCTCCGTGCGCGACAGCAGAGCCAATTCGTTTTGGTACTAATGGACTATTTCTGCGTATACTGACAAATACAATTTTTAATAGAATTCGTAATTAAAAAGTATATATGTTAGTTTTAATAAAGTATATGGATTTGTAAAACAAGTAAAACATTAATTTATTATTATTATATATTTTTATCGCTTAAATTAAAGACAATTATGTATAATCAATAAAGATCAATAATAAAATGTATGAGAAGTTGCCTAAGTCTGATAAGTTGTCATTGAAGAATTAGCCTATTCTATCAAAATAAAAAAATACCATTTTTATTAAATGGTATTTTTTTATTAGCGTGAAGTTAAAATGTATAAAAAAAGGATCTTTATATTTTCATTTTTGTTCGAAAGAAAACAGAATGAATGATTCAAACTGGTTTCCCATCAATAAGTCACAAAATTGCATTCCAGCCACATATAATAATCACATGCAGAAATCTTGAAATGTAGTCCTTGCTGAATGAACATTTAAGAATAAAGGGATATTAAAGAACATCGTAAAATGATAATTTATTGTTTATTTAAAACCTTACAAGTTTCTAATGTCTACTATTTCCAGCATTACTGTTATTATTACAAAAATACAGGTAATTTTTCATCTTATTGTACGCCTATCCATTTATTTCTTTGATGTAATTTCTACTTTGCTACTGAAATTTTTTATGTAAGTTTCACCGTTTTTTTGCTAGTATTTGTACAATTTTTAACACAGCTACTCCGGTTGCTTATTGTATTGTTTCTACCTCCTTTTTTGAGAAAAAGTAAAATGTATACGTGTATTTGATATGCCAAAATTACAAAATCTCGCCCTAAAATTCACGAATTATCCGAAGCTAGCACTAGTATCGCTTTTGCTTCCTTTTCCATGACTTCGCACGGAGCGAATAGCGATTTTTCGTGTATTGAGAGTATAATTTTTAATAGAATTCCTAATTAAGAAATGTATTTTTTGCTTTTAATAAAAGTATATTGATTTATAAAACAAGTGGAAAGATTCATTTATTATTACTTCAGCTAAAGAAAAATAAGTATATTTAATAAAAAAATATATTAAAACATGCGCGCAGAACAGGAAATTTGGCAACAATATTTACGAGAAAGTGTATAAAAAGTTGCCTTATGAAGTTGAAGGTTAATGTCAAATGTGTATTCAAAATCACATACTTTTGCCGCGTTTGAGAATCCACATCGGATGCATTTTTTACATCTCGAGCGTTTTTTTATCCACATCGGACACATCTACTACATCTACATCTGCGTTTGTTTATCCCAGATGTACCTATTCAGATTACATTTTTTACATCTCGATTTGAAATGAGATGCGAATGAGATGTTCGTTCCATGCCAGAAAGTAAGTGTTCTGTGAAGTCTTGTTTGTCAATTTATCCTTTGTTATGAATATAAAAGTGATTAGTTTGTTTAACTTTTGTTTATATTTCAAATTTAGGTTGATTTGTAGTCTCAACAGTCAAATTTAATAAGTATAAACTTCTAACTTGTCATTGACATTTTATCACGTGACCAAATAAAGTCTAGAGCGTTTGTTTATTACATCTACATTCAGATCTAATTCTCTATCACGTGATAAAAAATTCACAACATCTCAGATGCATCCGATGTGGATTCTCAAACGCGGCATTTGATTACTATACGAGGCAAGAGAGAGGTCCGACACGCCCAACATAGGGCGCGGCCATTTTGAACCCTGTGACACAGTTTACAGCTAACGAATCAGATCGCTCACTCTGCGTCGGCACTTTGGATCTCAATGTTTCAGTTTATACACTGTGCAACTCGGATAATACAATATATGACAACCACCTATAATAAAACAGCAGTCTTCTGCGTATCCTGAATTTGTATCTCTGGAGTGGATGTTATTTTGGAATTTTAACTGGTCCGAGTGAGCTAACTGATTCTTTAGCAATAAACTGTGACTTCAAAAATAATATTTACTGACACTGACAGCAGCAAGCAAAATATCAGGTGTGTTTTATTCATCCGCTTCTGCTTCCGGAATTGTCGGTTCAGTCGTTCTAACCTGTCAGATTAAAACAAGAAAACCGACAATTCTGAAGCAGAAGCGGATGATTAAAACGCACCTATTAAAAATATTGCGCCAAGATGTAGGCAACACGTAATAAGGGTTCAAAATGGAGGAGTTTTCTATCTCCTTTTAAAAGGCACTCAGAAAGCTGCGTAGTGCGACCATTCTCCGTATAGTAAAAGAAAATCAAAGTATGTGGGTCCGACACTCCCACATACTTTGATTTTCTTCAGTCACAAAATTGCATTCCAGATACAGACAATAATCAGAATCAAAGACAGAAATATTTAGATTCTGAACATGTACTTAAGCTATTTTGAAGAACATTGTAAATAATTTAAGTATGTAAAACCTTTCAGTTTTCTGATGTCTACTATTTTCAATAGGTATTAGATACTCTTGTTACAAAAATAAAGGTTTGTAATTACTTTTCCCTTCTTGCTGCAATTATAGGTATGTTGATTTAATTTTCATTTTTCTACTGAACATTTATAAAATACAGTTTTTTTTGCTAGTATTTCTACAATTTACAACACAGCTCATTGCATTGCTCCTAACTATTTTTACTTTCCTATCTGTATACAGATATAAGAAAAGTATAGGAATCATGATTTTTTCGACCTCGAGTTTTCGACGGATTTTTACGTTTTGACTATTTTCGCGATGATGTCTGTGTGTGTGTCTGTATCCACCATAACTCATGAACCGATACATAGAAAAACACAAAATTTTAAACTTAAGCTTTATTCCATCGTCCAATGAACTGATTAGTTTTTGGGCAGAGTCGGAACATCTGGGGGGTAGTTTATAGGTGGTCATTTTTATATTTTATGGAATATATGTTATTTACGTTTGGAGAAGAAAATTCTTCAAATAAAAGTTACTTCTAATATTATTATCTATAATTTTTGTTCCATACAAAATTTTCCTAAAATGGTCCGTATTCGAGAAATTTGGCAAAATGTACAAAATTCTGATTTTTATGAAAATTGTTTCCGATATCGATTTCTATAATTTTTGTTTATATACGATTTTTCTAAAATGGACCGTAATGGAAAAATTGGAGGAAGAGTGCTAAATTTAAATTTTTCAGTATTTTCGTTTTCAATGAATATCTATAGAAAAATATTTCGAGGTAGATGTATGTGGAAAATGTATATATTTAGTTTATCCTCTAAATATTTATAGAGGTTCTGCAATAGGTTGTACAAAATAACCGGAAAAAGCCTGTAATAACTAGATAGGAAAGTCATGTGTTGGGACACATCAGATTTTTTAAATAAGTAACATATATTTGATACGTCAAAATTACAAAATATCGCCCTAAAATGCACGAATTATCCGCAGCTAGCGCTAGTATCGCTTTTGCTTTCCATACCATGACTTCGCACTGAGCGAATACTGATGGACCAGAGCGTGTAGTTGGCATTAAAGCTTGGGCAGTGAAAGCGTTGTTATTTTGGATTTAATTCAGAGTCGTACGTAGTAATCAATCTGTCTTTGTCGACCATGGCCTACTTTAGAAATATCTTTTATTAGGTACTATATAAACTGGATGAACATTTGACATGTCATTTGAAAGATAGTTGGCGAGAAATAAATGCAAAGTTACAAAAGTAGACAATAATTTCGAGCTCCCTCTAGCCGTTTTCTTTTTGTACGTATCTCTCGTGCTAATTCTTGCCGATTGTATTGTACTTACGAATAATTACATTGCTCTGATACTGGTGGCTACATCTTTCGCCTAATCCGATTACTTTTCAGCCCATCCTCATATTAAGAAATAAAAATGCGGTATTGTAATAATCACACTTTATTAACCAAAAACAAACATAAAACATGTTTATATCAATATAAGTTACTGAGATGCTAACATTTTGCAAATGGAAACACAATACGATATGTGCAATTTAACTATAACTGTCTTTTTTGCCGATGCTTGCACATTCTTTCTCAATAATTTTCGATAATTACTACCTCTATTCGATATTATTTAGAATATTTTATTAAATTTCGGGATATGGTTCAGGTAAAATTATTGAGCAAGAAATGTAAACTACCCACTTGAATAAAATGTAAGTAGGATATGTTGAAAGATATGGTAACAATTTCTAGGATTGAAAATAGCGTGCACCTACACTAAATACAATTACAGTCGTGTTGTGATCTTAAGCGAAAAGCACTAGAAATAGCATACATAGATATACATAAAACTAACGATAGCTCTTTATTTTAACCAAATTTTAATTAATTAAGTAAATTGATTGTTTTAACATTATTTTCTTATATAACTCTTTTTGGATGTAGGTGAATTAGGTTAGTAGCTATAAATTTTCCAATTAAACAATTTGTACATTACCTATGATTTATGAACAGCGTTCATCAAGTCAGTTCAACAGAAGTCTTGTTGGGAGACAAAAATTAATCAAAAATAAAGAATTTTTATTCAAATTGTTTGCTATTTATGATTTAATTGGAAAATTTACACTTCTGTTCTGAATTTGTTTAAAAATGGAAGCATAATTATTTTGGTTAAGGATTGGTTTTTTGGAAAGTAAAAACAAAAAAACATATTCGGTCTTCTCTCTTATCATTCTTCAGAGATTAAAGAAGATACCGATTTCAATATAACAATTTACCGTAAGTAGGAGTACCGTTCCTCCCACATTCGAGTGCGCCCCTCTTAAAAATGGGCGTGACTTTGCACCAAATATAATGCTCAACAGTGGGAATGGTGTGTGGTCTACAAAGCGGTGGTACAACTATTTATAATAAATTATTTTGATATACTATAATGACCGAATTAATGTTATATTTTTTAAAAAATATAAGGATGCAGTTGCTCGAGAAAACTCGTTAAAAATGAGGTGACATACAATATGGTATGGTATAAATAAGATTTATAAATTGAAAACCTTATTATTAATATATTTGATCTGAAAAAATCAATTCTGTTTCTTACATATTTAATGTCTGATTTAGACAAAAATTCTCTTTTTTTTTAACTACAATACATTATCTTAATTGATAAAGACCCTGTATTTAATAAAGGCTTCTAAATGATATCTCACCTTTAGCTGATTGTGATTTTTTACAGATATTCAGGGTGCTGAAATATATACCAATTTCAGCATCAAATAGATGATCTTGCAAAAATATTTGGTTATAAATCAGTCACATTTATATCTAATTACAAAATTTTTTTTAAATAGTATATTACACTTCAATTATAAATATATTTGGTCAATAATTCCATAAATTAATAACGTTTTTTTTTTTCTTTACCTAACTCGCCGCTAACATATAAAATAAGAAGAAAATATCACAACTTCAATTATCACAGAAAAATAATTTAACTAGGAATTAAGTACAATAATGAAGGTGTTTCGTTATAAAATTTTGCTGTGAATCCACAAAAATCTCACGTCAAACTACAAAATTCCATTAAAAAAAAAAAAATTTTTGATTTTACCATTTTTTGATCGACTTCAACATGTTTTAGAACTGTTTATGTAAAATAGGTCATACATACATAATGCCTTAATAATCCAAGCTTGCACTTGGTAGATACCGGGATTATTGGTCGATAAAAACATAACCTACAAAATAGGAAAATTCAAACGATTTAATTCATTCAAATAGGCCTTTTCATCATGTGATGAGCGCAAGCGCAGCCGCCATGTTAAAATAGCGCCAATTCAAAAGTTTCGTACTGTTTTGATCAACAATGGCTGGAAAAGCACACAAATTAATCATTAAAAAAAATCGGTGATGGTGATTTACATTTTTATAACTCTGTTGAAGCACATAGTTGTGAGCAATTAAAAATGGGTCTGGAAGTGACGTGAACGTTCGCAACAACGAAAAAAAGTGTGGTGATTGAGAGGTTAGGTTTCAATACACATTAACTGTGTAAAACATTAATGAAAACAAATAATAATTATAACTCTAGTCTAATTAATTATGCCAACCAACTATTAATAATTCTAAAGACACTTTAACATGAAAGTTAATCACGAGTATAATTAATAAGATAAATTATTTAAAATTTTAAGGATCAACATGACATTTTTAATAATATTACTGTGTATACCGAAGTAGTATTTAGTATTAAAAAATATTGTATAATACCAGACAAGGATTTTCTTCTATTGAACCATTTTTTCCATGAAAATGTAGTGAACAAATATAAGTATCTTTAGTAACATTATCCATCAATCGATCGAAAACCTTTGTGACTTCGACCACATTTTTTCACTCATAATGCTCATTTTGAACATGTTTTAATATGTATTTTGCCTAATGATTTGATAGTTTTTTTACGATATTGAAGGCAAGTCTTTTTAAAAAATAATTTATACCTAGTGTCACTTTTACATACTCATAACAATACCGTTTAGTTTTTCTTTTCCGTAAACATAACATAATTAATTGCAAAAATTGATTTTTCAATTAAGACACTTATTACTTTACCTTTTTTTATCCCATTTTTTAAACGAATACACTTAAAATTAATATTTATCGATTATAATTTTTTCACGTGGACATTTATTAACATGCTTGTTTACATAAAAAAACAGTACGAAAAAAATGGCTGATACTGACGCATGTGCACAAAAAAATATTGTGATGAAAAGGCCTATTATATTAGGTAGATTTACACACCTTTATACATATATAGGGTTATTCTATTCATAAAGAAACGCCTTCGAATAACAACCACTCTTAAAAAATTTCAAAAACGAGATTGCACCTCCAATTTAAAACCTAAAAAATTGTAAACATCTAATTTCGACCGTTATTGATTTATGGAATTATACTTAACGACATCTACCACATTTGGCACCTTAAGAACTGCGCATAACGCTGCAGACAAGCTAAACCGTTGATTGCCTGGCACAACACGACAACTATTAAATAGCCAAACATTAAGGCCCCTGCTAACAAACTAATTCCTAAAAAAACGAGGGGCTCTTTTAAACCTTTATCGCCCCCTCGCACTGTCAGAATTTTAAAATTACCAACAAATTACCGCCGTGGACATATTAGATCAAGAGGGAGGTATTTGTCAATGAAAATAATTTATTAAAAAACAAAATTCATTTTGTTATAATTTGAAAACATATTATCGATATTTTTTGATATCATTATTAAATAGGCGCTACACATCGTACTTTTGAAAGGCAAACATTAAATAATACGATTTAAGCTAGCCTTAGGTTTAATAACCTTGACGAAGTAAAATAGTGACACCTGTCATTTTGTTCAATAAATCGATATTGGTATAATTAATCGTTTATTTATGTAACTAATCGATTATTAATGTTTATTTTCGAGATTTAACGATAGTGACTACTGCTCATATAAGACAAAATAACTTTTTCAAATTATATCAAAATAAATTCAATAATGATCGGACGTCTTCCATATTGACCTATATGCCAAACTATATCAGTAATAGTTTTATTAAAAACGTTTTTAACACAAACTTATTTTTGAAAAACTATTAATCTATTGAAATGTAGAATCTTGCTGCTATGGTGTAGATATTTGTAAACGTGTTCGACGATTATAAAAATAACAGCAAGTTGTTTAAAAACTACAAAAAGATATGTTGAAATTTGACAGAAATATTTTTTTTATATGTATATGGAGTTTCCATATACAAATAAAGTTTCATTTTTGGGATTTACAATTACTTCAAGACATTAATTATTACCATCTAAAATTTGATGGGTTACTTAGAGTCAGCTTTAACATATTTTTCATTATTAGAATGAATTTTTGTACATTTTTGTTTGCTGGCTAAGGTCCTTGATCCATCAATTGGCACATTGTTTCATTTTTTTTTTCATAAATATATCAAATATTAACACAAAGAAATAACAACAGATTGTCCTCATTATAGTCAAAAGTTATTAAATCAAATACACTTATTTGTATATAAATGCCAGAAGTTATTTTTCTAAATGTCACCAATGCATTTTATTTAAGGTATATTCATTTAAATATAAATACTGAAAATAAGTCTTTATTTTATTTGCTGTCAGTTTCATATGTGAATAAATAAAGCATGAACTGGTACGTTCCAACGGTCGTTACGCCAATGTAAAATGACAATTGACGGACTTGACAAATGACACGAATGACATATAGAGTGAATTTATACAAATGGGTGACTAAACAATTCAGTATTTATTTTTTAATCTTGAATCCATAAATAAACACGATGGGACAATACAATTGTAGAGAAAACATTAATAACTACTTATTCACTTTTATATATATTTTTTTTTTCATAAAAACTTTAAGTGTACTTTCAAAATTTGGTAGCTTGTGATGCATGTCAAAGGAACAATAGAAAATCCAACATTTTCTTTGTTTTTCATACCTGAAAACTCAAACAGTAACAACATAAGTTTAAATAACGTTGCCATACCTTGAAATACTTGCTTTATATACAAATTTTGAGGTTATACTTAAGATTTTTAGGAAGAAAATCTGTACCGAAAAAAAGAACAATTTGTATTTTTGTCTAACTACTGGCATATATTCAGTCTAGTAATGAATAGACAAAACCCCATGTTTTTTTTACATAGGATTCAGCCTAATTTACAAAAAAAGTTTGACTAGACCTGTAATATCGAATATAGTGATAAAATGAGTTTCTTTAGGACTAGAATACAATTTTACTAATACTATTATTAACAAGCGTACATATCAAATTACTACGTTTTTTTCTTCACGTAAATTTTTAAAATCTTTCGACAATGATTTTTTCTTGCACTCTCAAATACAAATATACCAGATACATTTTTAAGAGAACCGCATTTTTAGGGAATAATTTTCTTTCTAGAGTTGTTCTAAAATTGACCACTATTTTAAATTTAAGCAATGTTTAATCAAATTTTGTTACGTTTTTGACAAATGTCAGTTATTAAAAGTCCTTTTAAGTGTCAAAAAGGTAAGGATTTGTAGTTAATATCTTGCTACACTAATTAGTGACTTAAGCAAGGCGTTTGACCAGGTAAATATGTTAAATACCTTATGTAATTATAGAATAAGAGAAATTTCATTAATTTTTTTCTAAAAAACTGCTACTATTACGTTTCTATTACAAAGGTAACTTCAATAGCCACAATAATTACTTCAGGTGTACCACAAGGCTCTGTGTTATGTATATTTTTTGTACAATAATTATAGGTTAAATTTCCAACACTAAATTTTTAATTATGTTGATATCTTGATAAAATCAAAATGAAAACTATAAGATATGTCAATTTTTTGTCATTTGTCAAACGTAACAAACAGTTGTGTATTATATAATATATGGGCACTCTCAACAAATAGAAATATAATTTCAAAATATATCTGGTATATACAAATTTCAAAATTTATAATTTTGTATATCATAAATATCCTATGGTATACATCAGTGTATATACTTTTACACACGAGAAATCTATTTATTCACACTAATAAACACATTAAATTATCAATAACATGTTGCGATAGTGCAAACTCCAGTAATGTGATCACAGTAAATCTACCGCTAGTCACAAATACAAATATGTCTTAATTGCAAAAATATTGCATTGTTTCTTTTTTATTAAAATGATGAGTGAAATGAGCATTTTAGTAGGGATTGTCAAATACAATCGAATAATTTTAGTAAATTTAAAAATTTGGCAGTTGGGGTGCTTTCTTCGAAAATACCTTAAGATTCTTACCCCTTTCGTCTAGTTGTAGTTTAAAATTCCCACATCTGATAAGATTTAAAAACTTCTAAGTTATTTAACAAAGGAAAATGTAGTTAGTGTCAGTAAATCTGACAAACTCGCGAAACTTGTTGCGGTATTTAGAGTAGTTGTGACAGAAATGACAGCCTCGAGATGTATTCCTTTTTAAACATTTTCTGTAATCGAACCTTTTTTGGGTATAATTTATTGAGCTAGGCAAGTAAAGAAACCACCCCAACTATAAGGTTAATATATGCAGCCTATGATGAGCAATGTCATGAATGTTTTGGCACATACGATGGTTTGGAAGAAAACACACTAATTAACAAATACTTATGTACCACAGCCTAATTTACAAAATTCTAATTTTACACTGGTCTATAATCACAAAGTGCCCATATCACTCCTTAATAACAATACTGCTTTCAATAAACTTACTATATTGAACTTATAATGCCTATACCTAATAAAACAATATACATTTTCACTTATTGTCCTGTCCCGAATTTAAGGTTATGTTTAAGATAAGTGGTCTAACACTTTGTCGATTAAGGGTTCCATTTTTTTTTATTTGTTTAATTCTATACTGTTTTATCACAATTAGTTTTATTACGATCCATATATTTTAGAATTATTGCTGCGATTTAGATATTTAAATACACTGATATGGATCTATCCTATAGAATATAATAACACATCATTTGAGCAATGCTAGATTTAATTAATTGGGTATATTTGCAGATTTGAATTATATCATCAAAGTTAAGATCAATTCCGGTGTTGTATATAAACCAGAACAAAATAAAAACAAAAATGACAGATTGTAAATGTAGTACACGTATTGCACTCTTTCGAAAATAAAAATATTTTACCTATTTAAAAGTCACTATCAATGTCAATTTTCAAAACCTGATAAAGTTATGTTTTTCAGATTCAATTTTAGTAACATTTCTACTGTGCTTGTTAAATAAGAAATAAAGTTGCTGATACATCATCTGTCAACTGTCTATTGAATGCTAGATGTAATCCAAATCTGAATATACCCGGTTTACCTATATATCACATTATGGAATATTATTATATAATAATTAACCACTGACTTTTTAAACAGGACAATAAATAAATAAGTTTAACTATAAAACACTGATATATATGCAACAATTCAACTTGTAAAAATATTAGTCTGTCCGGATTTTCAAATGGAACTAACTAGTAATAATAATACCTAACAAATAAAAAGTAAAAACTTTTGAGTTTTATCTAAATATCTTATATAAATATACATTATAAAACTTGAAAATAAAAATCTTTGGCTTTGTTCCCCAGTACCAATCTTGTGGATTTTTTTAAGTGATTATAAGCGACATATTGTCAAACAGTATAATTTCACAGATTAGACATTCATTTCGACGTGACGTTTACAATATAATACGAAAAGGATTTGGGGCCTCACCTAGTTGCTAACCTTCGAACCGTCTTCAATGGATGGGGGCCTTGACGATGTGATTCGGGGCGATATAGTGATAGCCAGGTAGAGGCAGGCCGGCTGTCTCCATAGATATCCTGTCAAAACAACTTAGATTTTAACAGGAATTACCTTAAAAATGAGAACCACCATATTTGAATGTTTCTACCAGTTTGTGACATTTATATTATTTGTAGTAAAAACAATATTGTCAACAATATCAAACAACTGAATCTGTCTTTTCCATTTATCAATATTTAAATAGATTTTTTAATAATTCAAAGAAGTGACATTTTAAGAGTTGGTGAAATAAGTTCGAATTAGAAAATTTCGAAAACAATAGTTCAAACTATAAAAAAACGGATGACAAAACTTCAAATTTGAATAACAAAATTTTGAAACAAAATAAAAAACCTAATTTACAAATTTTGTAACATAATGCTTTTGATCTTATACCATTTCGATCATTAGTACCTAATTTCAAATATGTGAATTTTTTCTAAAATTTCGATTTTTTGTCACTTTCGAACTTTTGTCATTTGAACTTTTTGTAGTTTCGAACTTTTGGTTTTAACTTAATTCACAAACTCATATTTTAAATTCTATTGATAGTAATGTAATACGAAAAGGTAAAAATAACAGGGAGACAAGTAAACATGCAGCGACCATGTTGCCAAACGTATAGCGTGGGCGTAACGTGACATTAACACAACTTTAAAGAGATGACAAGAAAGTGTGCAAAATAAACTTATTAGACAGGTATGTAGATTGCGTATTAAAAATCTACAAACTGGTGGATTAAATCTTTAATGGTTCATTGAAAACAGAATTTCATGAAAAAGCTAATGTTCACACTTAGCTGCAATTAGTATAAGCAACTTCTTTTGCTAAATAATAAAATTTTGACACTTTACTTTATGCAGAATCGATTTCTATAATTTATTATTAAAAACAATGACTCAAATATTATCTTAAAGCACGGTCCTTATTTTTTCTTATTTGCGCAATCAGTAGTCGTTAGATTCGACAGTTTTTGTAAAAATCAACAGCTAAGTGTGTGTCAATTCAATAAGAATATAAGGAAAAACACAACTATATATATTTTTGAATTTGGAAAATTGTCAGGGTTTGACAGGTTTTTTTCTAAGGTTTGGCTGCATATTGGCAATCACTCAACTAAATTAAGTTTAACAGGGTTCTTAAAAAAAAAAAAAGAAACGCTTGATCATTAGTCTTTATAAATATTTTACATTTATTACTATAAAGCTGGTATTTCACAATGAGCGATGCTATAAGAAATCTTGTTTAAAAGTTTGTAAATGTAGATTAATTTCACAACTGGGTTAACACATGTTGTTTTTCTGTAGATGGTTATTACATCTCATCTCGTGTTAATGGATTTGATGGACAGCTCATCTGCAGATAAAGCTTGTGACTTTGACAACATTAGCGTTTATGGCGTCTAGCCACAGGCGAAAAAAGAAAGGTTTTTCCCTATTTATCATTTAAGTGACGAAACATTTATAAATTACTTTTTTATAATCGTAGCAAGTCTCAAAATGATTAAGCAACCAATTGCATAATGTTGAACATTAAGAAAATGGTTAGGAAAAAATTAATAAGGCACCAGTTGTGAAAAGAAAACACTTAAAAATTAACCTTTTTTTTTTAGTTTTAAAATGAATATACACTATTGTTTAAAGTTTACATTATCTAAGAAGGGACTATATAAAAATAGAATTTGGTTACTGAACTTACAACCTAGTAATAATGTTGTTGGTGCTTATTTTCCATTCAAAATCAGCACAAAATAATCAAAACACAATACACGACAAAATGACCCACTTTCTTGAAAACGAAATAACTTTAACAAACAGTATAAACACACTACAATAAGTCGTTGAGAATAAATGAATATGATTTTTTATGTCAATAAAAGAATGGAATCAAAATTAGAAAAAATATTGTGTATAACATGTTTGGTTGCATAAACAACTATGGTAACTATTACTTAAGGTAACTTATAACCTAACCTCAACAAAACATCCATTGTAACCTCCAAGTTCCGTAAACAAAGGGTATCCATGGACGTAGGAGGGGTAGAAATATGTCTTGCGATAGAATATCGATCGGAAAGTATATATGAAAGATGTAAGCTATATAGTTGAGATATAAATATATCTTAGTTTGCGTGTAATGATTTCGGTTTATTATAATGGCGAGTGATATTTTCGTAATATATTAGATATAAGATATCTTATAGCATCGCTTGTAGTGAAATACCAGTATATAAGGCCTTTAACGACCTGTCCAAATGGTTGCCTGACAGGGTCAATGTTATCTATAGTTATATAGATTGCTAAAAGCGAGCATTGTGAGCGGCCATATTACCTAGCAACTGCTCATTAATCAGCATCTGTTAGGAAAAATGTGTTTTATAACCATTTTTCAGCCTTGGAATAAATATACACCTCCCAGCACAAAATTCCTCCTCTCTAAAATTTTGACCAAGTTTGTTGTTTTATAACTTTTTATGTTTTATCCTATTTTGATGAATTAATGTAATAAGTAACATTTTTCGTTTAGGGAATATTATACAGTGACAAATCAATTTTTTTTTGTCGCAACTTCAAAACACCTTGTAGCAAAATTGATGGGGATAATTTTGTTTACATACTGTTAGCCGTAATCTTAGATGTATTCCAAATATTTTGTTTTTTGATTCATCCTATTACCTCATTTCTTCTGTGATCTGCATTTGTCCTTTTTTAATAAAACACTGTTAATTTCAATTAATGACAAAGCGATCATCAGTTACAATGGTCATTCTCCTTCTGCCAGAGCCTTGCTGCCTAGTAAAGTTTTCCATCTGTAAATACCTCTTCCAAGCATCTCGAACAGTAGACCGCCGAATTCCCAGAGTACGAGCGACATAACTTTTAGTACGGCCATCCTCTATTAGAGCAAGAATTCGATCCAAGTCTGCTGTAGTTAATACCATTATAACAACACAACAAATTCTAATACGGAACTGTCAATGTCAAATATTTTGTCACAATAATCGCGTACAGCCAACTTCGATAATTTTTGACCAATAGCTGTTTTTTCACAAGTTTTCTTTGGCAGTTTGATTTGATTTTTATATGCCCATTTGGATCGAAGATACGCATCTTTGTCTGCTTGATAGTCTAGGCTTCTTCTGCGTTTGCTTTGGTAGTTTTTTCTTAATCGGGCTATTTGCTCTTTCTGTCATTTAGATTGTTGTTCCACCAGGGCGTGAGTTTATCTTCGCCTTTCGACTCTCTGCAACTGCGTTTCGTTATCTCTAAAATACTATCTGTTAAGGATTCGTAGTATCTGGCGATGTAGGGAATATCAAAAAAGGGGAGGTTGCTTAGCTCCTCGTTTACTCTAGTAGCCGATTCTGCTAGTCTCTCTAGTTGAACGTTTCTAATGTTGTGTCCTCTAGATATTTCAACATCTTGGTCGGTTTTCTCTATCTTGATTAAGATAGGCCTATGATCGCTGGAGTTTCCTCCTTATATTACCTTCCAAGTGGTTAGTTTGTTCAAGAGCTGGCCTGATATAGCAGCGACATCTATTTTTCACAAATTAATTTAAATTAACAGCGATGTATTAAAAAAATGCAGCTCACAGAAAAAATGAGATATGGGATGAATCAAAAAACAAAATGTTTGGAATACATCTGAGATTACAGTAAACAGTATGCAAACAAAATTATCCGCCTCAATTTTACAAGGTGTTTTGAAGTTGCAACAAAAAACAACATTTTAATTTACCCCTGTATAATATTGCCTAAACGAAAAATTTAATTATTACAGTAATTTTAAAAAATCATAATAAATTTATCTACAAACCGATAGATAGGATAAAACAAAAAAGTTATAAAACGTCAAACTTTGTCCAAATTTTAGGGAGGCAGAATTTTGTGCCTGGGAGTGTAGTAAAAAAAAATAATTACCCACATTTTTACTTCAACACATTATAACGTTTATTTCGAAAATCATATGGATAATCAAACTCTATAATCATATAGCACTGTCAAATCCATCAGGCCGACCCACAAGCAACCGTTTTGTTTGGAATGCCTAATTGTACGGCTCTGTCACGAAACGGCTACTTTTGAAACAGAGCGTATACGAAACGAAACGGGGAGTTGACGTCTAATAAAACAGAACGTTTCGAAATAGCGGTCCAGCGAACTATGGCCAGATTTATACAGCGATATTTTAACTAATATAACCAACATGTGCGACCAGGAGCAATCGTGGGTTGCTTTGCAAAAAATAGGTATAAAATGAGACAAATTTAAAAACTAATACCAATTTACTTAACCTGTTTGGTCTGGAGCCATATACGTTTTATCAATCGCTCACGCACAGGATAGGTAAATTAGTTGTTTTTTTTAAATTATTTTTTCATTTTAAGTATATTTTTTTGCAAAGCAACCCGCCATGGCTCCAGGTCGCATAGGTCAAGGTTTTTAAACCTATGTAAAAAAAAAGCGAAGCAACCCGCTATATCCTTATGCGTTATTTCGCGACAGAGCCATATTATAATAATACAAATAAAAATCGATTATTTGTTATTAAAACTTTAAATTGACTTATAACGGTAGTGACTAATGCACCTATATTATGTAAATTCTGAAATATTTAATTGAAAACTGTCAAACTTGTTTTTTTTAAATTTTTATTTTTTTAATTATGATAATATAGGGATACTTGATAAAAACTGGATGGTTGCGCAAAATATAAACTTTCAAATATATTCTAATAACTAATTTTATTCGAGTGATTGCATTTAAGCACATTTAACAATATTTTGGTACTGACAGGAAAATATGGAAGGTTAAGCTTACCGGGATCCAGGAAATAGTGAAATCTTCTTGCCTATTTGGTGGTTTTTGTTTGATTGGTTGGTTCATATTTTAAGGCATCGGTCTGTTAGCTTAGGATGAACACATACACTTTACACCCTTTCACTCATAAATAAAATTTAAAATATATGAATAAAACAAAAAAGAAAAATTATATAAAATCATCTAAACGCTGTTAACGCGTCCAATCGACGGTGATGGAGCAAAAAAAATTTTGTTGGCTGCAAAATAATTTATAAAAACGTAACACTTACTTAGGAAATGCTACTTTATACATCCTTGTAGATAAAAATAAAAAACTTTCTAGGTAAATCGACTATACAGGGTTTTTTGAAAAATATTGCGACAAGTTTTTAGGAATGGAAGAAGTCATTAACATAAACATTTTTTGCTTAATAAATATATGTACAAAAAGTTTCGTTTCAGAGATATTAAAGTTGAAAAATATGGATGTTTAATCAATATGTAAATAGCGTTTTAACATATTTCAATTAAATTTTCAATCGGGCATCTTTTGAATCTATTTTGTATCCAAAATTTCCATAAACGTGTCTACGTTTATTATTACAAACATTGTCGAACATATCGTGAGCTTACTGTAAAAACTGACCCACTCAAAATTTGTTGAGTTAATATGACCAAGTCAATAATAAAAGCGATTTGTTTCAATAAAAAAATTGACCAAGTCATATTTACCTTTCAATACTATTAATATAAATCAACGCATAATGACCATTTATGTTATAATGTTTTTTTATTTCAAACAAAAATTACTTGATCATATTAACTCATTTACAAATGTTGATTTAATGAGCAAAAAATGTTTATTTTGATGTCCCCTATCACCCCTAAAAAATTGTCGGTATATTTACAGGACAACCTGTATATGTATGACCAAAAAACCATTTCTCATGAAACAAATTGTTTCACTTTCTTTGTCAATACGGCAGCAATAAAGTAAAAAAAATATTCGTTTTAATTCCCTAATTAATAATTTTTACTTTATTCCAGCCAAAAAAGTTGGTAATGAAATACAAACTTTAATGGAGTACAAAGTATACGCATTAAAGTCGACGTATGTCAGTAAATTATACTAAAAGCTTTATAGCGTAATGCTATAATCTCGCGAACTGAACTCTAAGCTTTATTTTTTAAATTGTAACGCTATGAGGAGAGCACAGAAAAAGATGCAAAACTGTTGAAAAACCCGCCGTCGTCTCAAAACGAAGTATGTCGTGAAACAAAACTTATTTATACACTATAAGAATGATGCAATTTGTTTTCCAATGACAGCTGACTTTTAAACCATTTTCTTATTAGGCATTCCAAACAAGACTGCCAGCAGGGCTGGTATATCTAAGGGGGTCGCGACATAGGAGTCCATTTTGGACGCCATTTTTTTCGAAATAGTAGTCGCCATTGATCTGGCAACGTGGCAACTTGTAGTCGCTAGGTTTACCAATATAAGAAAAAAAATCAATGTCATTTCTTAAATGACATTTCCATTATAAAATGCCCATATTTTTTAGGATAAAATATTTCAATTTAATAAATTATTAATCTCAGATGTACATAAAATACGTCGGGAAAAGTAGATCACTTTCAATTTTGTGCTGTTTTAGTTTTGTTTATTTTAAAAGGTAATTGAAGAGATGAAGACAATTTTCTTATAGATGATGCATAACAAATTATTGCTCCCTTTTTTAGAGCTCCAGTCCCTTAAGTCTATTTATTTTAGGTATTTTTAAATTGTTGGTAGGTATTATTCACTTCATTTGTATGTTTTTAGTTAATTTAAATAATTTTGTGTAATATCTTGCGATTTGTTTTCTATAAAATTTAGCATGTATTTGTTGTCTACATCTTACAAAGGATGGATTTGAAATACTTTTACAACAGAGGTACTTTCCTAAAACTGGCCGAAATTTGAAACTGAATACAGTTCTTAGAGAAAATCTCCAGTAAAAAATGTCTGCATGCAGAATAACAGTAGCATAGATTAACAAAATCTGACAAAAGAGTTGGACAAACCTTTGTCTAGCTTTTTTAATATTTCAGGACAATAGTGTTAACAGCAGACTACAACAAAAACATCCAAAATTTAGTAATTAAGCAAAATATTCCAGTATCTATATTTTTATTCAAAACTTTTGTGCTTCTACTCCAATACTAACCATATAGAAGCATATGCATTTTATAGTATTTGCAAGATTCGGATCAAATGTACCCACAATTTATAAAGATTATTTAACTAAAATAAAACATTTCAAATAACACCTGCTTTTATGTTAAATATGTTTTTATTAAATACATAAATTAGTCTCAACCACACATTTTTTTTTTGGATTTACTTCTAGTGTAAAAGTGACTACTAATTCAGTCTTTCAAGTTTATTATTTATAGAGACCAGCTACTACAAAATATCTTATTGATGATAACTAATTTCTCTTTAATAATGGTTTTGCATTTATTAACATTTTACAGCACTTTGTTTATATGAAACCTCTATGTAACTCTTAATTAAATCACATTTAAATCAAGTAATTACATTTTCATATTCAACTTATGTATTCTTATTAGAACTTGGTCACTTTTTTTTACTTTGAATCTTTTGACTGTGGTAACAGTCCATTCACCAAACCACAAAGTCACTTAAAAATGTTGAAAGAGAATGTCATAAAGGTAAAATTCCTTCTTCTATCATGTTTTTCATGCAATTTTAGGTTGTAAACGTTTTGTCCAACACCTTTTTTACAATTTATCCCAAGCAACACTATGAAAGATTTAATCCTGGATTTACAGCATTCAGTTTTGAGACGAGTGTAATCACAATGTAGTTTAAGAGATAATTTTCACATGAACACTTATTTACCACAGCACAAACGCATGTACCTATTCATGTAACATTAAAATAAAGTGGAAACAAATTGCATAATTTGGTATATAAAAAAGTACAAAATGTTTTTAGTTTTAATTCGACATTGGACTACGAGGAAAACAGTGGTTCATTCCACTTGTACCATATTGACATTATTATGCACGATGCTCGTTCAAACGAACGTCAGAAAAGTGTTGCCAACTTAAGCTGACTACTATTTCCCCCCTAGCCTCAGTCACCCCCTCATCCATTTACTGGGTCTATGTCGCGACCCCCCTTAGATATACCAGCCCTGACTGCCAGTGGGTAATGACAGGTTATTAAATGGCAACCCTGTGAACTTGGTGATTTGACAGAGTCAATGATTTAGATAGTTATATAGATTGATCATCCATGTATTTCAAAATAAACATAAGCTTATGCCTTGAAGTAAACATGTAGGTCATTATTTTTTTACTATATTCAAAGGCTGAAAATTAGTTTTAAAACACATTTTTGCTAAACCGATTCTGATTAATGAGCACTTGCGAGGCAATATTGCCGCTCGCAAAATGACCCGCTTTGAGTAATCTATACAGAGTCATTCTATATGGGGAGAACACTTGATTTATGGCTTAACTATAACTTGTACGATAATTTGACTTAAATAAAAGTTTTTGTACATTCTATGTACTATTTATTGACGTTGACAGATTTCCCGCATACGTAATGGTTTTCAAGATATGACGTCATCGGTTAATATTTTAACTGGATCACCTTGTATTTTATTTTTTTTCGAGTTCGTATGATCTGTCTGAATTCATCAATGGTCCCAGACTTACGGTCTTATAATAACAATTAAATTGGACACATTTATTTAAAGTAAATGTTCAAATTGAAAGCCCTCAGCTGCCTGGCAATATCCTAATCTATCAACAAATGATCTTAAACTGTTTTGAATAGATCCAGGAGTTATTTTTTGAGTGGCCGCTCTGATTCGATCTTTCAGTTCTTCCAGAGATTGAGGTAGATCCTTATAAACTACAGATTTTAAGTGACACCAAAGAAAAAATCCAGTGGAGTTAAATCTGGTGACCTTGCCGGCCACTCAATATATCTTCTTCGGCCTATCCATCTCTGCAGAAATATTGTGTTGAGGTATTCCCTAACCCTAACATCGAAATGAGGTGAAGAGCCATCTTGCTGGAACCATATTTCCTCTGACAATTGTAAATGATTAGCACGATTCGGAAATATACGGATTAATTCTTGAACTATTTGTTCTCGCACAAGTTGTAAATAGCGATCACCATTTAAAGTTTGTCTTAGAAGAAAAGGTCCAATTATTCTTCCTCCAACTATACCAGCCCAAACGTTTAGCTTTTGTGGATAATGTGTGTGACCTTCTATCATCCAGTGTGGATTCTGATCAGAGCAATACCGGCAATTATGCCGATTGACAAATCCGTTTAGACAAAATGTTGATTCGTCGGAAAACACAATATTATTCATAATATTGTTCCCATTAATTCGATCCATCATTTCTTGGCAAAACTGCATTCGTCGATCAGGATCATCTTCATTTAATTCTTGATGTAATTGAACTTTATACGGATGAAAATGATTTTTCATCAGTATCCTTCTTACAGAACTCTGGCTAATATCATTATTTAATGCAAGTTTTGCTATGGAAGTTTTAGGTTCTTCATGAACATTTAGAAGTACATCAAGTGATTTCTCCTCATTTGTAGCTGTCCTCTTTCGTCCACTACCAGAAATATTTTTGACACTGCCTGTTTCATTAAACTTGCGTAAATTTCGATACACTGTCGACTTATAAATTAGAGCCATTTTGTCAGGAAATGTAGCATTAAACAAATTGGCAGCTTCTTATGAACCTCTTTTTCTATCTCCAAAAGCAACCATCATCAACAGTGTAATTCTTTCACGTTCACTTAGTTCCATTGTTAGTAATAATAATCAAGTACTTAATCTGTACACCAAAGATATTTGTATTTACTATGATTTGACATTAATATTTTTTGTTAATAGATCATGATATTGCCAGGAAACAGAAAAAAAAATATATAAATATAGTGTGATATAATCTAATTTAATTGTTATTGATAAGACCGTAAGTCTGGGACCCACTTAATGTACCATTGATGAAATCAGACAGATCATACGAACTCGAAATAAAATATAAATACAGGGTGATCCATTTAAAATACTGCCCGATGACGTCATATCTTGAAAATGATTACGTATGCGGGAAATCTGTAAACGTCAATAAATAGTACATAAAATATACAAAAACTTTTATCCAAGTCAAATTATCGTACAAGTCATAGTTAAGCCATAAATCAAGTGTTCCGCCCATATAGAATGATATATGTATCATTGGCCATGTCAATGACAACAGGTCCACAGCAATTTGACAGGTCGTTGGAATGCTTTAGGCAGACTAACGACATATCAAAATGCTGCTTGTGGGTAATGCAAACATGACAACCCTGTGGGCAAAAATGTGTTATAAAACCATTTTTTTTAAGACAGATCAGAAAATATACACTTTCTAAACAATTTTTCGTCCAGAAAATAACGTTTTGCCGATCAAGACTGGAAAGTAGAGGTTAAGGACCGGTAGAAGCTTTTACCAGTCCTTGTTTTAAATTTCTACAATGCTGTTTGATAATACAGTCTGCCTTGATTTTGTTACTATTGTAACAATGTTCCGATTTATTGCCAAGTGACAGTTAATTTAAAATTTCTTGTCTATGTCAAACTTGTTTTCGAAAATTTAAAAATATGGATTCAGAATTTGAATTATCTGACAGAAAAATAATTTATTTCGTTAGTTTATGCAGTTGTATTCATTATCCTAGTTTTAGTATTTTTTAGTCACTTTATTAAATAAAATAAATAATTAAGTTTACATCGAAGTGTCGGTCTTAAAAAAAATATTGTACGTCACACGACCGAAAATTAGTGTTAAGTGGGTCTCTGCTTGTCTCGACCTGCAAAACACTACTTTCCAGTCTTGTAATGTAAATTACTATTACAGCCTTTGAATATAGTAATAAAAAAATAATTACCCACATTTTTACATCAAGACAAGCTTATGTTTATTTTGAAAAACATGGAATATCAATCTATACAGTATGGTTAAAATGAAAGGAATAAATTCATTATAATGGAAGTAGTTGGTTTTTCGAAAAAATGCTCGGACAGGTCAATTTTGTTTACTTAAAGCGCAATTTTTTAAATAGAATTCAATTTTCCCCCACTTCCCATTTTTGGGCAGTGACGTCATTGACAATTTTTTTAAATAGTAACCCCAATTTTTTTTCTTGATTTTGATAGATCTTGCAATTTCCTACTCGGAAACATAATATTTGTAATATCTGACATAACAATTTTTTTTGAATAAAAGTCATTTACAGATCAGATACATAAATTTTATTTTATTTTGAAACACAATAAATAAATAAAAGAAAGTGCTTCATATAAAAAAAATAATAATAAAAAAAAATTTAATGACAATTTCACAAATTCTTTTTTATTATTATTCTTATTATTATTATTAATATTATATTTTATTATTATTATTTTGTTAGATTAAGCACTTAATTACAAATAATTATCTTTTATTCAATTATTGTGCTCTCAAAATAAAATAAAATTTATGTGTCTAATCTTTAAATGACTTTTATTAAAAAAAAATTGTTATGTAAGATATTTCAAATATTATGTTTCCGAGTAGGAAATTCCAAGATCTAACAAAATCAAGAAAAAAAAATTGGGGTTACTATTTAAAAAAAATTACCAATGACGTCACTGCCCAAAAATGGGAAGTGGGGGAAAATTGAATTCTATTTAAAAAATTGCGCTTTGAGTAAACAAAATTGACCTGTCCGAGCATTTTTTTTGATTTCCATTATAATGAATTTATTCCTTTCATTTGAACCATACTGTATAACTATTTCTATATCATTGACCCTGTCAAATCACCAGGCCCACCGTGTTGCCATATCATAACCTGTCATTACCCACGGGCAGCCATTTTGTTTGGAATGTCTAACTGAAATTGACATATATACGATTTTTATTGAAAATATTGTTTGCAAGTTTTAAAAAAGTAGTTTAATGGTATGTAACAAAATTGTTTTTAATGTTTAAATAAATGCAATCTTGAAAATACTTGAAATAAAACACACTTAACTACTGACCCTGTCATTTGTCATTGGAACACAAATTACGTCATCACTAATATAGTATATTTTTATAGGAGACTTATGTAATATAGGATGAGCTATAATTAAACAGTGCGGCAAATATGTCCCGCCAAATTCTTATGTACGTTAAGATTAGTTTTAGTTACTTAATCAGAAAGAGACCATCCTGTCGTCAATTATATAAAAGTACTGTTCTGTGTAAAATTTCACTTGTGAGTGTGCGCTTGGATGGTCTTTTTGAGATAAGTTTAATGTTTGAACAAGCTAAAATGAAATCTAAGTTCTTGAAATTTGTTTAATTATAAAACTATTCAAGTAACCCCAGAACACATTTATTTATGTTCCAACTCAATTATGTTTTGGGATCTTTTTTATTATGCATGCTTCATAACCTCAAATACCAAAATATAACCCTTAATAATTTTATTATGGATAATTTGGTCCTGTTCTCTAAAGTCTAATTCCAGAACACATTTCGTTACATTGTCATTTGTCTTTTCTTGCCACGACACGCTGTTGACGTATCTAACCATGAAATAATTTTAAAATTACTCAATGACTTGTTAAAAATAGTTTATGCTGTTTCGTTTAATCGTTTCATTTTTAATAAAAGATTATATTACACAATGTTTTTTTGTAACGGTCACCTACCAGGCATAATTTTACTATTATATTGTACATTTAAATCATTATTACAAGAAGGATGTGATGATGGCTTTGTAAAGCCAGAAGAGCTCGCCGGGTTCCATTAAATTATTATTTATGTACTCGTTTTATTAATTATCCCTTTCATTTAATTTATTTTCCAATAACTATCAATCTTACACTCTGTATAATTCAATGGCTGCTGAGGCATATATCCAGAGTAGTTGTTTTCAGTAGAGAAGCGATAGCTCACATTATTTTATGACACATGACTTTGGGTTTTTTTCTTGGTCACATTCGAGTTTGCAATTATTTTCATTTATTAAAATGAAAGTTTAGTTTATCATTTGCAGAATTTTCTGTGCTACTCCCGCAAAAACACTACACACTAAACGACTCGAAAATGAAAGACCTGTTTACACACATAAAATGTATTATACTAATGTACATTTAATATACGATTTGAAACATTTAAATGTCTAAAATCATAAGTACCTAATAAAATAGAGCAAAATAAGAATAAATTCTTAAAAATCGTAAACGAGTTTCTACAAATCCTTTTTTTTTTGTTAAGAACGTGAACTAATGAAGCAATCTATGGATTGGGCTTCTAAAAGCACCCCAAGCGTTTTAAATTTTAAAGAAAAGATTAAAGATACTTCCAAATAAAAATGACTTTCCGTAGAATGTCATAAGTTTCGGATATATTGTAGTACTTTACCTCTAACCTCTAGACTAAATATATGTTCATAAATCTAATAATTAGTTTTTAAGTTATAGGGTGTTAAAGTAAAAACATTCTTAATTTTTGTAATCTTATAACTTCATAAAAAAAACGTATGAATTTATATTTTAAAGTTTTTAAAATTCCATGATATTATGATTTGAAAAAAAAAAAAAAAAAAAAATGTTTCTTACAATACGGTTGAAATTTTTGAATTCAAAAAGTCATCCTACCAATTATGTATAGAGGGTGATTCCAAATATGACTAAGGATTTCTTAAAATAAAATTCAAAGAATCTCTGTATAATGGAATTTAGATAATTATCTATCATAAAACTGACGTCAGGATCATCAACTTATATAGCTTGCTTGATTGACCCTTCTCGAACTGTCCAGATTTTTCTTGACGTGGAATGACATTTCTCGAATGGCCTGAATGGTTATTCGCATGGTAATATTTAAAAAATATTACTCCATTTTTATCAGCACTATATTTTTCGATACGATTTGTAATTAGTTTGAATAAGTCAATAAACTGATACTTTTATAATTTTACTTTTTAGAAAAATAGTCAATACTTTTTAGAAAAATAGTCATATTTTGAGAAAAATTTTAAAATGTTGAGAAAATAAAGTCAATGTCAAAAGTTTGAGGAGAAATTAAGTTACAGTTTTAAGAAAATCAGAATTTTTAGAAAAATAATCATAGATATTAGAAAAATTGAACAATCTGAAAAATATTCAATAAAAAAGTCAAAAAATAATGTTATGTGGAGAAAAATTTACGAAATAAAGTTACAAATTTGAGAAAATCTAAATTTTGAGAAAAATATAATTTTTACAAAAAAATTTAAAAAATTTGAGAAAACTATGTCAACAAGAAAAATTCAATATTCTTAGAAAACAATATCAACATTTTTCAGAAAATAAAATTAGAAGTCAATATTTTTAGGAAATAATGTCAACATTTTTAGAAAATAAAGTCAAGGTTAAAATTTTGAGGAAATGAAATCAAAATTTTAACAAAATTACTAAAATCGGTCGAAGAGAAATAGAAACTATATAACTTGTTTCTTTATTTTCTCTCTCAAAATAATGACCGATTTTGAGAAAATAATAACGGAATCAAAATTTTGAAAAAATAGTCAAATTTTAGAAAAAATTAAAAATGTTGACAAAATAATGTCAATTAAAAAGTATCTAAACGAAATATATCCCAATGAATGAATTGGACGAAGAGGTACTATTGAGTGGCCAGGAGTTATCTCACGAATGAAGTATATTCAACACAGCCAGTTAGCATGGCAGATTTCAGAGAAAGGATAACACTAGACAAGGAATATTTCATCTCAAACTTTAAATAATGTTAGGCAGGAGTTTTATAACAGATTGGGTGGTTATTATCAAAAAATAGGTGGAGAATAAGTGTTGAACCACCCAAGCTTTGAGAGTAAATTATAGCTAGTTTTTTTTACACCTACACCTAACTTACCTACATATTTCATATAAAAAATTGTATCAATATCAACCAAAAAATATAAATGTATACATTAAATTAAAATATTATAAAATTTTTTAACTTTAACATCCTGTACTTTAAAAACCAGCCATAGGATTTAAGTGGATGCATGGATATATTTGGCCAAAAGGTTAAATATTTGCTACAATATATTCAAAATTAAAAACAGTTAACACAAGCCATTTAGCCTAAGAAAAATATATTTATCATTAATTATTATTAAATCCAACGATATTGAAATTCTGCAAATAAAAATTATGTAAGTCTGGCTTATGTTTTCTGTAAGTTTGTATTAATTTTCAAATTTAAAAATATCGAAAATCTTTTCTTTTAAAAATTAAATAGCGGGTCCACTAAAACTTTCACATTCCGCTCTCTGTGTGTTAGATATATTATAAAATATATTACTAAACGCCACTGATATGTAAACAGTAAGCTGCCTACAAAAAGGCTATTTTAAAAATGTAGAAATCATAAACTTAATATATAATTATACAATGTATATTGTGTAAATAATGTAAAAAAAAAGAATATAAGAAATAAAGACAAAACATCGGGACATCTTTATATAACAGAAACGGAAAATGTATAGTTGGTGAAAAAGGAAAAACAATAAAATATAAATATATAAATTATCTCATGATACAGGATGTCGCAAAGTCTGTATTCGGAAGATTGCACAAATATTACTTACGTCTGGGATAAATTTTGAAAATACTGTGTGCAATGCCTCCTATGAAACATTTATTTATTTACGAGTCAGAGGCCATTAAAACAATACAATTACAAAGAATACATATCGTCCCTTCTTGATAATAAAACTATAGAAAAAATATTTATTATTTTCATACTGGGAATACGTTTATTATTATTATTATTATTATGAAAGACATAATAGAAATTCAAGAATTAAAATTATAAAAAAACAATAGAAATTCAATTTCCATTATAAATATATTAAGGGTTACCTAAAATTATAAATTTCTATTATGTATTTCATAATTTTAAATCAGTAAATTTTTTGAAGGAAATATTATTTTTTCTTGCTTTTTAAACGATGTTATTAAACACCAAAAGGGCACGCCATAATTGGGTTTGTTTTGGTTCAAACAGAACCGTCGATTCCAGTTCTCAAATAACTTTTTCAAGAAATCGTTGCGAGATCATAACAACCTTTTAGCTGATCGAGTGTAATTCAGTTTGCGAAAGAACCAAAACAAGCCTATTGCAATTGGTATACCTTGTTGCGGTGTTGCGCCAAGAATAATTTCAAAAAATTTACTGATTTAGGTATTGTGTTTTCAGTAATTTTATTAGTCTGTCTGTATTTTTGTGTTAAAGTTATAAAAACTGTTTGAAACCAGCTTTTCATCTTATTTACATAATGGGCGAGTAAACTATACGATGTGTCAACTCTGCCAGCCTGAGTGTAGAAGAACGATAAACACAATTCTATTGAATAGAGAGAAACGGAATATAAATCGCCGATGGGTGGATCGCAATGTTTATAAAGCAAACTGTCACTCATTTTTCATGAAGATACACACCCTTAAATATTCGCATATCATTTTAAGAATACCACAGAAATGTTTGAACGTTAAGAGTTTGACATATTGTAACGAGATGAAACTGATATTAAGAAGTGTGTGCGAGGCAATGTACTGTGTTTTCTTAAATTTTCCATGGTTTTTCCCAAAGAAGCATTTTTACAATCTTCACAAATCCTACACTTTATGACATCCTGTATAAAAGTCAAAAGTGTCATATTAAGAAACGTGAATACCCTGTTTTTAGCTTACACCTAACGTTTGTGCTTTATACCTAAAATTACAAATGGCGATAATGAAATAAATATTTCGATAGACACCCGAAAAAATGTTATTGTCCGGGACGAGCATCACCGTTTTTTTATTTAAAAAAAATAACGAAAATAAAATTCTTACAATATCCAACTATACAGACGAATTCGCGAGATATATAAAGATGGCTTTCACAATGATTAAAAATGTATAAAGCAAATTAAACACAATCAACACTTAGTTATTAAATGAACGAATTGTTTCTCGCAAAACTCATTTTAGTTTGTAGCATACCACAATAAAATGGTACATGTTTATTTAACAAATAAAGGTGATATTATCTTATATGTAATTAGAAACAACAAGTCATTGATTTTATACTGTATTGTTTTGTTAAAATTAAAAAGAAAACATGATATAGTATGATAAATCAAGCGCCGCACACAAAATTTCAAAAATAAAGATGTAGCATAGATACTTAACCCAGTCATATTTGAAGTTACATGTTCAAGATTGGTGCGAAATAGTTTTTTGACTAGCAATTACAGTCTCAATTTTTTTTTTGGTTATTCGAAAAGTGCCCATGATTATTACTATAATAATTTGTACACGTTAACGTTATTTTGAATTAAACCCTAACCGTTAGTAATTTTTCGAACTTAAAAAGTTAATGTAAAAATTGGTCCCTAATTACTTTTATACCAATTGTTAAGTGTTTATAATACTTATGATCTAATTGAGATACAATTAACAAAAATATTCTGTGTTATGTTGTTATGAAGGTGTCTTATCGTAATAACTTTTCTTATATTTACAATTCAGCTCAAAAACTACCCCTATACCCGGAATATATTTTTTTATATCCTTTTATATCCTATTTTTAAAAAAATCGTTTGATCAGACACCTTAACAGAAAATTGAAAGCCATTATTTTCTTATTACAAAAGAAAATTAATATGTATAAAATCAATGACGATACTGGATATTTCTTGGTATTTTGGACGATTTTACCCACCTCAATTATTTGTAGAAAAAAATATAAATCAATTTGTCTTCTACAACGCACAAAAAATAATAGTTTCTCTTAAAATTTTAGAAAATAACGAATTTGTATAAATTTTACATTACAAAGTGAGTAATTATATAATATATAGTTTAATTTTATTAGGTGCAGTTGATACCTAACCTTAAATTTAATTTTATCAATAATTGAGCCACTTCACTTTAGTAAAAACTGGAACACTTAAAAAATGTATTGCAGATTAGGAGAAAGGGGATATTATCGTATGGAGAATAGAAAAAAGCTGTCTACTCCAACTTAATCCTTTCAGACCTGGTGTCAGAACATAAACATACTACTGATTTAACTTAATTTTTGATGCCCAATTCCAGGCCCAGATTGAGATTTTTTAATTATGCATCTTTATTTTATAAAAGAAATATTTGAAAATATGTTTAATTTTAACGAATTCTATACACAGTTAAGATAGAAATCACCTTGTATTATGCACTATTGGCGACGAATAATCATTATTCACTAATCTAATATATTAAGCATTGGGACGCGGCTGTCATGCCAAATTTTGACTGCATAATAATTTATGAAATATTTTACTAAAAACTGAGAAAAAATGAATTCAGAAAATGGAAATGAAATGTCTTTAACTCCGCCAGAAGTGAAAGAAGCTGCTGAAATTGTGTCATTGAATATATTGCCGGAAAAATCAAGAACATTGTGATGAATCTCTTTTAAATTGGACGAAGGAAAAACTCATTTTCGCAAACTGTTATGGTGATTTTACAGAATTATCCAGAAAATATAAATCGTCGACACTATAGACCCATTATTTACGGGTTAGAAATACTATGAATATATATCGAGGAATAAATATAAAAAATTACACAAAACAACTATTAAGACACACTCAACATTGCATCTTATGCAGACCCTGAACAATGATTCAACGTTTGAATAAGACTAAAGATCACATCTCCCCCTTGTGAAAGACATATAAGCATCACTTCATAGTCAATAAAATACGATCCACAAGTCAAGTGACACCACCACACAAGAAGATGATTGGTCAGTCAGTTAAAAAAGAGAAATTGGTACATTTTCACCTGTAGAGAGCAGAGCTTTTACACACCTTCGCTACAAGCAACATACAATAGTAAAATTCAAAGGCAATGTAATAACTTTTCTAAGCAAATAAAAAATGTATATCTGTAAAATTGTGTTGCATATAAATTATTTTAAAAGGTTCACTAATAAAGCATTTGAATGTAGCCACATCGACTAGGAACCAGCACATATCAAAAGGTATGTCTCAAGCTATACTTCATGAAGATTATGGTCGGACTCAACCTTATTTAAGAATGGAAAATTATTCGGCATTAGTTCCATTGTCAGTGTTGCCCCAATAACTATAGTGAAAAAGAGACAGTTTTCAACCCTAAAAAGGTAGTATTATGGAACAAAATTAATGGTTGAATTGTAATTAATTAATGTTAATATTGTTTTTATGTAATAAAAAATAATTATTTGCCTCAATAAAAGTATTTTCATAGTATTCTACTCGCATATATGGGCTATTATTACATGCTAAATGAATATTATGTCCTGTAGTTGCAATCCTAACAAGCGCTGACAACAGTTTGTGAGTTTTATGTATAACAATGGCGTTTATTAATAAAAAACGTCGATTGAAAACGATTTGTTAGATATACTGTGAGAAAGGGATATAGTTGAGTCTGAAGTCGAGAGCGCTGTAAGATCTGAAAGGTTTAAGTCTGATTACTCAAAGTTATTATTTTTTTAAATGTTGTTTTTTTTTTTAAATAATAACCATTTATTTAAGATGCTTACGAAATGTTAATGGAAGTTATGCTTAAAACATTTATTACTTTTATAGATTTTTTTAAGTATATAAGTAAGGATATAATGATAATTCACCTTATTTAGCCCAATATAATTCACATTTGGCTAATACCCTCGTTCCCCCAAAGTTAACCAACAGTTTTTTCTATGCTGTATAAAATAAAAACATACTTTCAATATCATAGCATCAAAAACCGTCCAAAATATTCAAAATTTATCCAGTACATACCTAATGTAAATAAAAAAAATCGTAAAAAATTCCTAAATGAACAAAAACAAAAAATACAAACAAACGATTGTAGTATGCCGCTTAGTCCTAGTATGGATTAAATTTGTTCCGCTCGCTCTTCATCTTGGAGCCCTGCTCGTTCCCGCCACCGGGCGAGCGCATGCGCGGCGTAAAGCTCTTGTGGGGACGGTGGACGCCGGTGGTCTGGATTGAGGGAGGGCCGCCCCCTTGCCCGGCCAACAGCTCGGTGAGACCGCCCAACGCGCTAAGGCTGCTCAGCGCGTTGAGCGCTCCCGGCTTAGCGAGCAGCTGGGCAATGGGGATGGCGCTAGCCAGGGGGGAGGCGGCACTGGTGGTAGTGGTGGTGGAGGACTGGCCGGTACCGCCGGTGTTAGGAGAGTTTTGGGCCTCAAGGTTAGCTTTCTGCAGTTCGACACTAGGAAAACACATAGAAAATATGTATGGGAAAGAGTTTTGTTCGTTTATTGAGCGAAGGGATTTCGTGTTTTTAGTCTTACAATTGTTAATATTTTTTTAATTTTTTATTATGTAGAAAAAATCTCCTTATTTGTCAATTCAAACAGTACCTAATATGTTAAAATCACAGGCGAAATTACACAGCCCAACAGACATTTTGGTGCCCGCTATTTTATAGCTGTTTATAGTTTTTTGTTATTGCAGAATCAAAAATTGCCATCAGATTTGGTCTATCAGATACGCTATATTGATCTTTTTCATCACCTTATTTTTAAAAGGTTATTACTGTTATTATATAAGCTCCAATTACTGAACAAAAAATACAAATTACAATATTGCGAGCAGAAATAACTATGTTGGGACGATTATGATTTTTTCATAAATCAAGTAGTATTTTTAAATTTGAGAACTTGTTTTTCAACATCTGTTAACAGCTACTGATTAGAATTTTATTTCTTTATTTCATTCTATAATTTATTTTACGTAATTATACATTTTTTAGTTGACAGCTAAATGTTGGGACGGTAAACGAATATTATTAAGTAGACATAGAAAACAAAAGACGTTATCTGTCTGTCAGTTCAGTTAATAAAATATTTTAAAAATTTAAGCAAATAAGATTGTTAGTCTTTTTACTTCCCTCTATAAAAAGGAAGTATTGTAATCGTGAAAGTCACCTTCAGAGATTATTTTAGATTTTCACGTTTCATGGTCCCTAGATTACGAACAACACGTTTCCCCATTGCGTTGGTCTGTCAGTCGCCAGTCTGTTGGGGCGATAGCTCAAAAACGGCTTTATAAAAAAAACTTCAATTTTTGTATGGATTTATAGTTATATACAGGGTGAGCAGTTTATAAAATAAAAATTATTTTTAAAAGTCGGTAGATTTCGACTAAAATTGTTATCCGAGAATTTTAGAAGCCAAATATTACAGATCCTAAATAGGTTTTTAAAAATTCAAAATGGCACTGAATGGAATCGTAGCTAATCAAAAAAGGTCCCCCTTGAATGGAAATAATAAAAGTTGTCTATCTGGTTTGTGTAACTCGACTATTTTAAAAGCAGCCAATCATTATTGTTCAATAACGGTGATCATGGCGAAGAATACCGAGTCGACGCGAAGTCAGAATTCGGGTGGGATTAAGAGGAAGATCGATATAAAGAGAAATGTGAAAACCGGTTTTTGATTTGGTGGTTATAATTTTAAATTATTAAAATTTAAGTGCTCAGGAGTGAGTTCCCTGTTTTCACAATTTCTATACATATAAGTTTTGGGTAAAATACTTTACCGATTTTTTAAAATCATATGGTGAGGGAAAAACCTTAATGAAAATAGCGACTGACCTGAAAATGGCCAAATCTTTAGTGGAAAACATTGTAAAACATTATGCCCTAACGGGAACTACTAAAATAAAGAGTAAACATACTGGTAGACTAAAAATTATAATAGGAAGTTATTAAAGTCAAACCAAACATTTACAAGCAACACAGAAGAAGCACTTTAAGAGAAAACATTGCCTAATTTTTAAAATAAAAAGAAAACATTTAGGCAACTATTTTGTTTAATCAACACTAGTAGCCTTTTCAAGGAAAAGAAATCTCAATTTCAAAATGTCAGACGGGAAAGATACAGAATGGAAAAAGAAGTTAAATATCTAGGCCTAACCTTGGGCAACAAACTTCTCTGGAACATACATGAGAAGGAAGTAATAAATAAGTCAACAAAAGCCCTAGTGGTATGCAGAAACATTGTGAGTAAAAGATGGGGATGCATACAGCAACAGTGAGACCAATCATCAGTTACGAGGCTAAAGCCTGGAGTAACAGAACTATTAGCTACTGCGAGACCTAATATCTCAAAAGTACAAAGACTAGCATATCTTTGCATCACGGGTGCAATGAGAACATGTCCTACGGCCGCAATCGAGGTGATCTTAAACCTCACCCTTCTACATTTAATGACAGAGACCATGCCATGAGAAAGTAGTACAGTTTTTTAAAAAACTTCTAAATCACAGAGCTGGGCTGCAATGAAGAATGTAGCCAAGAATCCATCGTGCTTGCAACTGAAAGACATACTATTCAGTGGTATACAGATAGTTCCAAAACCATAGAAGGAGCTGGAATAAGAGTGTGTGGGCCTAGAACCAGGCACTCTGAAAGTTGGGGAAATTACTCAAGCATCTTCCAGATCATTCAGAAATGTATCCAGTTTAACATCGAGAGAAACTATCGTCATGTCCGATAGCCAAGCACCCATCAAAGCACTGAGTAATCAGTTTAAAAATGGTTTGGAAATGTCTAGAAAAACTGGTTGAGCTAGGTGAGGAAAATACAGTTACTCTCCCTTAGGTGTCTATAACGGGGTAAAGGGTAACGAGATTGCAGTTAGTCTCACAAGGGAAGGTGCTCAAACACCCTTTGTGGGACTTGGGTCGTTTAGTAGTAACAACAGTAATACAATAATGGGAGATTAAAAAAGAATTGGGCAGTAGAAGAACCGATGACTCAAAGGACACCTTAGTAAATTAAGAGTATTAGAAGACAGTGAGTGCAGAGTATGTGAGATATTCTCCAAAGAACAATAACGGATTTAAAAGCCAAATTATAACAAATCTGGGAAATTACAACCCATAAATTTTGAACAAAACTTGTGAATAGTTTGCCAAATCGCATTCAAGCTGTTATCGAGTCATAAAGAGATGTCATAAGTTATTAAAAATAGTTTTTTATATTAATTTACTGAAGCGTCCCAATATTTAGTTGTCAAAACTAATCAACATTTTTGTATACTTCACGCATTAGTTACAGTTTAAAATATTTTTAAAATAAAAATTCTGCCATTTTGTGTACTCGTGGTGTTAATAAATCGTATTATACTTATCAATCTACTTCTCCAATATGGCTTATTACTATGACGTCATAATTTCAGAGAAAAATTGTAATGAAATGGTCTGAGTAACCAAATCATGTTTAATTTAATTATTTCAGTGGTATACTTTTAAATGAATACAATATTGAAAATAGAAATAAAATGTAAGTTGACACCTAATCTCTAATTTTATTTATCAATAGTTAATTCTGTATAATACTTTAGTAGTAGATTAAGAAACAGCCACTGTATATAAATATGAACATTCAAGCGTTTAATAACACTTTTTTTTTTAATTAGTACCAACTGAAGACTAGAAACACATTTCTGGAACGATCTGGAACAGGCTCCCAACTGGATTGTTGCTAGAAGGGATCAATCAATAATTCCTATAAATTCACAGATCACTCATTTCATAAAAGAGCCCATCTGTAATTTTACAAGGCAATAAACCAAAACAGGAAGTTTGTGGTTCAATTGATGTGTTATTGGGAAAAATAAGGATGTATATTTAAATTATTTGAAGGATTAGAGTACGGATCGAGAGCTTTTTTTTAACAAAATCCAAGAACACATCAAATGATTTTGTACCTTGCCGGTGTCCCGCGTGTGTGGTACTGCTTGCCATCTTCAGCTCGTGGTCGATGTACAGTTTTTTTTAATAATAAAATTAAAACTTTTATTTTAGTTTGTTCCCTAGTAAGTGATAAAATTACACCAAAATATAAAATATATTTTTGACTTTATTGATGTTAATTTAAGGAAAACGCCTTTATTGTAAATTGTTCATCTTTTAAAATACATTTGCAATAGATAGGGTAATGTTTTGATGAAAGTTCGAAGGAATTCATTATTGTCCAACATTTTGAAGGAATGAAAATCTTAAGCAAGTTTATAGAAACACAATTGAGGACCTTGCTGCAATAAGGGGACATCTTCATTTTTTGTTAAATGTTAAGTTATTTTAGGTACTTTATGTAAAAAATATTTAACATTTTGGAGTTGTCGCAGTAAGTGTTTGGTGCAAGACCGAATCTGCCCCCTTTTTGCAAAAGAATAAATATTGTTTTTTTTTTATAATAAATGCACTTTAGATTTACGAATTGTCCTGTATATTTCAAATTTTATTTAAAAGATGAACATAAAAATTGGCCTGTTTAAACGTTTTTGATAAACATATTAAAAAAAAATATGTACTATTGGAATCCGACTATAATTTGACTATATTTTTAGAAGGTCCTACGAAAGCATGGGAAGATTCGGATAATTAAATATAGCTATTTATAGTTTTTCTGTAGTAATATATAAATTTCAACAAATATTCTTAAGAATAGTAAAAAAAACCTTTTATTAAGCCTCAATACATTTTTAATATTTAACTGCGCTAAAAAAAATTACACAAAACTTTTCTTAGTTCAAACGTTAACAGTTTTTTAATTGAGCACAGGCAACTAAAAAATTATTTCTAGTAAATATATTTTGAAAATACAAATTCTACATCAAAAACTAGTAAATAAAATTCTCCGAAGCTCAGAATAACTGTTACATTAAAAAATGAAAATTGTTAGTTTTAAATGAGACTATCCAAAAATCGACAAATTATAATTGGGACACAATTTACATCAATTATTACTTTCCTAGGGAAACTTAACTAAAGTACAATTTGCAAATTCATTTCCATTCGACAACAGGCATTCAAAGATTCACACATTTTGTCAATATGATAAAAGCATAAAGATGGGGAAGGAGATTCTCAGGTTTGCTTTAATTTTTTTTTTACTTTTAATTTTTGATAAACAGTCCATATGGTGACTTTTTCTTTTTATAAAATACAAGCATAAAACTATTTTGTGATTACATGAGACATTTTAAAATTAATTGTATATATTATCTGTTCCGAAAGTTTGCAAAATGATGACATTCAAACCATTTTATTTCATCTTAGTCATTTTCTTTGAAATGCCATAATAAATCGCACAAAACTGCTATTTTTGATAAAATATGGCTGCTATATAAAGTGTGGCCCAAATTGGAACTACATGTATTTGAATCTTGAGAACTATAAAATATAGAGAAACGGTTAAATGGGAAAAATTTTATACGAATATATTTGCAACAAAGCCGTTTTGTACGCGATTCTATCTTTTTTGTTTTCGAGATATTTAAAAAAAAAGTTGCATTTTCTAAATTATGCTATAACTTTTTTATTGTTCACTATTTTGGCAATCTGTAAAAACATTTTTGAAGTGTAGATTTAGATTCTGAAATTGGATTTTGAACACGACGTTTCAGTTATTCTATACCATCATCAGATAATTATTGATGTCAGCTTTACAACGATTTATCACTTATTGGTAAATAAATGAAATTGGTAAATAAATGAAATTGGCTTAAAGAATCAAGAAAATGTTCAACAACAAAAAAAAAGATATAACTCGGAGCGGACAGATAATTTAGAGGCGTCATAATAAAAACAAATGCTCTCCTTACCGATATCTTTCATTTGGCATATAACTTATTCCTATTGTGGGGTGGGGTAAAACTGAACAGTTTCCTATAATAGGAAAGTAACTTTCGACTAGTTTAAGTTATATTCTTGAATGGGCCATGGGAAATGTTTTAAGCAAGCTTAACACAATACAAAATACCCATTATTAAATAACCCTATAAAACTATTCGCAATTCAATTAGGTATTACTATTTTAAATTCTGATCCTGAAGGCGAATTAGAAATCAAAGTTACAAGAACTGTGCTGCTAGCTCAAAACTAGAGATAGTCTATTTTAATGCCACTGTAAGCCGGAGAGTGGCATGGATTCTTAAAGAGAAACTTGATATGCTAGTGTGACCGAATAATAACAATGAGTAAGTAGTGTTTTTCTTTAATTTGTACAATAAGTAGGTAGTTAGGTAGATAGTGATAATTAGAAACCCAATTGTATGTAACAAATACCGATAGGTAATAAATCCCCCTTTGTAGTACTACCAAGGTTCACACGTTTTAAATATATATGTATGTCACTATTTAATTAAATGTTCTTATTTTTCTTGCAGGTTATATGGCTGCTATTAATCGGATGATTATAAAATTGGAAAGCTCTTACTTGGCGATATCGGTTCCTAGCGGCGTCTACAGCTATGATATAATGCTCGCAGTCAAGTGCTGGTAAAGGAAGAAGTGGGTTCCAGCCACCAATCCAATATATACGGCACGTGAGTGGTACTTTAGAAGAGACTTAAGGAGGTGCTCTATAGTGAAAGTAGTAATCGGCTCTACGAGCAGCACTAAATAATATCTGGTAATACTAGAAGCTAGATGACCAAAGTTAGATATTGTAGAGACTTAATGTCGACACTTAATGGCCGGAGATCAGAAGCGGCCCCTTTTAAGATAAGTATAATTATCCCCAACTGGGTAAATCCACTTAGATTAATGTTATATATACTTAATCTGTTAGATGTTAGCTTAAACTTAATTTGTTATTAGGTTGAACAAATCCGAATAAAGTTCGAAAGTTACAGAAACCTCATGGCCCAAATTTCAACCAAGAACCAAGAAGAAAAAGGAAGTGAACGAGAAAGACACATTTCCTGACCTAGGAGTTTATTGGTGATGCCAAAATATTTGACCATAGTAGGCCTTTTAGCCAGGTACAGGCATACCTAGTTGTAAAATGTCTCTAGAATAAAAGAAGAGCAGAGTTCAAAGGTCACTAAAGTAGTTCAAAATAAATGTAAACACTGAAATAGGTCATTTTAAACAATAAACAGTTAAAATACAAATGTATCCTTTTTGATTTTTCCTGAAGTAAGTAATTAACTATTAAGTAATTAAATAATAACTAATTAATTATGTTTAACATAACTATTCAATGGTAATTGTATTAATTTATAATTCATCGATTTAAACCTGATGCAATAAACAATTCGCAATTTGCCAACAAAAATATATACAGGGTGTTACATGACGTACTGTACAAACTTAAATAGCACATTCCTGAGTTCAACAAAAAAATTTCCTATGAACAAATATTCAATTTTTCATTCTTGTCGAGCTATAAGCTTTCAAAGATCAGAAGATAAATTAATGTCGCATGTCATGTGTACAAATTTGTCGAAACACAACACCGAATGTTTTGTCATTTGGAACTTGTCAAAAGGAATACATTACAAAATCCATAAATATCCATATTATTCATTAGAAAACAGGGCAGATATATTACAAACTAGTTATACTGACCTAAATATTATAGCATGACAGTGATGTTGACGCGACCGTCTCTGTTATTGCACCGTCTGATTATTTTTTACATGCTTTAATTTTTGGTAACTTTCAAGGTGTGCCGCTAGGTGTCCGCTTGTCAAACTCTGACTCTAGAATATTTACACATACACTAAATGTAAACTATGACTGAATTTTTAGCCTTGATAAAACTATTTCACTTATGTGTCATGTGCTCTCTGTCTATGAATGCAAACTTTCGGGACCCACAAATTTTTCGATTTTCTCTAACTAATCTAAGTTTTTATAAAAAATGATCAATGTTATATTAAACAGTTAAGCAAATTAAAAATATATTCAATTTCACAAAAAAATTTGATTTATATCACAACCAAAAATGTATAAAAACAATTTTTAAAATAACTACATGCTTTTCCGAAAGAACTATCTTTTAAATATGTAATTTATGTAATGTATGAGAGAAAAACTAAGAAAAAAAAAAAAAAAAACATTTTGGACTGCTTATCAAAAATATTCACATAGAATAACTACCAAATATATAAACAAGAAAACGAAACTCACCTCATATTGATGAGGTACTGCGCCAAGGCCACAGCGTCTGGATTTCCCGATATTGTGATGGTACGATCCGAAGAACCTGTCTCTCTGTCATCACAATTCGAAATGCGTATCATGGCTCCGGAAATCTGCCTTATTTCGGCGATTTTGGTGCCCCCTTTGCCGATTACGCACCCGATCAATTCATTCGGAACGGTCATGTTGTGAGTCTGATGATTCGTGTTCTGTTGGTTCCTCGTATTCGTGGTTCTTAACTGCGATCCGGCAAGGGCTGCAAGTGCTAAAAATAAACGACGTTTATGAGTTATCGGTTAACAACGAGAAAAATCATAATTGGAGTTGGCTATGAAATTTAAATGTATTGAGTTGGGGTACTTTAGCTACCACAGAATGATATTTTAACCTTGAAATTTAAACTGAACATTTGTGTCAAATTTGCCAAAACTTTAACTGTTTTTCACAAAATGTAAATATTTTGATAATATCACTTCTTGACGGTTTAAGTAAACCTCCATAATTTTTTCTATTTAAGAGCACGAGGTTGTCACAATCAATAGTAAAACTATATACAGTATAAAGTGCCATTATACAAATCGGATATTTAATTATCTTTTGATTTGATTCTAGCAATGTAGGTGACGCCATTTCTAGTTATGATACTTAAGAAAGGCACATGTTCCACATAATATTCGATACCATCATCTTCTAAAGTATTATGTGAAATATCCATGTTGTATTTTTTAATAAGGGCTATGTCACCAATATCAATTTTTTCCATTTTTTTTACCTTGTCAAGTAGTAGTCAGAATATTTACCATTTCCTATTATTCAGTTTAAATGAATAAAACTTATAAGTAGTGAGGTTATTGTTTCAAATATTTTTGGATCAAACAGTAACATGTTTCAGCCAACCAAATACTTTTTGGACCTGATCCTTCCATCCGTAGTGACAGACCTAATTAAAGAACATTCCCTTGAGAAATTCAGGGAAAGATGGGATGAAACAAGAAACTGTAAAGTTGCCAGGAAGCTTTTAAGTATCCCAAATAATTACTTGACTGTGACTAGGCATGTATTCTGACAGGTTATTGTCAAGTATGAAAGCACCTCCATATCATGGGGCTGTCAGAGTTCGAACTTGCAGGGGGTGCAAATAAGAAGGCGAGACCATCGAGCAGATCCTCTACGATTGTCCAAAGCTCATTTATTAGAAGATTTGTGTTCGATTGGTATCGGCAGATATAAGAGAAGCACCTCTTGGCGACTACATTAAATCTGTAGGCTGGCTCACGAGCTGGGAGGTGTCTATCATCTTGGGATGCCTTAAAGTTTTATGAATTTCGCAGAACAGTCAATTTGTGTTTAGACGTAAATGGACAAAAAAATTTCTAGTTTCATGTAAGTTTTGATGATTTCGATAATAACTAAATTACTTTTAGTTTCTCTTTTTTTTGTTGCAGTATTATTTCGAGATAACAGATTTTGTTTACAATGAAAATGTCAAGCAATAAATAAATGTAATTTTCTGTGGGTGGAAGTGGCTAAAGTATCAATCTAAAACCTTTAAATTTCAAAGCCAACTCCAATTATGATTTTTCTAGATGGCTCATCATTGTTTAAATGCCTGATATTAATACATACAGTGCGGGTCTAAAGTCCCTTCTCCCCCATTTATTTTTTGAACCCTAAAACTTAGAAATTTGAAATTTTGGGAAACTGAACTAAGGAATGTACCATTTTAATGATATTAGGTGATGTATTCATTAAAAATGGCGGATGATAATTTTAAATGGTATCATATGGCAAGTAATGTATCATTTGAAGGCTTGTTCTAAACCCTTTCCAAATAAAAATAAAATATTTCTTCTTTTTACTCAAAACGAATCCCGAAATTTTCAATGCTATCAAATGGCGTACTACAAATGTTTAACCTTTGGCACTGTACTATTCTCGTTTAAAATCAAAGTTTTTTTTATGGGTTCATATATCAAATTATTAATTACGGTTCAAAAAATAAATGGGGGAAGGACTTTAGACCCGCACTGTATATTGAGAGTATAGAAAGTAGACAAACTCATTGAAGTAGTAAAAATCAGTTGATGTAGACTGTTAAAAATAACGACGAAAATATTGTAATTGGATCTTATCGTCCCGAAACGAATAATTAAATAGCAGGATACATCCGCTTCTGTAGACTAGCGGTTAGAATTGTTGGTACGGAATATGCAACAATACCATAAATTGACTTTTTTCAATTTTTCCTTTTTCGTATTGATCTTTGGTATTCAGAAATTTATTAATACATTTTCTTCTCTAGAATAATTAGAGTGAGGACAGAAAAATGAGAGAGATAAATTATAAATAAATTAACAATAAAGATTAAAAACCCATGTAGAATTTAAATCATATTGAAATCAGGCCTGTTATAATTCATATAAAAATTACCACTTTGAAAGTGACTGAGAAGTGATCAACGAGAAAATCAAAGTAAATACTACAAAACTGACCTTACTCTAGGAGAGATAATGGATAATGTTGAAAAACAAATAATAAACCGTGATAGATCTGGTAACAAGTATTTATTTATACACAAAACAAGTAACCTTGACAAGCATGTCCAATGTCACTATCATGGTTATGTATTTAAATGAACTAGGCATTCCAACGACCTGTCAAAACAATAGCTGCCAGTGGGAAGGGCTCATATATCTAAAGGAAGTTGCCACATAGCCTTTCATATTGTACTCTATTTTTATTCGAAATAGAAGTTGCCAAGCCACCCAATTGATGAAAAATGTAATCCATTATTCATGATATCACGTTTTGTAGTAGATAGAATACATCGTATGTCACAATCCTAGACATATCAAACCTTCCCACCCACAGTTCTTTTGTTTGGAATGCTTAACAATAACCACCAAGCAAAAGGTTTAGAACACAAAGCGATAAATTAGGATAAATTAGTAATTATGTCATTTTGGTCCTTATATTCTATTCTAAATCAGCACAAAATATTTAAAAGACAATGTAAATACACTAAAAGTCGTTGAGAATAAATTCATATGATTTTCTATTTGTCAATGAAATGACTGAACTAAGAACACAAGAAAGTAATATTGGTTGCCTAGATGTCAGTAATTTTTTTAACCAAAACACAATTTTATAATCTATTCAAAATTAGAAAAAAATATTGTAACAGATTATGAAATGCCATTTTATGTAACTCGTTCTGCTTATCCCACAAATATTCACTCGTTACATAAAATAGGAAATTTCGTAACTGGTTGCATAAATAGCTATTAAATGTTAATAACAATGGTGCTACTTTGTAAAAATATAATATTAGTAGATTACAGATATCTCGAAAAATCACCAATTGAAAAGCAGTTTAAGATATTCTTCCGTAAAGGAGAATATTTCAAAGATTTTCAACATTATATAATTTATTAAAGCAACAATAATTAAATAGATTAAAAAGGTTGTCCACAAGAAAAACATTCTTATTAATTTTATACCTTACACTACTCTCATTTACTAATAGAAGATATTATGTTAACAAAAATTTATTTTAATGCTTCTAATATCTGTTTTTTTTTAAACCACGAAAAGATAGTTTCCAAGAAAAAGCAAATTTGTTAATACAGCACGAACTTAAAAAATATGAGATGCCAATCAAGATGGAATACTACCAAGAATTGAATAGCATTTTATTATTTCATGTTCCATATGAACTTTAAATCTGGAAACCTCACATAAGACCCGCTATTTGATAAAAATAGGACATTAAAATTTTCAAAAGTTAAACTTCTAGAGGGAGCACAACAAATTGTAGCATAATTTAATATCAATTCAATGTAAAAAAATGCACAAACCTAACCACATTAAAAGTTTTAACAACTATGTCAGCATTGACAGTCTTTGTCATGATTACTTTGTTTTATTTATAAAAAATGATATCACACTATCACTTTCTATTATTGGGTTAAATTATAAAGAAAGGAAAAAACAACCAAACAGCAGAACTCAACAGAACCTAATAAGTATTCGATATCTTTACACCAACTTTCTTACTACATCAATATTATATTAATTTTAATATTATAGTTTAAAAAAAAAGTAGTACATACATTTTGCAACAAATGCATTAACAATTCACTTGCTAAAACACTGTTCCGCTTCGAATGCAACACCTAGGATACCCCAGGGGTCTTAACTCGGTCTCGTTTAGGTTTAACATCGTTTTTCACATACCTTTAATATTAAACCTTAACAAGAATAGACTAATATGCAAAAAGACCCCTGGGTTGTACCCTAAGTTAATAATAATGTAGAAAAAAAATTAATCCTTACTACCTGCCGGATTCAATCCTCCCGCTGCCGTGGGTCCCAGCCCACCTAATCCTAAGGCAGCTAAACCTGCAAGCGGATTTTTACCCAAGCTTGCAATCTGAAACAATGAACGTTTTTAAATATCGCCAATGGACTGTCAACTTACCGTCCACTTTCATAATTATAATTGCCTCAAAATTTTAATAGATCACTGAAATTGGGATTCAAGTTCGGAATGAGAGACAATGAGCTGAATATTTGGATAGACCTTTGTTTTGGCCTTCTAGACACCGGGTGAAAAGTCGCATATATAATCAAGTGAACGTGTCTTAAGATATTCAAAGTTAAAGGTCGCATGAACATGATTTAACAGGGAGAAAACGAGAAATTTCCAAAACGCCGGTTTTCACGATATTTGACTTTAATTATCTTACACATGTGACTTTTCACATAGTGTTTAGAAGACTAAAAGAAAGGTTTATGCAAATATTTGACTTACTGTCTCTCATTCCGAGGTTTACCCGTTTTTTAACTTATTAAGTAATTGATAACTTATTTTTTTGGCGTAATTTACAATTTTCAAATAAATTAAATTTTCTGGATGGAGAATATACAAAAAACCTTATATTGCTGGATATAGAATTAAAAACCTTTTCAAATGAACTATCACGCGCACAATCGTTCCATTTAAACTTTTTAAAAGGGAGTTGAAGGGGGAGGTATAAAGTTGTGCTCAAAAAAAAAATGTTATCCCAGAATTAAAAATTGACGTGTTTCGGCATTTTATTCAAATAGTAATTACGTAGAAAATTAATTTATCAGTTACTTATGGACTGCACTGTATATACGTTTGTCGAATTTCATTTTTATATAAACGAAGCGGAATTATGAAAATTAACAGTTCGAATGTACCTGCATAATTACTACACTATTTTTCAGTTATACACATTGATTTTATGTTAACTAATATCTATAACATTGATGTAATAGCTAATACAACGTAGTGTAGCTTATATGTAATCAGAAATATTACTAAATGTCTCACGAAACTCAAATTGATTTTATTTGAAATTAATCATAATGGTCTCCCTCCTCTTCATGCAATTGCTAAATACTTCAAAGTGTCATATACAGAGTGATTCAACAAAACAAAATAACCTGTAAAATGTAAAAAGACATATTTTCAATTTGTACTTTTAATATGAATGGAACTTACCCATTTTTTAACATTTCGACGTTTTGCATAATTAAGATAGTTAGATTCTTTACTACAAGAATTTTAATAATAAAAAGAACCAACCTACGCTTTTCCTGAAAATAATTTTTAAGTTATAAGTTGGTACACTCTGTACATATTTATTAATATAAATAAAAATTATGAAGCTTATCTGCAATATTACAATGTTTACCACCATCGATGCATGTTTCTCAAGTAACAAAAGCATAATAATAATTATGATAAGGTTAAATATGTTTTACTATATTCATTAGGTTATTGAAAATGTCAAAGCAGCTAAAACAAGTAAATTTGAAATACATGCAAAAAATAGATTTATGTGAAATTTAGTGTAATATTTAGGCAGTACCAATACTAAAAATGCTGATTTTTTCTATATCTACATTTACTTATACTTGCTAAAAATAATTTAATGATTCCAAACATGCATAACAAATATGAATAGGCGAAGCAGTAAATACAAGTTTACGGTAGAGAAAAAAGTGTTTAAAATTACTATTTTTATCAACGAGTTTTGGTTTTTATCAGTTCCACATTTTCCATAGTTTTACCATAAACACTATTTTTTTTAAGTAAACTTGCAACCGCCTCTTACATTTATATTAACACATATTTCGAGGGGCTATTTTTTTACAATAAGTGACATGCTTCATGGGCGTACATACACGTAATTAACAGGTAAGAAAATTATAAAAATTGTATTGAAGGACCCAGGGCCAACAAAGGTGACAATTGGATGGTTCGTTTTAGTCAAATGATTCTGGAAAGTTTCTAAGTTCAGCTCTCCTAGTAAACATAGAGAACTTAATGCTCTTAAAGGTGTTGAAATTATTTTTTTTTTTCATAATTTGCTAATTAATTTCTATTGTGTTAATTAGCTGAATATATATGAAGTATAGTTATTTCATTAAATTCATGTGTAAGTACAAGAACATTTTGATAGTGTATTTAGGAATTTTAAAAATAATCAGATTCTTTAATATCATCTTTTTAAAGTTAAAGTCTGTATGTTTTCTAGGATAGTATTAGATTTAGAAAATTATTTGGACTCCTGGACACTCCATGTAAAGTGCATTTAAAAAATAATTTTAAAATAAGCCGCAATAATATACAGCAATTCAGAAATTTTTATTATTTTTGAGATGTATTATTACAACCTAAAATAAGAGATTACAAAATGAATATATAACTTTCAGTTAGAATAAAAATGTAAACGGTGTATTTTACTTTACCGTTTTAAATATTTACTCCATTGATTTCTGTAATATACGTATCGTGCTTGGTACCGTTGTTTTTTAAAACGATTTATTTGAACTTTTTGTTGTTATGTATCTTTAATCATAATGAATTGAAAAACTATTAGTATTCTCATTTCCTGTTTTTTGTGTAAAGTTAGTTACAATATATTCTCGGGTTACAATATTACGTCTTATTTTCCGATTTGCCACATAATCACTCCATGACAAAAATCACTAATAAGAATCCACGACCTCAATCTAATATTCTGTATATAATTAGTAATGCCCTCTGTCACGATCATAACCATTTCAAAGGTCATTTTTACGGACTTGCAGCATTAATAGAGCTTTATATAATATATTATTTACATTAGAAAAGCGTAAGAAACATAAAAAAAAATCAGTTATAACAAAAATAATGAAAAAAGTGGAAAGAATAATAGAACGACTAACAAAATAATAATTGTGGACAATGGATTCGTAATCTAAATTAGTCTGGCTGATTATTAATGCCAAAGTCCATAATTAAAAAAAAAAAAAAAAATAATAATAATAAACTGCTTTATCGCGATCATGGTCATTTTGAGGGCAGCTTCAAAGGACATGAAACCTTTACACTGTATTGTAACTATCAATCTTCTTTTTTTGGCAGCCAGCAAAGTAGGTCACAAAACGGATTATATTTTAAAATGACTGTTTTGATTTGTTACTTTTTAGATTGTAAAGGATTTAAGACTTCTTATTAAGTTCAACTTCCAAAATAGTAACCAATAAGTTGCAACGTCTAAAAGTACAAAATTTGTAGGTAATTTAAAGGAAGAATAACTTGAAATTACGTTGAAACATCTAGGGTTTTCTGGTGGATGATTTAAAAGTTGCTGAGCGAATTTATGCGAAAATAGATACTGCGCTATATTGCGATCATGATCATTTCTAGGGCCGCTTTAAGGGTCTTGCAACATTTATTTTATTGTATCAATTTTCTACAAATTTGGTTGTCCAACAAAACAGAACTCTATTTCAAAATGACTGGGACTAATTTGCTACTTTTTATTAATTTGGGACATATTAGAGCAGCATACTTATGAATATACGAATTTAAGATATGTCAGCAAAATCAGGCCCAGCGTCTAATAATACATCAACCACTAGTGTGAAAATACAGTAAATTACAGAAATCAAATGTATCGCACCAACATTCGTAATTATTGAAGAGTAAGTACATTAGATAACATCCAACCATTCTTTGACAATCGCAAAAATTCCACGTCATTGAACGATGTCCAGAATCACCAGACTTGGACTAGAAGGGCTGGTTCACGTTCAAAAACACAGGTAAAGTATGTAATGTATAATTAAAAAATAAAAAACAAAAAATACGGAGGAGAGACAGGGGGAGCACCAATACGATTAACTTACATCTGGAAAGAGATGCGCGGGTGGTAGGGCGGCCTGCAAATGTCCGTTCTTGAGCGGTTCAAAGGCAGCGATTAGCTGCGCCGGTGCTGCCGCTGCCGTCAGCGGATGGCAGAGGGGCATAGGGTGTTGAGGTTGGGGAGGGACGGGAGCGTAAAGAGGGGTCAATACTGTTGAACTACTTACGTCTGTATGGGCGGGAACGGCGTAGTTGCCTTGGATGGTATAGGCCTGTCCGCCGGCCAGGATTACGGGACCACCTACTTGGGGTTTGGGGCGGTAAGGGATGGTTGCTCCTTTGGGAGGGGACTGAAATGAAAAAAAAAAAAAAATACATAATTATATTAATAGTATTTTCAATAAAGGACAGTGCAATGCAAACTCACCTCGAGCATAACGTTACAAATATGATAAATGCACTGTGTAATTGCTTCTCCAGTACCAGATATAGTCACAGCCCGTTCAGTTGAGTTAGGCAGCATTTCGGAGGCGACCTGTATGGAGGCGCCCGTCACTTCTCTGATCTCCTTGATCTTGGACCCCGCCTTGCCGATGAGGGAACCGCACTGGCTCGCCGGAACGACCAGTCGAAGCGTGATCGGTGGCCGGGGTACGGAACTGCTGCCGCTGTTTATCTCCTGGAACTGTCCAACGAGCTAAATAAGTCATTTTGCACGTGTCAAAGGCATAAATTAATATTTCGAGATTTCCCAAATTCAGAAATACCGGTTATTTATTTAAAAATACGCACGTCACTGATGTTATGTAATTCATCGTACTTTGTGAGCTGATTATTTTGACATAGAATTTCGATACTTCATGCAATTATTATAATTAATTAAACGTACAGGGCGAGATTATAGAAGCTCTGCAAATCGTACTTACATTGCGACTATTTTCAGCTGCAATACAGAAACATGGTATAACAGAATCGTGATTCACTTTTTGCGTCTGCAACCTTGCAAAATGTCAATTGCTTTTATGTTTTTTCACAGATCAGGGACATTTTTTTATGATGATAAAGTTTTCTGTTGTCGTTGATTGAATATAGTTAGTGGTATCAGGTTATCTGCGTTTCAAAACAGTAAAGTATTTGGGCCATTTAATGTTGTTGGGGGTAATCAATCTGTTTTTTTTTTCACAATAGGGCGGTTTTGCAGATGCTTTTGGGAATATGAAAAAATGATACTTTAATGTTGAATTTGTAAGTCAACCATATATATGCAGATCTACAACGTTGCAGTAATCTCACCCATAATCAGAATTAATATGCTCTGCACTTATAGTTCCATAATTTAGAATTCTGGTTTATCTGATTTCATAATGAATTTATTAAATTTTTTCTTTAACTAGTATTTATTGTTTTAATAATTTTCACAGATGAAAAAAGCTTTATGTGGTAAAAATAGTTTTAAAATTCATTAAAAATTAGATATTACATATTACTGCCGTCATAAGCAAAACCCCAGTAACTACGCAAGCTATGGAATTGCAACAAAACAAATTTATTAGTTTCAGCATTTTGATCAGTGGTATCAATATACCTGTTTTTGCTGAATTAAAGACAATTTTTGGATAAAGTTTTTAACTAGTTAAAAATACGTTTTATTTCATTTATTTTGTTGGTTTGTGATTAAAAGGTTTTTTCTAAGCAAGCTGTACAAAAATGTTAGTTATGGTGTAGAATGAAGTAGACTTTTTTAAGATACAGAATAAATATTACCAGAATTTTGCTTTAATATCAGAATGGTCAAATAACCTGAAATATTTGTAATTTGTCAGTTACGGGATACGGCTTATGACGGCAGATTATATCAAATTAAGAATTTTAATTATTTCGTTTAGAATAAAACAATAATGATTCATTGGAAAACCGAAACAGTTTGTAGAAATCTACATTTTTTAATTGTGAATAATATCAATGATTTCATGATCATTGAGAATGTCTCATCTCATATAGATCCATTTTCGTACCAATAATTGACCAATTTAAGTCGAAATTCAAATCAAATTCAATCAAATGCTCTATAAATAGTTTTACTATTGACATGTTTTCTTTTTAATTGTGGATATTGCGTTTTTTTAATAAATAAAATTGACGAATTTGACTTACCTCTTCAAATTTTTTACATATTAATGTGAAAGCTTTAAAAATTGCACTTGTAGTTCCTATAACTGTAACAATTCTTTCAGGACACGAGCCGTCTGAAATGTTTATTTTGGCACCACTCTGAAACACAAAAACAAAACTGATATAACAATTGAAAAATTTACAATGGCCAAATCTTATAAACTAAGGATGATATCAGAAAACGTAAAAAACAATTTATTTTGTAGAAATATTTATATCATCTTAATTTTAAATAGGTTTTTAAATAAGTACTATTAAACCACTCATTATAGAGCAGGGGTGCTCATATGAAAACTAGAAAGGAGGCGAATCGGCAATGGTCAAATTTCAAATTTCCGTCCTTCTTTTTATAAAGTTCGCGAAATTGACTGTAGTTGGCATGTCTAATGACAGCGCAGTCAATTTTCTATGTAAGTCAAAGTAAAATAAAGTGATTTTTTAAAAACTTGATTAAAAGAATCAAAGTAATGTGAAAAAAAGTACCTGATTACAAGTAACATGAGTGACAAAAAACATCAAACCAAGATTTACGTCGTATCAGATTGTAAAACAGGATAAATATCAAATGTAAAACTACAGAAAACACAAGAAATCAATTCAATGTCTTTCTTAAAGCTTTTAATGTAAGTAAAATAATGTATTCATGTCTAAATATAATATTTATTGTAAACTAGTCACAATATGTATCTTACGAAGTGTAGTTTATTATAAGTTTCTATAATATATAATTTTACAGTTATAGATGCTGACTTACAAACAACAATAATTATGAATTCAATTTAACTTATTAGAAAAGAATATTTATTTTTTATAGAGTTTTAATGTTTGATAAAGATTTGCTACTGTTATTTTTTTTTTTTTTGGACCCCAATTGTGTCATTGTACATGTTTTTTATAGGATACTAAACGTTTAGAACAGTGGCATCATATATATCGTTTCTCCTGCCAATAAAGCTCTTTCTAGAGATGATTCTGTTCTATAATTTTTAGAAGATATCAAATATTATGAGACTATTTTTTACTGATGGTACTGTTAGCCTAATAAAAAATGGAAAGCTGAAATTAAAGGATAAGGTAGGTAATACCATGTACATTCCCAAATCTCCCTTTATACTTGTATTACAACAATAAAAAAAATCTGTTAACTGTGTTTTATTTTACTTTTAAAACTATATATTGGTTCAATTCAAAAAAAAATTTGCCACAAAATTGTACTTATCAAATTTCAGTAATTAAGAAACCTTTTGGAATTTGGTCATACCATTGTATTTAGATCAACTAGTAAAACGATACCAATGCAAATTATCTTGGAGGACAATGGACAGTATCAATAGATGGCAGCAAGCTCCGTGGTGTCCAAGTCATGTCTTTGATATTTTTGTCGTCTTCGAAACGAACGTAATTTCTCTATTTACTAATAGATGGGCCCATAATCGATTCAGAATATTTGTTTTGAAAATGGAATATACGAGTTTAATTATGCTTGTTGAACATTTATTTACGATTTATTATCATTTTAGGGAATATAAACAATAGTAATTTAAATTTAACACTCTACCCATATGAATTTAAAAATTAAGAAAATTTTATGTATATAGAATTCTGTACTCAATGATCGAGGAAGTGCTAGCGTTCGGGCTATTTTGATGAATTTCTAACAGATGTCGGGACAGAATTACCTCCAACGAAACGTCCATAAGGTTGTTCTACTATCTTCTCTAAATACAATGGTCATACATACCTAATTTGTATTTTATATAGATAAAATTAAATAATTTATCAATTAAAACATGCAAAACTTATTTAGAAATAAATACAACAGTATGTTCTGTGCTTTATTTAGCTGTAAACAAGTTTATTTTTATTATTTTGACAAAATGATGTATAATTCCCATAAGAAGCCATGTATTTTGAACAACGTATGCAGTACCAGCGCCCATGCGGTTAATTATAGAAGCTCAATTAGCATGCGTTTTTTGGGACCGTATTTTGAGTATGCCGATTCGTCTCCTTATCTCTAGTCTTCATAGGTGTTCATTATGCCGATCGCATAGTAATGGGCGTGTTTAGTGTAAACGAATTTAACGAATCTACTGCTATTAATTGTTTAAGCACAAAAAACTTTTTTTTAATGTAATATATACTTTAAATAGATAATCTATATATTATATAAAATTGTTTGTCCTGACTGACTGACCTATCAACGTACAGCCAATACTATTGAGCCTAGAAAGCTGAAATTTGGAACATAGGTTTATTTTATAACGTAAGCATCCGCTAAGAAAGGATTTTTAGAAATTTTAATTTTAAAGGGGGGAAATGGGAAGAAATGGGGGGAGGGAGCTTTTAATGAAACTTTTTGCTCTTTAAAGTTAGAAACATGAAAATTTAAATTACAGCTACTAAGCATAAATAAATAATGATGTGTTTCAGGGATTTTGGATTTTAACATTTTAAGGGGGGAAACCGGGGGGTGAACGTTTGTATGAGACTATCGATTTTTTTTGTTCTCTTTTAAGTTAGAAACATGAAAATTGGAATTTCAGCTACTGACTACAAATTATTAATGACGTGTTTTAGGGTTTTTGGATGTCCACATTTTAAGGAGGGGAAATGGGGAGGTGAAAATTTATTTGGGAATATCCATGTTTTTGGTTCTCTTTAAAGTTAGAAACATGAAAATTTGAATTGCAGCTACTGAGTACAAATTAATAATGACGTGTTTCAGGGTTTTTGGATTTTCACATTTTAAGGGAGAAAATGGGGGATGAAAATTTGTTTGGAAGTATGTATATTGAAAGGGATCGTATTTAATTCCGTCCCCGTTGAATGGAACCAAAGTCGTGCATGCGTTGGAACAGGAAGCAGGGAATCATCGCATAGGAACGGGAATTATTTTATTGAATGTCAGATTTTGAACGTAGAGGAAATGGAATGTCGCGATTGTTAAAAAAGGTGTAGGTTTTTGTTAGTTTTATTTGTGATAAAAATGTAAGTGCCTTTTTAAATCAATTATTATGTTTCAATTACTTTTATATTATTTAACTAGTTGATGGTTCACTATTTAGATTTGAATTTCACTGTTATAAGTAATTTCATGCTTTTTCTTGACAGCATTTTTTGTATCTGTCATAAAAAATTGCTTGCATTCCAATTACGAGTTTATTTGATTTTATGACTTATTTTACTATCTAAATCAGTGAAAAATAGCATCCTTTTAATATTTTAATTTAAATATTTTTGAAGTTTATTGATATTTTGTAGTTATACCAGGGAAAATTTGCTATAATTTTTATTTGACATTGAGATTATTTTTTAGTCATTTTTAAAGTTCGGCAAGGGAAAAGTAATATTATATTAGTAAATTATGTGTTTTCCTAACATCAGATATTCACAGCATTGGCAGATCTAAGTTAAAAGTATAAAATGCCTTGTTGATTGATACTAAAATTTTCCGCCCGTGGCTGGGACAACATCGGGATAGGTGTCCCGGTAACTTACCTGATTTTGTCACCAGAATATTCAACTTTAGGTGGGTAGTAAAGCTGTAGAGTTTCCCCATTACCTTGTCCCTAATAAACCTTCTTCAGTTTTGCATCGAGTGTGTTTGAACCTAGTAATGCTCAATGTTTGTTATCTGATGAGTTATTGTTCTTAAAATATTTATTTTATTTTTGCCTTGCAGCCTTAAATATTGTTTTTTTTTTATACATAATGTATTGAATATTATTTCATATATTTTCCTGTGTATAACCTAAATTGAATATTATTTCATATATTTTTCTGTCTTTAACTAAAACATCAAGTAATTAAATGTGTTTTTTTATATATATACTTAATTTGTCATTTGTATCCAAATTGACGTTTGATTGGTTTTATTGTATTTATTATAACTTTGGGGTTTTCTTGCTGGTTCTTTCCCCTTATTTGATAAATTAATTATTGTTTTTTATTGCACCGAACCAGACCTATATTTAATCTTTATAAATATATTTTATATACTTATAAATTTTTACATTCTGATTCTGTCATCTATAATATTTTCAATAAAGATTAGATATAAATCAATAGATGTTTTCGTTTAACCTTTACCACTCCCTCAATAACACGTAAGTAGCCAATAGATAACGAATCTTTCAGTATGTCACTCGTGGTGTCCTAATCACTTCATAGTCGATCACGCCGTCACTTGATTTATCATACTTTTATAAAAGAGAGAGAGATATATTAGTTGAGTTGTCTCTCTTTATTTCAGTTGGTTACACTACAATATATTTTTTTTGTTCCTTAAAGTTAAAAACGAAATACAGCTACTGATCAAAAACAAATAATGATTTGTTTCATGGTTTTTGGATTTGCACATTTTAAGGGGGCAAAACGGGGGGTGAAAGTTTGCACGAGACTATCGATGTTTTTTTGTTCTCTTTGAAGTTAGAAACATGAAAATTGGAATTTCAGCTACTGACTACAAATTATTAATGACGTGTTTGAGGGTTTTTGGATGTCCACATTTTAAGGAGGGAAAATGGGGGAGGTGAAAATTTATTTGGGAATATCCATGTTTTTGGTTATCTTTAAAGTTAGAAACATGAAAATTGGAATTGCAGCTCTGAGTACAAATTAATAATGACGTGTTTCAGGGTTTTTGATTTTCACATTTTAAGGGGGGGGGACCAGCGATGAAAGTTTATTTGAAAGTATCGATTTTTTTTAAAGGTTGGAACTTGAAAATGGGAATGTATATATTTTTTTTGTTCCTTAAAGATAAAAACATGAAATACAGCTACTGATCAAAAACAAATAATGATTTGTTTCATGGTTTTTGGATTTGCACATTTTAAGGGGAAGGAAAAATAAAAATAAATAAATAAAAAAGTAAATAAAAATTAATAAAAATGAATAAAAATAAGTACTGCGTGCAATCTGGTGATATTAGCAGATGAGAGCCGTACCAGAAATGTGGTATAAAATGATATTTCAATTAGATTAATATATTTAAATATTAGAATAGTCTAATTAACATTAATCTATAATACTATCACAAACATACCGTGAACAGTAAAACAACATATTATCTCGTTTTTTTTAGGAAGTCATGCATTTTTTTATACTAAAAATACAGCTAGTCAAAAATGCGCTTCTAATATTTGAACTTATTTATTTCAAAATTTGGAGATTCCACACAAAAAAGCCCATTTATGTTTCTTAGAAAGCAACATTTGCGGTTCAATAATAAAAATATAATTTTCTAGTCACTTTGCACTCGATATAAATCTATTCACTCTTATTTATAAAAAGAACACATTTAACATTTTTAATTCGAAGAAAAATCGACACCCTCAAATCGTCAGAACTTCAAACTTCTGACAACAGTGACCTTTTCTAATAACACAATGTGGATGTGATGGAAGGTTATTCACTTCGATGGTATTCAGAAGCCACAACAAGAAAGCTACACTATGTTTACACCCACCTTAAAAAAATAGAATCATGTAAAATCATTTAATACTGTATTTTGAGCTTTTTAATATTGACAGGAATTGAAACTACCTTCGAAAGCAGAATATTTCCTTTTGTTAATTTAATACTGAATAACGCTATAAACTTTTTGTGTTCTGGGGGTAATTCTAACTTTAATGTTACAAATGGTAACTGAACATATATAGTGCACTTCCTTGGTAGACCTCGAATAAAATAGAAAAATGTGGATAGTGAGTTTGTATAATAAAAAATGTTTCTTTCTTAAACACAAATCTCTTTGAATACAATAATTCTAGAAAGATTTGGAGCTTAGAAAGTGTACTTACTGTGTTCGTCTTTACGTTGCGAATTTCAGAGCCAATAAACTTTGTATTATTTATATAAAAATTATTAATCATGTTAGAATCCACCTTGGGTAAGTTGTCTAAAGATTCTTCTTTTAATCATGTTTGTACTTTGACCATTTTAAAAAAATGAAATAAGAATTTTAAAATGAAATAATCTTGCAATCGAAAACGAGGTTAGGATTTAGATGACAGATGAAACCACATTGCCAGAGAAAAATATTTCGGGATATCGCGATTATGATTTGAATAACATTTCGATTAAGAAGAAAGTTTATTGAAATAGTGTCAAAATGCTTCATAAAAACTGAATTTAAACAAATATTGATTTATATTTAATATATATGTTTTTATGTTAAATTATACGATCTTAACATTTAAATTGTCGGATATGCGGAATATCAGTAATTCTTTATAAGAACAACAAGGTAAAAATATATCGACTACGGTCTAGAAGGTTATAAATTAGCCAATCAGATTATAGGCTTTATTATGACGATGTTTAAAAAACATACTGGCGCGCGTTTTAAATTTGCTTGAATTTTTTGGAATTTAAAAAAATTCTTGTAGGAAAATTTGAAAAGAAAAAAATTTCAAAAAAATATTTTTAGATTAGATTTGTGCTAGCTTTTAGAAAAAAATATTTTTGAATTTTACTAAACACGCCCATTGTAAGTCGATCGCGAGAATTTATAAATTTATAATTTTTTTAGGTTCACATTGTAATTTTATGTTATTTATAGAGTATAACCACAGAGGTAAACGTATAACTTAAATCGTTGAAAAGCATTTTTTACTTGCTTTCCAATTATATATGAATAGGGAATATATGAAAGTAGGGAATTGTAATTTTTTGCTTAGGTAGATGACGCATAGGGAGTTGCTGGGGTGATTTCTGCATTTTGCTATTTAAATTCGTATCCTAGAAATGGTTTTAGTGTTTTCTGATATCATCTTTAGTTTATACCCCGTAGATCAATTGAAGTATATTCATGAGGTTGGACACAAGTTTTAGAACAGCTAACAAATTTAGATTTTTTTTAAAAGAGACAAAAAAATTATAAGTTACATAAGTAACTTTTGGAGATATTTTAATCTTAAATTTTGATAGGTTTTATTTACTACGAAAGTTACCTATGTCCAATTATGTCCCCACTGTTTCAATACCCAAAAATTCAAGATTCCAACATATATTTTACCAGAAATAAAGCCATTTGTCGTAAATGTCATAGTTTTCCAAGTAACTTTTTTTTGTATTTGAGTCCACCTAGGTTTTTTTTTTTAAATACATTAATAAAGTTTATTTTGTTTGATTATTAACATCCAAAGTACTTAGTTTAATAGTTAGTCCACAAGATTAGTTTTAATGACAGACACCATAAGAGGCGATTTTAAACCAGTTACTAGAAATGTGACCAAGTCAAGTGTGGTCAAGATTCTTACGTCATTATAATGACGTTCTGTTAATATGATTTAAAAATGTTTGGTTTATAGACACTAACTTGACAATGCCGCATGACGTCAGATATCGCGAATTTTTGTTTGTGTGTATATTGTAGTTAGGATTTGGTTTTGAATTTGTAACAATAAAAAATAAATATTTGTTTTGTGTACTGATCATGGATGAAGAGAAAATTGGTGTTGTAGTTGCTTTGGCCTTTGAAATTTTATCAAACTTTGCCATGTTCATCAATAAATCTTGGCTATCTTGAAAATAAATTGGTTTTCCATTTACAAAAACCTTAATTAAATACGTCCATATCAAGGTACTTCAGGCTTTCTTTCGATTTTACAAATAACACAACCAAACAATAATTTAATTATTAAAAAGTTCTACATTTGCCATTTCATACCTGTGATGACCACATTTTTACTGTGGTCAAGTTAAACTTGACCATGTCAAGACGATATTCAATATGACGTCATTGTTTTTGATTTATATCAGTGTAGTCATTCATATTCAAGACATGGGGGTCTATTCTGTAACAATTCTTTATATTTAACGGCCTTTAAAAATATTGGCGGCTTTTAAAAATATTTTCGTATTCGTTAATTTACTTCTGTCATTACTTAAACAGATCCGTTTAAATAATGACAGAAGTAAAGAAGAAAATATTTTTAAAGGCCGTTAAATATAAAGGAATTGTTACAGAATAGACCCCATGGTATCTGATTTAAAATCACCTAAGGAATAAAAAAAAAGTCACATAAAAACAAACAACAGCGATGGCTCCATGTCACATCGATGTATCAGTTCTAATATAGGAAAAGGGAAAATGATAAAATTCTGAAAAGAGATTCATTCTTAAATGAGTCAAATTTGAAAACTGATGTAATGACATCATCGAATATATTTTTTCCGGAAACATACTTATATTTTTGCATATTCAAAAAGAATGAATTTTGTAAAAAATTTATCTTCTTTCCATAAAAAATTCTAAGCAAATTTGTAAAAAAAAAAGGATCAATAATTCAAAATCGGCACGATTTACACAAATTGCCTTTGGAAACAAATAGCAAAGGCGCGCGCAACCAATAATTAAACTAATGGTTGACAAATATTATTTTGTTGTTAATCGACACATTTTCATATGTTATAATTAGGGGAGTGTGGGGTCAAAGAGGAGCTAAAATAATAAAATTTGCTTTTGGTGTAATTCAATACCTCTTTTCGAAAAATATTAATTCAAAAACTACCTTACATACCTTTAAACATAATTTATTTAGTTAGTTTTTCCGGCACAAAAATTTTTAATACTCTAAGGTGTGAATAATATAAGAAAAACACAAAATTATTATTACCAGAGAAAGAAACAAAGTAAATAGGCAATCACTTGAACAAATTTTCAATATTAACCACTTTCTACTTCTAAACACATACAGCCACATGTACCAATCCTCGGTTAAATCCGTTGTTAACTATCAAATGGTTAAGATTTATCAGTCAGCTAGTCATTTTATTTATACCTCGTATGAATTAAATTTTCGTTACAAAAAACGTAACAGAAATATCTTTTTAACAGAGAAATACGAAATCATTGCGTGGAGACATGATTATTTAAGGAAAATAGCGGACAAAAGGAATCGGCATAAACAGGTATTTTATTTAGATGAAACATGGGTTAATGCTGGACATACAGTAACAAAAATTTGGCAAGATACCTCCATCAAAACTAAAAAACAAGTCTTTATGGAAGGGGTCTCTTGTGGAATAAAATATCCAACAGGAAAAAGAAAACGTTTAATAATAAGCCACATTGGAAGCACCAATAAATTTTTGCCAGATGGTTTATTAATGTTCAAGTCAAAGAAAACAAAAGACCACTATGAAGAAATGGATGGCCCTATGTTTGACAATTGGTTTCAGAACATTACAAAAAAACTTTCAGCCAACTCTGTTATTGTTTTGGATAATGCATCCTATCACAGTCGATTAAAGGAGTCACTACCTACAACAAGATGGAAAAAAGAAGATATTTCAAAATGGCTTTGTCCTAAAAATATTACCAGTCCTTCTAAATCCTTGAAGGCAGAATTACTCGTAATAGCAACAAATTCTAAAAATATATTATAGACGAGATGGCCCAAGAAAAAGGCATTGTAAATCTCAGATTGCCTCCTTACCATGCAGATTTAAATCCCATTGAACTGTTCTGGTCACAATTAAAAGGTCATGTTTCTCGAAACAATACAATATTTAAATCACCTGATGTGCGAAATTTGTTTTTGAAGGTAGTTTCAGATATAAATAGAGAACATTGGAGAAAATGCATTGATTATGATAAAAAATGTGGAAAATTTGTTTTGGAAAGTGGACATAGCAATGGAAAACTTAATAGATACTATAATAAAAAACCTCAGAAAATACAATAATAATGATACCAGTAGTTATGGTGAAGACAGTGACTTCAATTTTGTTAGAAGCATTAGGTTTATTTTTATTTTCTGTAGATAATATAACTTTTTTCATTCAAAATTTAATCTACGAAGTGCGTATATACCATTTTATATGCCGTAACCTTATTTATATTATAGAAACTTATTTTACAAAGTACACCTATGAAAAGTGACGTTATATCTCCACTTTTACTACACTCCTCCAAGGTTCTTTTGAGATGCCCCATAAACTAATAACATTTCGATTTTTTCGTTCTCCGTGAATATTTTTCAGTTAAATGAAAAACAAAACAATATTTGACAATCATTAATTTAATTATTAAAGACAGATGCGACTTTCCTCTTTGTTTTCAAAGACTACTTGTTTAAATCGAGACGATTTCGAATTTTTGATAATATCTTTTTTACAATTTTTAATGGAAGAAAAAAAAAAGGCGATGACGTCATTACCCCAGTTTTCTTAAAAATTGGAAACATATACAAATTTGGATTAAAACAGAACTTACTCAATCGTATTTAGGAACCTCTTTTCAGATTTGTTCTACCGTTTTTACTTTACTAATAGAGCTGTGACATAGTCTTGCTCATTCTGTATTTTTTCACTAAATTTGTATATGTAATCGATAAAACATTTAAAGTGTCCTTTTAATATCGCAGCTTTCTTTAATTTGATTATGAACTTGGCCCTTACGAAACCTATGGTGAATATAAAACGCCAAATTCCTAAAAATACAGTCTCAAAACTTCTGGAACTGTTCTTTTATACAACCAACAAACAATATATAAATAATTTTCATTATCTGGATGAAATTACCTAAATTATTAGCTATTAATGTACGGCACATTAGTCGGTTATGACATTGAGAATATTTCTGAGCTCTTGCAAAACAAACTATTTCATATGAGACGTAAAATTAAGTCGCAAAAATGTGATTTCAAAGTTTGAAAGTAATTATACGCATTTACCGCTAAGCGATTCTTGTAATGTTGGAATCTCATTTCTGGAATATTTTATGGTTTATTTATAACCTGCAAATGCTAGATTCTATAATAAATAAATTAATATTCAAAGTTGTACTTACTTCTTCTCGAAACCTTTTTACAATTTCACCTTTTTTGCCAATAATACTCCCAACCTCCTGAAACAAAAAAAATCAATGTAGTTTCTAAAATTCCATTAAATAACTGTTACATAGCTAAACAGATTCTCAAAAAATATCTGACAAAATCGAAGTCTCTTACACAAAAATCTGCAACGGAATAATTTATTTTAGTATTACCCTAAATAATAAAAATAAGTTTATTGTGAATAGAAACAATTTTTATTCAGTTGGTTTAGTAATAATCAAATATTTTTCTAGTGTTTAAAAAAATAATAATAATTAAAAATACATTAATTGTATGACTAGTGCGAATTCGGTGTTTTGTTTTTAAGAATACACAGGTTATTTTTAACCGATTTCAAAAAAGGAGGAGGTTCTCAATTCGTCGCGATTTTTTTTTGTATGGTCAGCGATAATTCTTTAACACGGTTTCCGATTTCAATAATTCTTTTTTGTTGGAAAAGGGGTACTTCAGGGGTGGTCCCATATAAATTTGTTCAAAATCTAATAATTGGGTCCATAGGAAAATCCTCAAACTCTTCATTTTTTTATGTATGTTTAGCGATAATGCTTTACCACCGTGTCCGATTTACATGATTCTTTTTTTGCTAGTAAGGGTGTACCTCAGGGGTGGTCCCATATAAATTTGGTTAAGCTTTGGTGATGGCATCTGCACTTTTTTGAAGTCGGTTTTTTTTAATTTTTAATTTCTAATACTTGTTATAAATTGTTTTACTTCTAGGATTTTACAATAATTCTAATTAGTAGTTTTTATTGTTATAACATTTTGATTTTTATATATTGAAATATTAATATAATTATGTTTACAGGAATTTATTATATTTTTAGAATGTTGGTTAATTATTTTAGCTTACATTATACAGGGTGTTATTGAAATACACGTACATATTAAAACTGGGTATTGCGCAGATCCCCACTGAATCTAGAAAAATATTATTTTTTTAAAATACCCCTTATTAAGGGAGTTATTAATTTTTGAAAATTAATTCTAAAACAAACGTACTTCACTGATATGTTGAGGATGACCTATATAAATTAGGTTTATTTACCTATTTTAAACATCAACAGTAATTAATATGCAAGTTTTTGTCAGATGATAAGAAAACTAGTCTTGTAAGAAATAACCATGTTGCCAAGATTTTCGAATTAATTTCTATTTCCGAAGACTGGTTTTTACTACCCTCGTTATCAAAAAACTAGAATATTTGATAAATGATTGTTTTTAAACTATACATTTTTGAAACTATAGATTATTAAAATTTTAGTTGATTTACAAATCTGGCTAACACGAGCGCGTCATTTCCAAGTTGGTAAAAAGTGTTGTTACGATTACTTTTAAATATTTTTTTACGATGCCACTATTTACGAATATTGAACTAACGGATATAGTGCTGGTTTATGGGGCAGCTGGAGAAAATTCTCGGCAAGCACAATACTGTATCGCGAACGGTTTCCAAATCGGAGAATTCCGGACTGTCGTACGTTTATTTCAACTGTTCAGCATCTAAGAGACCATGGAAAATTTGAGAGTGTCAATGCAGATCGAGGGAGAACAAGAACACAAAGAAGATTGGCGGCCGAAGAAGAAATATTGGAAGCTGTTGAAAACCGGCCTCAATTAAGTTGTAGAAGACTAGGTCTTGAAATTGGAGTGTTCTCATTTGTTGTGTGGCGGACACTTAAAGAACAAGGTTTACATCCTTATCACATCCAAAAAGTCCAGGCCTTATATCCAGGTGATGAAGAAAAGAGAGTGGAGTTTTGTGAATGGATGATTCAAAAATGTGTTGATATTCCTGATTTTCTAAAAATATTATTGTATACTGACGAGGCTTCATTCACTCGTGATGGCGTGTTCAATATGCACAATACGCATTTTTGGAGTGATGAAAATCCTCACGCCATTAGGGAAACTGGGCATCAAAGAAAATTTTCAATAAATGTTTGGGCTGGCATAATAGATCAGTATTTAATCGGGCCTTATGTTCTCCCGAACAGATTAAATGGGCCAGGATATCTCCACTTTTTAGAAGATATTTTGCCAGTACTCCTAGAAGAGATACCGTTACAATTAAGGCAACGGATGTGGTACCTACTAGATGGCGCTCCTCCTCACTTTGATTTAAACGTACGGCAGTTTTTGAACATTAGATTTCCTCAAAAGTGGATAGGCAGAAATGGACCTACTAAGTGGCCTCCGAGATCTCCGGACTTAAATCCATGCGATTTATTTTTGTGGGGTCACATGAAACAACTGGTTTATAATGAACCTATTAATAGTGTTGAACAATTAACCAATAAAGTTAATGCGGTAGCCGAGGAACTACGACAAAATCCAAGACTAATTTCTAATGTTCAAAGTTCTTTGGAAAGACGATTGCAAGTGTGTGTAAATAATAATGGACGGCATTTTGAACAATTACTGTAATAAACTTTATTTTGAATTAATTGGTTTTGCTACGGCAACAGTGCAATTTCTATGGGTAAGTTCAATTTCGATTTATTTTACTTCTTTAAATATGGAAACTAGTAGGTCGGAAAAGGGGACTCTTCCCCAATATTTAAATTTTAGAATTTGAAGTTAAAATTGGTGCCAATCGTTTTTGGTCATTACATACTATTCCCCATTTTAATATGTACGTGTATTTCAATAACACCCTGTATAATTTCTAAATTTTCTTAGGTACCTAATCTACAGCATTTAAAATACACATCAAAATAATCTAGGGGCAAACCTAAAAATTGTTATAAAATTTCACTCCACGCTCTTGCATCAAAATCCAAAAATTTCAGAAAAACAACCATTTATCCTACGTTTTAGAAAAAAAAAAAAAAAAAAAAAAAAAATTCGGCCAAGAAAAAATACTGGAAATTATTTACAACTTTCTATCTTAACCGTTAGAGGGCGCAATTCGCTATGGTAATGCAAAAAATCACTTTTACCCTTTAAATGTCCAATAATACTAGGATAATAATAAAAGAAAGGTAATTTTGAGCAAATTTTACAAAAGTTTTTGTTCTATTTAATAACTGGTAGGGGCGATTGGGAACCTTAATAATAAAATTATAACTACGGTGTCGTTTGTCAGATTTTGAAAAACTTAGTATCAATTAAAAGCAAATTGATTGTTTAGTAAAATATTTCAAAATAGTTCTGATTAAGTTGTTCAAGTAACCATTTTTTTTTTCGAAGCTTCCTGGAAAATTTTAAATGGAATGTTATAATTTTGCTAATAAGCAGTAAAAACTTTTTCCTAACGAAATATAAGCAAAAGTTTATAATGATGAATAGTCCACCAATAATTAAAATTCTTTATATATTAATCAAGTTCGCTTTGATACGTCAGTAATTTTTCGATAGCTTAGCTGTACCGATTAACACAAAAAATTATTAAAATCCGATTTTAATTAGGTAGGTACCTCTTTAGTTTAAATTTACTGGTTTAATAAAGCTAATTGCAAAATAAAAATTGAATATATTATTAAAACAAAACAAACAACTAAAAACAGAACAAATTAAAAAAGAAAATAGTAATTGAGTAAGTAGAGAAAATCTAATTCAACAAAAACAAAATGCTAACAAGAATAATTAGAGGTAGTGCTCGAATTGTTTTCTATCTTTATCAATGCAAATATCAAGTCTATGTGTCTAGTTAAATTGATAACAGCTTCTATTTCAATCCTAGGAATATGACCAATTGCAGTTTGTATCCGTTGAATCAGATCTTCTCTACAGGCTGAGTTTGGGAAACTATATCTTTAAGTCGACCCCACAAATAAAAATCTAATAGGGTGAGGTCGGGAGATCTTGGTGACCATATAAGTAGACTACCTATTCCGATCCACCTATTCAGAAAACGTTGATTTAAAAAGTCTTTTACGTCATTTGTATGTGTTGGGCGGCTATCCTGCTATATCCACATAATGCGACGTACCTCTAGTGAAACATTTTTAATAAAACAGGCAATTCCTCTTTCAGTAATCTTAAATATCGCTCACCATTTAAATTTTTAATTAAACATTATAGAACCTATAATTTTACCATCTACAATTCCACACCACACATTTACTGACCACCGACCTTAATTAAACACTTTTCGCATCCAATGAGAATTGTGTGTAGACCGGTAATGCATATTATGCCTGTTTACAAATCCATTACTGGAAAATGTAGATTCGTCGGACCACATTATATGTGGTAAAAATTGTGGATCCTCATTAAGCACATTCTTAAGCCAATTCATAATATGTTAATTTCAGAGCTTGCTGAAGTGCTACATGGTATGGAAGGAGACTATGTTGTTTTAAAATAGGACCAACGCAGTACCTATTAAGTTCTAAGCAATCTTCCGTATACTTACATATATGTGGATTTGCAGCAACGTACCTATGCTAATATATTTATTTCGTTAATTTGAGTTCTGCTTTTTTAGATTGAACCTTCGAGCAATTACTACTAGAGGGAGTATTCCCCTCTTTCCCGCGCTAAATTTTGTTAGCAACATCTACTGCCCCCGAGGGGGGAAATCCCTTTCCTGTAATTGGCTTGTTTAATCAGCGTTGCCAAGTTTGACAGCGCCAGTTCTGACACTTTCTGACACATGTCAATTTTTGATTTGTATTTTACGAAAAATATAATTATTTATAGTGCTGTAAGGGTTGTAAATGTATATATAAGATTTATTATCTCTAATAATATGGTGAAAACGTGCTTTATGTGTAAAAGACCTGTTGAAAATGCTTCTTGTAGATTCTATCATACGTAAGTACAAACACAACCTAATTATCAAAGATGATTATATGGAGTAGCCCAAAAACACAAAAATGTTTTAAAATTCTAAAGAAAACTATTCAGAGCCAAAAACAAAATAGTCAGTCTTCGTGTCCGAAATATATATAGGTATAAATATTTGGATATTATAGGTGATTTTTTATTCTATAAATAACACGTAATTTGCTTCTAAATTACGAATGCATGTAGTAATAAACTAAACAAGAATATCACATTATTCATATATTTTTTATTTACTAAAAAACGTCCCAAAAAACATTGAATGTTTATATCGCTATGCTAAAACAATACTAGAACAACTTAAATAATGTGGATTTTGACTATTTTGAGTTATCCAGATCATTTTGATCTAAAAAATGTCTTTCTGGTGTTATAGTCAGATATAAAAACATTCATTTATTTGAGCACAGTTGCAATGAGTCATTCCATACAAAATCGTCTGAAAATAAAAAAAATTGTTGCCGATCCATTTTAGATTTTGGTGTAACTTTGAGGAACTATTCCTTAGGGTCCCAAAGAAGAAAATTTACACGAGTTTGATTTTTATAAACACTCCTTTTCACCTATTTAAATAAAGACTTTAAAAAATCGATATTTTTAAGCCTTAGCGACTTTTCCTCTGAAATTTTTCTTTTTGAAGAAAACTACATTATTAAAGCGGAATTTTGAGGGGGAAAGATAGTAGTTTAAGTGTAGGCATCGATAATTTGCTCAGTCAATACCTCTGATTAACGGCAGCGTGCTGAAAATGAGTGTTTTTTGATCATTTTTTGTGAATTTCAATCGACTCTAGCGTCTTAACTGCTTAGACTTACCAGCTTATGTTGTCAAAAATTAAGTGTATATATCATAGATAAAATACGGCCACAAGTCAACCTGAGCAGCCCACTCTTTGCAGAAAAAAACTTTGCTTGAAGTTTTGAAATTTTCAAAAATTGCTTTATTCAAGTTATATAATGAACGTGTTGACTGCCAGATAAAAATCTGAAATTCTCAGAATCTACTGATCTTACCTTTAACTTTAAATGACCGTACCACTTGTTTTGTTATTTTTATCTTTAGTGCATGTACGAGTCGTTTTTTTACAGCAAAAATCAACTCAATTTTTTATTTCTTTCCAAATAACTAGATGCTTCTATTTTGAAAAAAAATTGGACCTATGTATAGGATTCTTATATATCTTTATGAAAAAACATCAAGAAAAACTGAATTTATAAGATTATAAAATAAAAAAAATTGAGTTGATTTTTGCTGTAAAAAACGACTTGCACATGCACTAAACATAAAAATAACAAAACAAGTGGTACGGTCATTTAAAGTTAAAGGTAAGAACAGTAGATTCTAAGAATTTCAGATTTTTATCTGGCTGTCAACACATTCATTATATAACCTGAATAATGCAATTTTTGAAAATTTCAAAACTTCAAGCAAAGTTTTTTTTTGCAAAGAGTGGGCTGCTCAGGTTGATTTGTGGCTGTATTTTACCTATGATATATTCACTTAATTCCTGAGGAACATAAGCTGCTAAGTCTAAGCAGTTAAGATGCTAGAGTCGATTAAAATTGACGAAAAATGATTAAAAAACACTAATTTTCAGCATGCTGCCGTTAATCAGAGGTATTGACTAAGCAAATTATCGATGCTTACACTTAAACTACTATCTTTCCCCTTCAGAATTCCGCTTTAATAATGTCGATTTTTTAAAGTCTTTATTTAACTAGGCGGAAACGAGTGCTTATAAAAATCAAACTCGTGTAAATTATCTTCTTTGAGACCCTAAAGAATAGTTCTTCAAAGTTACACCAAAATCTAAGATGGGTCAGCTTTGCCAATTAGACGATTTTAAATGGAATGACTCAATATATATTTTAATTAGTTTTTAAGTTAATACCTAGTAGGACATCGTAAAATGTCTTTTTCCCGTTTGATGTGAGATTCATTATTCTACATTTTTGTTGGTGAAATAGGATATTTTAAGATGTCCTACTGTTTTCTCTAATTATCTAAAAAGAATAGAACAATACAAAGACTGTTTTAACAAAAAAGAAATATACCATTAATTAAACACACAGTCGATTCAATTAAACTTAAAGCAGAAATCCAGAAAACTTCTTAAAATGTGTTTTTACTAGAACAAGGACATCTTACAAAATAATTATAAAAAAAGGCACCTAATAACACTGATGATAGGTCTTTATCATGTATATTATACAAATCACAACGAACTACACAAAATAACATTATTAATAATTTAAGCAATAAATAAGTTAAGTACAATGATGACAAAAGTTGATTTTCTCGAAATTAATTTTTTTAAATTGTCCCAGTACCTACCTACTATTGTTCTAGCACAATGATATTATATGAATGTGCATTGTGTGATATCTTATATTTTAGGAATAACATATTTTTTGCAGGTTTCTGTTAACGATTTCAACAACTTCTGAAAATATTATTAAAATGGTCTTCACAAAAATAATTCTCAATTAAGAGAGTTTGATCTAACATTAACTTTTTATTCTCCAAAAGGTTGCAGCTACGTAAGAAAAAAGTCTAACAAGACTTACCTCTTACCAGACCCAAAATATCAAAATGTTACCAACCAATTGATGGTTCTGCTGGTTTCCATAGTGAAATTTTCCTCGAAACTACTAAAAGTGACAGAGGCAACAGAAGAAGGCAAAAAAAGTCTTTTGCAAAACAAAAACAAGAAATTTGTTTAAGAATCTAATTATTGTTTGATTTACCATTAATAATATTTGATAACGTTTTAAGATTATTCGCTCCGTGCGTGACCGCAGCGCCAATTCACTTTTGTACTAATGGACTATTTTTGCCTATACTTACAATACAATTTTTAATAGAATTCGCAATTAAAAAGTATATATGTTAGTTTTAATAAAAGTATATGGGTTTGTAAGACAAGTAAAACATTAATTTATTATTACATATTTTTATCGTTTAAACTAAAAAAAAATTAAATATATTCAATAAAAATCAATAATAAAATAAAGGCAAGCAACAGTATTTACGGGAAAATGTATCCGAAGTTGCCTAAGTCTAATAAGTTGTCTTTGAAGAATTAACCTATTTTGTCAAAATAAAAAATATCTTTAAATAATAATATGTATAAAGAGAAGGATTCTTATTTATATTTTCAATTTTGTTCGAAAGAAAACAGAATGAATGATTAAAACTGGTTTTCTATTAGTAAGTCACAAAATTGCATTCCAGCCACATACAATAATCAAAGGCAGGAATCTAGTTTTTTCTGCATGAACATTTAAGATTAAAGGGATGTTGAAGAACATCGTGAAATGATATTTATTGCTTATTAAAAACCTTTCAAGTTTCTGATGTCTACTATTTCCAGTATTACTGTTATTATTACAAAAATAAATGTAATTTTTCTTCTTATTGTACACATATCCATTTATTTCCACTTTGCTACTGAAAATTTTTATAATTTACACTGTTCTTTTGCTAGTATTTTTACAATTTTCAACACAGCAACTCCGGTTGCTTATTGTATTGTTTTTAACTACTTTTTTGAAAAAATGTAAAATGTATACGTGTATTTGATATGCTAAAATTACAAAATATCGCCCATAAATGTAAATGTATTAATTTATTTCATTTTATCTCTGTTGTATTTTCAAATTGATTTTGATATATTAATGTTATCTATTTCTATTTTTTTTATACTCATATATATGTTTTTTCATTGAAATAAACGTTTATTAGCTTATTAAATATAATGAATTCACGTTGTTTTATTATATGTTTGCATGAATGAATACTTTTATTTCATTTTGAAAATGAATTTCGAAGATAAAGCCGAAATGGTGAGTGATAATAAAAAATTAAACGAAAATATTCCAAGAGTACTGGAGCTTTCATCTACACTCTCCTTTTTCTAGCCTATCTACACCTGAATCAGCAAGATTCGTCTTCCCTCGTCCTTACATTCTCAAAATTTGCAAAGAAAACTCCGAGTCCTCTTTCACATATCCGGACCTTCTTTGATACATTATCAGCCTTATTTGTTAACCCGAGCAATTTCAATGTATTCGTAATTGCTTATTCTCACCTCTTCTCTTGTAAATTCTGTACCCATTTTTCTTATTTTAATTAAGTTTTCACTGCTCTTTTATTTTTCCTTTTCCACATTTCCATTTTTGTGATTTATACAATTTAATTTTATTCATAAGTAACCTATTCTTCTATTAAAATAAATAAGGATTATTGTATTACAGGCCTGAAGATGTGTCTGTGAGGCCCAAACTAGTCGCTCCTGTATTTATAATAAAATTGATTTTGAGGTTTTAATCTTTAATTGAAAAAATTATACCTTTACAGTCATTTTGTTTTATTTCCTGCATCAGACACATATAAGAAGGGATTTTAAAAATTGTAAAACTACCGAATTTTTTAGTTTTTTTTTTTTTACAATTAATATGTTTGGACAATGTGTGTTCTTACAGAGAAATGATACGCCACTGAACAAGAGGGGATGTTTACCTTTCCCTTGTGCCCGCTTCCTCACTTCCTCTACAGATGTTGCGAACACAACAATCGCCTACAAACTCGTTTCACGCTCCCTTTAGTAATTGCTCGGAGGGTTGAACACACCCGGTTTCTTTTAAACGATTTGCCAGATTTTTAAACGTTTCTCTTGACTGTCGAATTGCGGAGGATATCTCAATGCAAAATGCAATAGGAGCATTCTAAAAATATTCAAATATACAGTATGGTTCAAATGAAAGGAATAAATTCATTATAATGGAAGTAGTTAATTTTTCGAAAAAATGCTCGGACAGGTCAATTTTGTTTACTTAAAGCGCAATTTTTTAAATAAAATTCAATTTTCCCCCACTTCCCATTTTTGGGCAGTGACGTCATTGATAATTTTTTTAAATAGTAACCCTAATTTTTTTTTCTTGAATTTGATAGATCTTGCAATTTCCTACTCGGAAACATAATATTTCAAATATCTGACAACAATTTTTTTTTGAAAAAAAAAATTCATTTAAAGATCAGATACATAAATTTTATGTTATTTTGAAACACAATAAATTAATAAAATATAATTATTTGTAATTAAGTGCTTAATCTAAAAAAATAATAGTAATAATAATAAAAAGAATTTAATGACAATTTCACAAATTCTTTTTATTATTATTATTATTTTTATTATTATTTTGTTAGATTAAGCATTTAATTACAAATAATTATCTTTTATTCATTTATTGTGTTCTCAAAATAAAATAAAATTTATGCGTCTGATCTTTAAATGTCTTCTATTCAAAAAAATTGTTGTGTAAGATATTTCAAATATTATATTTCCGAGTAGGAAATTGCAAGATCTATCAAAATCAAGAAAGAAAAATTGAGGGTACCATTTAAAAAAATTGTCAATGACGTCACTGCCCAAAAATGGGAAGTGGGGGAAAATTGAATTCTATTTAAAAAATTGCGCTTTGAGTAAACAAAATTGACCTGTCCGAGCATTTTTTCGAAAAACCAGCTACTTCCATTATAATGAATTTATTCCTTTCATTTGAACCATACTGTACTTTTAACATGTCATAAGCTTCGGAATTAGTGTAAGGCATTATATATTTTTAACTTATTAAAATATATTTTACACATATTAATTTGACATAAGCTTATTGACATTTAAAAGCCAACTAGATTAATATGAAGAAATTTATACTATTCACTATTAATATAAAAGTATGGTATTTAAAGGACCACGCACTTTTTTTATGCAAACGGAAGTACCGTCAAAATGTTTGAATTTTTGATATGTTAAATTACTTGATGTTCCCATCAAAAGTGTCCATGGGCCCAAACAAACGTTATTCTATGACTAGATTTTGGTGTGTTGAAGTTAGAAATTCCTAATTCTTTAAAATTGACATCATAAATCACCCTAAATATTTTTGGAAGTTATTTGCTCATTCTGTATAGTCAAAATACATACTTAATTACTATAATTACAATATTGTCCCTTACAGGGTGATTAATGATTCGGCAGATCTTTTTTGGTCAAAGTAGGTATTTCCACCGAACAAAAATAACTAAAGTACCTTAAAAAAAATATCACCGTCAAAGGGGTCTATTCTGTAACAATTCCTTTATATTTAACGGCCTTTAAAAATATTTTCTTCTTTACTTCTGTCATTATTTAAACGGATCTTTAAAATACATTAGAGGACTATCTTAAAGAAATCTGTTTAAATAATAACAGAAGTAAATTAACGAATACAAATATACTTTTAAAGGCCGTCAATATTTTAAAAGGCCGTTAAATATAAAGGAATTTTTACAGAATAGACCCCAAAGTCTCTCAATATTTGATATCCTATAGTACTAGATGTACTTGTTCAAAATTCTTATTGGTAAAATTAGATCCTATGACTAGTTTTCCAAATATAACTTAATATGTACGAAATATATGAATTTTAAATAATAAATATACTGACATAAGTAGATATGTTTCAGAAAAATACTGTATATTAGATAATTTGACACACTGTGTTGAATTAGAAATATACCCCTTGTACTATTTGAGGGCAGCCAAAATTATTTCGTAGTTACAGGGTGATTGCGTGTAAAAAAAATCAACAAAATGTTGAAATTGTTGGCAAACAATAGAAAATAATTGCCTTTTAACTTGCGAGTTGTTTATCAAAAAAATCTTAGTTCACATTATTTAATTACAAAAATAGTTCGTTATACGTTAGGTCTAAGTAGGATTTAGGGAAATGAATAATGATCGGATTTCATGTTTATTTTGACTGGAGCATTGGCTCTTTATATTGCCTCTTTATGTATATTTATGTCAGATTGTGAACTCATCTGACAATCCATGTCTTAGTTTAACAAGGAAAGCACGTAAATAATTTTGAGTAATGTTTCTTAAGTTACCATATTGCTATTGGTTCATAAAATTCATATAATACTTGGAAATTCTGTTTAGAAATTGAAGTTAAATATTTAAATTCTTCTAAACTAAAAGTATTTATGTCTTCCCAATTTTAAAATTGTTATTAGCAGTAGCAGCCGCTCTAAAACTAGACAACAATTGCTGAATATTAACGGGGAAGAAGGGTCTATAAACAAAACGCAAACCAGTATGTAAATTAATCATTAGTAAACATGAATGATTTAGATGAATGTCACAAAAATCTTCAGATATTCGGGTACATATTTGCTCTGCATACCGCCGATAGTTTTCTTACATTTACTTGTGCGTTACAAACTATACAACCACGAACTGAGTGGGGTGTTAAAACATTAAGTGTTAGGCAATTTGGATCATTTTCAATATTTCTAAGTTCATGTGTAATTACGTGATAACATTTTAAACATAATCTTACTTCTTGTAGATTATCAATTGCAGGATATCCGGCAGCTTGTCTTCTTAAATTAACAACGTTAAGCACATCTATATTATTGTCTTTGTCTAAACGAGTAGCGAGTCAAAGTTGAAAGTATCTATTGCAAACATAATAGCTTATCCTATTTGCAAACGCCATACTTGCAACAATATTTATTTAAAACACTAATACAGAACGGTCTAATGCTCACTTAAAGTAATACAAAACGTCATTTTGTTGATCTTTTTACCTTACATATTCTACCGCAATCACCCTGTAACTATGAAATTATATTGGCTGCCCTCAAATAGTTCAAGCGGTATATTTCTAATCCAACACACTGTGTCAAATTATCTAATATACAGTATTTCTCTGAAACATATCTACTTATGTCAGTATATTTATTGTTTAAAATTTATATATTTGGTACATATTAAGTTATATTTGGAAAACTAGTCATAGGATCTAATTTTACCAATAAAAATTTTGAATGAGTACATCGAGTACTATACGATATCAAATATTGAGAGACTTTGACGGTGATATTTTTTTTTCGGTATTTCAGCTATTTTTGTTCGGTGAAAATACCTACTTTGACCAAAAAAGATCTATCTGTCGAATCATTAATCACCCTGTAAGGGACAATATTTTAATTATAGTAATTAAGTATGTATTTTGACTTACAGAATGAGCAAATAACTTCCAAATATATTTAGGGGTGATTTATGGTGTCCATTTTAAAGAATTAGGGATTTCTAACTTCAACACCCTGTATCTCAAAATCTAGTCATAGGATACGATTGGGCCCATGGACACTTTTAATGGGGACATCAAGTAATTTAACATATAAAAAATTCAGACATTTTGACGGTGTTCCCGTTTGCATAAGAAAAGTGCGTGGTCCTTTAATGAGTCTGTGAGGCATCGGGTACTCTATTGATGTTTTCTTTTCTATTTTGTTCTGTTTTTAGTTACTTGTTTTGTATTTTATTAATATAACCAATTTTTATTTCACATATTTAGGTTTATTAAACAGTAAACTTACACTACAGATATAATTATTATAATCGGATTTTAATAATTTGGTGTTCATCACTACCTGCAGCTAAACTATCGAAAAATTACTGACATATTAAAGCCAACTAGATTAATATATTATACAAAAATTATTTATTGGGTTAATAGACTTTTGCTTATATTTCGTTAGAAAGAAGATAATAAGAAATATATACAAATTATAACATGCTATTTAAATTTTTAAGAAAAAAAAAATGTTAGCGCTTAAACAACGCCACCCAGTGTTCGTTTAAACAACTAAATCATAACTACATTGAAATATTTTGCTAAATAATCAATTTGCTTTTAATCGATACTAAGTTTTTCAAAATTTGATGAAGGACACTTTAGTTATAATAGTTTTATTAAATTAAGGTTCTCAATCGCCCCTATCAGTTATTTTATTGAATAGAGCAAAAAGTGTTGGATACAACTTTGGTAAAATTTGCTCCAAATTACCGTTCTTTTATTATTATCATCATACTATTATTGGACATATATAGGCGAAAAGTGATTTTTTGCATTACCATAGCGAATTACGCCCTCTAACGGTTAAAATAGAAAGTTGAAAATATTTTCCAGTATTTTCTCTTGGCCGACTTTTTTTTCGAAGCGGTATGATAAATAGTTTTTGAGATACAGTCGTTAAGGGTCCTTAATCAGATGTCAACCCATCACCCTACAGTCTGCTGCGGTTGTCATAGTTAAAAGTACGAATACAAGAGAACAGCCTAGAAATTTCTTTTCGTGTCAGGAAACACCTGGAAGGTTCAAGGAGCTATATATGTCGATGATTTTGACGTCAGTTTCAGTTTGATTATAGACGTTGCACGTTAATGGTTAGTATATTCTAAAAGTTTGAGTTTGCAAATAAATTGAATTTACCAAAAACCAGCGTAACAATATCAATTATTTAAAAGTTTGTCAGTTTGTTTTCCTAGACTATTTCGATATGAACTTACTTTACATTAGAATATATAATCAAAAATACGAATGACTAGGATATTGATAAGTTGTTGGAAATAAATCACCCTATATGTAACAAACATGTTTACATGCCATTTTGAGAATTATAGTGTTATTAACGTAAAATTAATAACTGTCGATATGTTTGAGAGAAACACAATCCACAAACAACTTAATAATAATTACCTCTTATAATCAAACAACCAATCAAGGGTTAAGCATTCCATTAACAAATTAATCAATAATACTCCGTTAGATGCTATATGATTACCCTGGAGTTATTGTCATGTTCTAATTTACGTGTTCTCTATTGTGTGCCCCTTGAGAAAGGAAATTTGATACTTTCAAATTACCTTCATTAACAGACTTTGATAACAATTCCCTTCTCATTAATGTCGACAACCAACTAATAGACAGCTAGTGCGATGGAAGAGGAAGCCGAACAATTTAACGATATTGATGTATTATGAACAAAAAAATAACACAACGATTTTTAATAATTTTGATAATTTTTTTTCATTTTCCAGTTACCTTGGTGAGTCAAATTTTATTTTAGTATGTCCAGTAACGGCTTATTTGTAAGGGCTGTATTCGGGCGGTCAGATAGGACGACGTCGCTTGTGCTCGTAGGACTCAGATTCTGAATTTTTACATGGAGGAGGGCGACGAAAATTTCCGCCTTGTTCATGTATAGACAATGGGTCTGTTTATTATCTTAGTAGTGTTGACAATGAAAATAGACGTATATTTTATACTAGGTACGATGAATGTATATACAGGGTGTTTCAAAAAGGTATATCATACATTCTTCCTCAGATAGATTACCAAAAAATAAGTGGATTTGGCTATCTATATTTACCTATATCAAAAACTGGCTCCTAACAAAGTTACAGGGCGTTAAACTAACATTCAAAATAACTTATAATTCATAGTTCTTTTTGATTTTAAGATTAATAAAGCAAGTTTCTTTATGTAAAAAAAAAATAGGGGGGGGGGTGGTGGTTAAAAGGTACCAATCCCACACTTTTTTTAAAGGGGTCGCTTCAAATTATTTTTTCTTAGAATATTGGGCCTTCAAATCTACAGCACTGGCAAAAATTTCAAAGAAAAAATCGTAACAGCAAACTTTTTACAATAAAAAAAAAAAAACATTTTTCTGAATGTAACGCCCTGTAACTTTGTTGGGAGCCAGTTTTTGATATAGGTAAATATAGCCAAATCCACTTATTTTATCCACTTATTTTTTGGTAATCTATCTGAGGAGGAATTTATGACACCTTTTTGAAACACCCTGTATATATATTATGGCAGTCCTATACTACTATTAGAGCACTTGCGTACATAAATATATTTGTCTAACAATACGGTGATCTTTATGTGTAATAATCGAATTAGGGGATTTTCCTAAAGAAATAAATAGTAATAAACGCTCTGCCTCAGCCGTGCAGTGGTACAAATCTTTCGAGACTTTCGCTGGCTGAAAAATACCATAGTAAATCTTTGGGAAGGCCTACTTCCGAAGCCCGTTCCCCGTAAACTAGCCCAAGAGCCGCTACTGATGAAATTACTAAAGAAAATATTGAACTTTTATTACATTATGTACCCCATAATATATTTAAAACAAAAAAGTATATTTTAGGTTCAATTTGAACAGTTATGTAAAACTAGAAATGACAAATTAGAAAATAATAACACTATACAGGAGATCAACAAATCAACAACATCCTAAAATATTGGGAAACAAATATGGGAAAAATTAAAGAATATTATTTTTTCATATAAACTGATTCAAAAAATAATCTTTTCCAGTACCACTCGGTCTTTTTAAATTGTATCGATTAAATTTTCATTTTCCTCAATCAAACACCTTTATTGAACTTAAAACCATTCAAATACCAATTATATAAATAGAACAAATTCGGGCGATTTCACACAAAAATTTCCACACGTACTATAAATCTAAAGAAAAAGCAAGATTTTATACACGGTCTACAGTTCCTGTGCATATTTAATAATTAGGTAAAGAAGTTAACATGTGTCATCCGATTAAATAACGAAAATAAAAGCCCTACATATTACTCTAACGAGATTAATTTCGAAGCCCTTTACTTAAAATATAATAACACAAACGAGGTAATATTGGCATAACTAAGAAAGAAAAAAAAAGCTTCTAATATCATAACCATGGAAAATTTGTAAAATCTATTCTCGTTATTTTATATAATTTAAACTTTATATTTTAAAACATAGAAATCTTAATAATAAAAAAAAATCTGATGTGTCCAACACATGACTTTCCTATCTAGTTATTATAGGCTTTTGCAGGCTATTTTGTTCAACCTATTGCAACACCTCTATAAATGTTTAGAGGATCAACTAAATATATACATTTTCCACATACATCTACCTCGAAACATTTTTCCATGGATATTCATTGAAAACGAAAATACTGAAACATTTTAATATAGCACTTTTCCTACAATTTTTCCATTACGGTCCATTTTAGAAAAATCATGTTTAAACAAAAATTATAAAGATCAATATCGCAAACAACTTAAAAATCAGAATTTTGCACATTTTGTCAAATTTCTCGAATACGGACCATTTCAGAAAAATTTGGCATAAAACAAAAATTATAGATAATAATATTAGCAGTAACTTTTATTTGAAGAATTTTCTCCTCCAAACATAAATAACAGATATGGGAGGTCCCCCCAGATGTTCCGACTTTGTCCAAAATCTAATCATTTTACGTCAGGCCGAAATAAAACTTATGTTTAAAATTTAATGTATTTTTCTTTATCCGTTTTTGAGTTTTCTTCAAAATTCGAAATTTACATATTTTCTCAAATATCTCGAATACGGTACATTTTAGAGAAATTATGTATAGGATAAAAATTATAGAGAATTATATTACAAACAACTTTTATTTGAACAATTTTTATAACAAATTATTTTTTTTACATTTTATCAAAGTTCTCGAATACGGACCATTTTAGGAAAATTTTGTATAGAACAAAAATTACAGATAATAATATTAGAAGTAACAGATATATTCCATAAAATATAAAAATGACCATCCATAAAGTACCCCCCCAGCAGACGCAGACACACCACACACACGCGCGCCCACACACACACACACACACACACACACACACACACACACACACACACACACACACACACACACACACACACACACACACACACACACACACACACACACACACACACACACACACACACACACACACACACACACACACACACACACACACACACACACACACACACACACACACACACACACACACACACACACACACACACACACACACACACACACACACACACACAAAAAAACAAAAAGAAAAATAAAGAATTGAAAGCATCATTATGAGTTTTTTTATCCATTACAATCACTTAGGATTTTTATTTAAGTCTTTTACACGTGTATCGTATTTGGTCCATAACCTTTAAGTTTGGCAACCTAGGACATTTCGTTGACGGCGTCAAGTTACAGCTTAAGTTTTATTGGGTTTTTTTTTAGATTTCCGAGAATAATTTGAATATTGAACTGTTTAATAAGCATATTTAGAATGATGAGGAAATATAAGAATGGTAGAGCGAATAAATGAGACCATTAGTAAATACCTGTCGAAAATGGTTTCCAACCATCAGTGAGATTAGGATCAATAACTTTCGCTATTCGTAATGTCCTATAGATCCGTTGTCAATGAATCAACAGGCCAAAAACCAGCAAAAGTCCTGTTTGTGCGTGAGATGAGACTACCGTGCGACCTCGAGTTTGGATGCCGACCTGGAGAAGACATAGCCGGTGAAGATTATGTGATGCAGCGACAGGATGAAGAAACTGTACGATACCCAAGATACAGAAGGAGGTTTAAAGGCGACAAAATCTGGCTCCATAACCCAAAAAAGCAGAAGGGTGATTCTCCAAGGTTGAAACAAAAAGATGGGGTTTCTGGTATTTTAAAAATTTTAAACTGTTTGTAATGGTCCCCATGTGTTTTTTTAATGTTTTTAAATTTTGACTGCACCCAAAGATGGAAACAAAGTTTTCTGAAACATATTTAGTGCGGTGCTAACGATATAAAATAAAATTTATGACTGAATACACCAAGGAAATTTTTATTTATAAAAAATTCTGCTACGGTCTGGAAATTATCCTTATTCAGAACAATAATACTCTCCCTATAATTCACCCCCTTACGAGGTTAACTTAAATAAGCATAAGAATGTTGCCATTAATGTTAGCATTAAATCAATTTAATTTTAATTGTAATCAACCAAATTAGCAAATTAATTATGCCACGCATAAATTCAATAAACTACCTATTGTTACACGAATTTGCAGTTAACTGTGAGCGCTCATATGAGTGTTTAATAATTAATCTGCTTGAAGTTATAGTCTAGACAAGAAAGGAGTGCAATAATTTAATTTGCAGAATGTAGTACAGGCTCACGAGGTAAACATTTTATTTATACCTCATCCTTCGATGCTTATTTGTAGGTAAAATGAAAATTTTAATACATCTGATCGGCCTAGATCGTTTAGATTTAATCAAATTTCCATGGTTTTTACTGTAATAAACCTTTTCTTTTGACAGAGAAGTCAGACTTTATTTATGCAGTCTTATCATATGTATTTTAATTGATTCGGAATTTTGTATTAGTATATATTATAATTTCACAGTTATATTGGATTCAATTTTATTTTATAGAAGTAACTCCTTTAGTAGAGATATTAAATTTCACTTCAAAACAATAACACTATCTCAACTCTACACTATCATTTTGAATATAAAATCAAATGCTGGTGGTAATGACAATATAAACATGTCAATGTTAAAATTGTGTCTAAATATTATTGATGTTTATCTGCTACATATTATAAACTTATGTTTAGAACAAGGATATTTCCCAGAATGTTGGAGACAAGCTTTGATAATACCCTTACCTAAAAAGCACAATCCTAGTTCATACAATGAACTGCGTCCAATAAGTCTACTGCCTCTAATTTCAAAAATTCTTGAACGTGCAGCCTATTTCCAAATATACGAATATCTTTGTGAAAATAATATAATCCCTTTGCATCAGTCGGGTTTTCAAAAAGGTTTCAGTACTTCAACAGCTTTGGCACATTTAAGTGACAATATTTTCAATAGTATTGATAAGAAAAAAGCAGGTGTCCTAGTTCTACTAGATTTTAGCAAAGCGTTTGACACCATTAATCATAGTCTTATATCCAAGTGTCAATATTATGGATTTGATAGAATTTCATTAGGTTTCATAAAAACATACTTAAGTAAACGATCACAGTTAGTTACAGTAAACGGTCAGAAATCAACATCCATTCAAATCAAATCTGGTGTACCACAAGGTTCAGTCCTGAATGAAAACATCATAAACAATTATTACAAATCAAATTTAACCAGCTATCAATCAAATAAATTGAAACCGCTTTTCTTACTCTATACTTCGGATTTCTACAAACACGTAAATAATTGTGCAGTCCAATTTTTTGCTGATGACACTCAGCTGTTCCTCGATTTTTCGTCGAATGAAGTCATTACTGCAGTTGATAAGATTAATCAAGATCTTAAAAAAATTGATAACTATTCGTCTGATTATAACCTTCACATTAATGCTTCGAAATCCAAACTATTATTATTCTGTAGTAAAAATATTAGACAATATATAAAGAACAATACAACTCTGATGATATCTGGTGAATCTATTCCACATGAAACTGAGTCTATAAATTTAGGGTTATACTTTGACGATCAAATGAGGTTCAGTCAACATGTCAACTATGTGTTACAAAAGTGTTATAGTGGTCTTCGCTTGCTTTATTCTAATAAACACATCCTACAGAACCAATCTATAAAACTAAAACTTTGCCAAAGCCTTGTAATTTCAAAAATATTATATGGAATTGTTGTGTATTATCCTTGTTTAACAGCTGCTGATCGTAACCGTTTGCAAATTATGCAGAATACATGCTGCAGATTCGCAAAAGGACTTAGAAAATTCGATCATATTTCCCAAGCCTTCTCCCAAACTGGCTGGCTAACTGTTAATAATTTATATATATTTATGTTCCTTTCTTTTCTTTTTAAAATTCTTTCTACTGCGTCACCATTATATCTTATGAGCAAATTAACATAAGAAACAATTTTAATTTATCAATGCCTCGTCACTCTAGTGCTATTTATAATCGTAGTTTTTCGTATAACGCAGTTGTTCTGTACAACACTTTACATACTGATATTAAAAAATCACGATCTCTACCTGTTTTTAAAAATGCTTTAAAAAGGCAACTCTTTATTAGTCAAATGTAAACTGGTAGATATAATGAGCTACTAATGTCAAATTGTATTGATAAACTTTTAATATTATAGTTATTTAAATGTATATGTTTTGTTAGGGTTAGGTGTAAGAATAGCCACAGGCTAAACCTCGCCCATGCTAACTGTACAAAAATGTAATTATTTTGTGCAAATAAAGACCCGTTATTATTATTATTATTATTATATATAAGAGTGGCGAGTGCATTAGAAAATATTGCAAGCACAAGTATGCGTAAACGATCTAGTGGACATTATCGTACTGTATTTAATAATATCCTCACTAAATGTGAGACCTATACTGGAGTATCTAAGCGGACAGTGTATAACATTATTAAAGAAGATACAGTTATTAGAGAAGTTTTACATCCGAAAAAACTACCAGGAAGAAACAGGACCTTTTTTGAAACTTGGGTAAAGAATATAATAAGGCAAATGGTACATTCTTTTCTCTTTCGAAATGACATTCCTGAAAAAAATATTGCATGAATTAAATTTTCGTTACAAAAAATGTGACAGAAACAGCTGTTTAACATAGAAAGGCGAAATTATTGCGTGAAGACTTGATTATTTAAGGAAAATAGCGGTCGCAAGAAATAGCAAAAACAGCTATTTTATTTAGATGAAACATGGGTTAATGCTGGACATCCAATAACAAAAATTTGGCAAGATACCTCCATCAAAACTAAAAAACAAGCTTTTATGGAAGGGGTCTCTTGTGGATTAAAAAATCCAACAATCCAACAGGAAAAGGAAATCGTTTAATAATAACCCACATTGGAAGCACCGATGGATTTTTGCCAGATGGTGTATTAATGTCAAAGAAAACAAAAGACTACCATGAAGAAATGGATGGCCCTATGTTTGAAAATTGGTTTTAGAACATTATAAAAAAAATTCCAGACAACTCCGTTATTATTTTCGATAATGCATCCTATTACAAATGATTAAAGGAGTCACTACCTACAACAAGATGGAAAAATGAAGATATTTCAAAATGGCTTCATTCTAAGAATATTCAGTCCTCCTAAATCCTTGAAGGTAAAATTACTCGTAATAGCAAGGTAACATAAAAACAAATTCCAAATAGTACATTATACACTTGAGAAATGATCTATTAATTGCCGAGCACTTTTATATTACGAGGGCTGTCCAGAAAGTAACAGACGTTTTTAAATAACACATAAACAATGTGAAAAAACAATTTTTATTTTATACATTTTGAAAGTAAACTTTTAGGCTATTTTTCTACATAATCGCCATTTAAATTAAGGCATTTATCATAACATGGTACAAGCTTTACAATACCCTCTTTGTAGAAATCTGACGCCTGCGAGTTCAACCACTGGTTTACACCGGCATGCAGTTCAGCGTCAGTGTCAAAGAGGTGCGTAGCGAAGCAAGTCTTCATCGCTGGCGCCAAATGATTGGAAACTTCCCATCCAAAACTATCCAAGAGCTTTTGGGTACGATTGGCCGTGTGTGTTGCCGAGTTTTCCCCGACAATAAATGTCAATTGGTTTGTGATTTTTGCCAACAAAAACCTTATCATAGCCCGCACTTCACAACTGACGGGATTTTCAATTGCGGCGCTCATTTCAACATTCCACTGTAAACAAAGTACGACAGGAACGAGGTGCAGACTATCACGGTTGGTTGCGTACTGAGTGCAGTGTTGCCAGGTCAAGATCAACACAAGAGGTAGACTTGTCATAAAAAAGCGGCAGATTTAAAAATAAAACTGTAGATAATAAATGCAATGTTTGAAAGTTGCTGTTTTTGAGATTATAGTTAGGTAATTAGGTAGGTACTACCTACCTAGGTAGTTAGGTAAAATTAAAAAAGAAAAGAACAATTATAATTATTTTTGGAAAAACAAAAATTAAAATAAAAAATATGCTTGTTTAATGATTGTAATAAATGATTTCCATAAAATAAAAACAAAAATGCCTATATCCGGTCATACATATGTTTTACCTGTCAAATAAAATATGGTACATAACAAATATTTCAGAAAATAAAAATAATCATCTCACAAAAAGCCAAAATTATTTTTAAAGTTATTAGATATTTTGTACATATTATTATATGACAACTGTTGGTCAATTTGTAAATTAAAGAATTCGCTCTTAGACCTATGTATTCTTCTAGTTGACAATAAGTTTTAGTGTTTAATTTTGAATTAATTAATTTGTGAAAATTATTTTTCTGCAGAGGATTGAGGTAAAATAAGATAAAATGAGTTTTAATAAAATAAATAAGTCAAACAACCAGAAATAAGAAATATTATGAAAACAAGTCGAGCTGCCTGCGTGTCGAGTCTTGGGTAATCACTCTTTACTGTTTTACCGACGTTTCCTAGGGGATTCACTGACCGAAGCCAAAATGTCGAAACGTAATCTGCAGAAAATAGAACTGAGTGTGGTTGCTGCAATATAGATGTCGCCCCATGCAAGCAATAAATTGTATTTATGATAATTTTAAAAACTAATTTGAAAGTATGAATAAGTTTCAGTGGTAGATATGGATAGCTTTGCGGTGCGGTAGTCCACTTCACGAAAACGGTAGACCTGACAACACTGACTGAGTGTAGGATAGGAAGACTGACACCAAGATGGCGGCGCTAGCCCCGCCCACTATCGCGACAGCCTAAAACGTCTGTCACTTTCTGGATAGCTCTCGTATATACGAGATATATTAGACGAGATGGCCTGAGAAACATAAATTGAAATTCTGAGATTGTCTCCTTACCATGCAGAGTTAAAATTCATTGAATTGATCTGGTCACAATTAGAAGATTATATTTCTCGAAATAATACAATATTTAAATTTAACTGACGAGCGAACTTTGTTTTTTAAGGCAGTTTCAGATGTAAATGGAGAAAATTGGAGAAAACGCATTGATCATGTTAAAAATGTGGAAAATTTATTTTGGAAAGTGGATACAGCAATGGAAAACTTAATAAATAGACCCTACAATAATAAACCTTAGAAAAGACAATGATAATGATACCAGTAATTATAGTGAAGACAGTGACATTTTAAAGATAGTTCTTGAACTTATTATTTTTTTAATCGATTTTAGGTACTGAAGTGTTACTATTAATGCCAAGATATTAAAAAAAGTTTAATCCCATTAAATTTAATTCGTTCAATGTTATTTTTTCAGAAGCATAAGGTTTATTTATTTATTTTTTTTTTAAATAATATAACTTTTTTTATTTAAAATTTAATCTACGTAGTATAGAAAATTATTTTGCAAAGTACGCCTATGGAATGTGATGTTATATCCGTACTTTTACTGCACTCCTCTTTTATTCAGATTATTGAATTTTATTATAATAGGCTTATTTTGGTTCTTTCGGAAATTAGTTCAGAATCACTGAATATTTACACTCGATCAGCCAAGAGGTTGTCGTAACCTCGCGACGTGTTCTTGAAAAATTAATTCTTCAACTGTATTTTACAACTGGAATTGAACCAAAACAAACCCAACTATTAAAGAAATGCAATTATTAAAATGAGCATAATATAAGTAATGTTTAAGGATATTTTTGAAGTTCAAAATCAACTATTTTTCACTGACTATCTCATATCGACTATCATACATGGTACTTGATATTCACCCATATTGACAGCAACTCGCATACTTGACCACAGTTTATAGCTAAAAAATCAGTTCACTCACTCTGCCTCGGCACGTTTGATATCAATGTTCCAGTTTATACATTGTGCAACTCGGATTTGTATCTTTGGCGCATACAGAATCAAATCATAATAGCCCAAGAGCGCACTGCAAATTTTTACTACCGTCATCTGATAACGAAATGAATACCCCAAATGCGTGTAAAAACATTGTACTTTTAGTCCAATCAACAAGTTCAAAAGTGTGTTTTTGGGACATACTATTACGAAAATTATGTTCAATAGCTCATTCGATTCGGAATAATGTCTAGATCAATGTGTGAAGAAAAATTTTGCAATGCATAAAAAATTGCAAAAGTTATAAACAATTAAACACCTCAAAAACATGGTGTTTGATTTTTCGCCTATAGTTTGTGAACTATAAATATTTTGGGATTTTTCTAAAAAGATCCTTAAAGAGGAGGAAATTTGCTATAAATAAGTTCCAACTCCCGGAACTGTACCTCCATTATTTATAATTTTAATTTAACGCTCAAAGTAGCCTTCCGCGCGCCATTTTTAGGTTGCGTGCACGGCGTCGAAACCGAGTACGTTACATAAAATAATTTTTTTAAGTTAATAAAATTAATTCAAAAATTTAAAAAAATTACGGTGTATTCTAAACACTTAGAAGAATTCATTCCCGTTGGAATTTTTCATAAAAATTAATTTTCCAACAAAGTAGGTTATTATTAATTAACAAAATTTTTAGAATTTCTCTCATCATTACAAATTGATAACAATATTAAATAATTACAGTAATTTTTTTTTGCTTCGTGGAGCTCTTTTTATACAGGGTGAGTCGGGAGGAGCGCACCAAACTCTAGGAGTATATTATACACGTGAAAATAATGTAAAAAAACTCATATGTTCTTAACCGATTTTCATTTGTTTTCAAGTTATGGCGTAATTAAAAATGTTCATCTAGCTTTCCACTTCTGAATTTTAACATTATCAAAGTATGCCATATGTTCAAGGCTCAAAGGCATTTGATAATTCTGACGTTTTGATGAACTGTCAGTGTACAGTGAACAGTAACTGAACGTTTAATTTCGAATTTATGTGATTGTTAGTGTTGAAAACAAATGAAAATCGGATAGCATGAGTTTTTTTACATTATTTTCACGTGTATAATATACTCCTAGAGTTTGGTGCGCTCCTCCCGACTCACCCTGTATACATTTAAAACAAAATAGCTTCATAAAAGTTTAAAAAATGTTAATACTTTGTTTATGATAATTTTTTAAAGTTTACAAAAACAGAAAAGTGGTGCTATAAAAAAATTTTTTTTTTTCAATTTATTATAATATTACTGTTTTAATGTCGAGAAACGACATTTATTAATTAAAAAAAATTTTTTTCCTCCTGTTTTATAAACAAATGAAGTATTTCAATTTTTAAAAATTTATTTTTTACAACTTTCTAGACAATTGCCAATTATGATTTAAAAAAAATAAATTTCTTAATAATAACTTTTAATTGTTTATAATCGTTTTTTTTAAATCATAATTGACAGTCCTCTACAAAGTGACAGCAAAAAAATTTTTTTTTAATAATAATTCCGTTGTTTATTAAGTTAACAATTTGTTATAAACAAATTCCCAACTTTGGTTTATTTTTTTCCTGAAAGAAGTAAAAATTCCAAAAACGACTTAGTGCATTAAAATTACGGAACAAATTTTATTCCATTTTTTATAAAACTTTGAAAATATACGTACTATCAAAGTTGCAGCAGCTGATCCATTTGTTGACTTAAAAGTTGATATAACTTTTAAACTATTGGAGATACAATAAACATTCAAGTCATTTTTGTAGGCAATGAAATTATCTCTCAGATAAGTCATTTGTCAATTCCGTACCTATTGTCAATTTGTTGTTTTTTTATTTGTTTATAAAAATTGATTTTTTTTTAAGTTTAATAAAAAATGGAATAACATTTTTTCCGTAATTTTAATGCACTAAGTCGTTTTTGGAATTTTTATTTCTTTCAGGAAAAAAATAAACCAAAGTTGGGAATTTATTTATAACAAATAAAAACGATTATAAACAATTAAAAGTTATTATTAAAAAAAATTATCTTTTTAAATCATAATTGTCTAGAAAGTTGTAAAAAAAAAAATTGAAATAAGTACTCCATTTGTTTATAAATGGAGGAAAAAATTTTTTTTTAATTAATACATGTCTTTTCTCGACATTAAAACAGTAATATTATAAATTGAAAAAAAAAAAAAAAAAAAAAAAAATTATAGCACCACTGTGACTTTTCTGTTTTTGTAAACTTTAAAAAATTATTATAAACAAAGTATTAACATTTTTTAAACTTTTATGAAGCTATTTTGTTTTATATGTATATAAAAAGAGCTCCACGAAGCAAAAAAAATTTACGGTAATTATTTAATATTTTTATCAATTTGTAATGATGAGAGAAATTCTAAAAATTTTGTTAATTAACAATAACCTACTTTGTTGAAAAATTAATTTTTATGAAAAATTCCAACGGGAATGAATTCTTCTAAGTGTTTAGAATACACCGTAATTTTTTTAAATTTTTGAATATAATTTTATTAACTTAAAAAAATTATTTTATGTAACGTACTCGGTTTCGACGCCGTGCGCGCAACCTAAAAATGGCGCGCGGAAGGCTACTTTGAGCGTTAAATTAAAATTATAAATAATGGAGGTATAGTTCCGGGAGTCGAAACTTATTTATAGCAAATTTCCTCCTCTTTAAGGATCTTTTTTGAAAAATCCCAAAATATTTATAGTTTACAAACTATAGGCAAAAAACCAAACACCATGTTTTTGAGGTGTTTAATTGTTTGTAACTTTTGCAATTTTTTATGCACTGCAAATTTTTCTTCACACATTAATCTAGACATTATTCCGAATCGATTGAGCTATTCAACATAATTTTCGTAATAGTATGTCGCAAAAACACGCTTTTGAACTTGTTGATTAGAATATTTACCAAATGGCACCTGTGCCAATCCCAATTCTGAGCAAAGTGGTTAAAAAAATGTATATTAAAAAAATCACATAAGGCATGAGAGCGCTAATTTTGTTGCCCTTAAAGTTTTACAGAAAATAACATATTCAAATATATCTTGATATACGGAGTGGCCCAAAAGTCTGGAAACGGCCAATTATCTCGTAAATTGCTAATCCTAATTGTACAAAATTTGGGGTACACCTATTTTGGGAAGGTCTTAAATAAATAAAACAATCATGGAGAAATGTGGTAAACGCATTCTACTATCGATTAGGGTACTGTCAACTCACAAATGGAGCACATTTTGAACACTTGATAAAGTAACCATTATGTTAAAAATGTTATAATCTTTCCATTGTTACGTTTTAATGTAGTTGAAAATAGATGGAATTAAAAAAATTATTGAGACAATTAGACGTTGCCAGACTTATTTTATTTATTTAAGACCTTCCAGACTACATAAAATCATAAGTGTTACATATGGTTGAACTCGTATTGAATAGGAGATTCCAATAATGACTGAATATACAGGGTGATGAATTTGAAAAACCAAAGTGACTAATAATTTAAGAGAAACGGCAAATCTGGCAACATTGCAAATATCAAATATGGAATCACCGTATCCCAAAATAAGTGTACCCCAAATTTTGTACAATTAGGATTAGCAATTGGCCGTTTCCAGACTTTTGGGCCACTCTGTATATCATTAAAGGGAAACATTTTCTTTCTCTTAACATCGCACAAAAACATCTATCCACGATTAGTAGGTAACAATCATTAAAAATATGAATCAATTCTTGCTGATTAAAAATTTATTTGTATGCCTATTATTGTTGTGATTCATTTTTACAGATTGTCATAGAAACGGCAAACCTTTCACACATGCACATTGTTTAAAAGGTAGATAAAAATTTACTGCGCACCAAAATTAACGCATAATTTTAAAAATATAATTTCGGCAGCAATGAATTTTTTTTTGCTTTTTTGTAGATAATGGGTGCTATGATTGAACGTTTACGTTATCCGTAACGTACATGTTAGGCCGAGTTTTAACAGTAATGAGGCAAGTTCGTATGATGGAAAACTTTTTCCAACACGTTACTGTTATTTTCCGCCTGTTATCTTCTAATTTAACAGTTTTTCAACATCCGAACTTGCCTCGTTACTTTTAAAATTCGGCCTAACATGTACGTTACAGATAACGTAAACGTTCAATCATAGCACCCAATGACTGGTAACAAATCTTTGTATCAGTCTCAAAAACAGGTCTTGATCAGGAGTTGTGACCGTTCCATGGCCTTGACCGAGTCTTCTTGAGTTACTCCCAGTGACAGCAAAATGTGTTAAAACTCTTGAAATGGTTGACTGAGTGACATTAAACCGTTTAGCGAGTTCAACTTGAGTGTATCCTTCTTCGCGAAGAGAAACAATTCTAATACAATTTCAATTTTCTTGCTGCTGGTGGTGGTTCATTTTAAGGGAAAACACTTTGAAGATTTAGCTAAACGTATTCAAACCAAACTAAATTGGAATTAAAATGAAGAACTGCTATCATGTTTCAATTTACTGGCAAAAAATGATACAAACTGTCAGCGTTTTTGCAGTTCTAGCGATAAAGCTTTACAATATACCGGAGGTAAGAATTATATGTATATTATAACAAAAATCGAAATATTAAAATTATTTATCACGATTTTTAAAATTATGCGTTAATTTTGTTGGTGAGCAGTCTAAAACACAATTGTCGCTGTCATGTCTTATGTGATTTTTTGAATATAATATACATTTTTTTAACCACTATGCTCAGGATAGGGATTGGCAGAGGTGCAATTTGGTAAAGTACAATGTTGTTACATGCCTTTGGAGCATATTTCATTTCGTTATCAGATGACGGTCGAAATTTACTATAACCAATACAATATGACAACCGGCTATATTCAAACAACAGTCTTCTGCGCATCCTGAATATGTATCCATGGAGTACTGTTATTTTGGAACATCCAATTGGTCAGAGTGACCTAACTGATTCTTCAGCTATAACGACTATAGGTGTAATATTTAATAACGGCTACTCTCAAAGATATTGTCAGAGTAAAAGCTAATATCTCGTGAAACGTTTCAAAATGAACCGAAAATAAAAGTCTATTGTGTATTTATTAATTTAAGTTACATCTAGGGCTCTAGAAATAATCTCATTACGCAAATAATAATAACCATCCCTTTCCCCGCACAAGCTCAGCTTTTGGGGTTAAAATTCACTCGTAAGGGGGTGAATTAGGGAGAGTATTATATTATAACTCGACCTTAATAAATTAGCGCCATTTCTATTGTTTCTACATTTTTCGTATACTTTGCAATTTGTCTCAACATAATTTTATCATTAATAATCAAAGAGAGTCCTCAAGCTAAAGCTCTCGGACTCTATTCAGATTATTAATGACAAAATTATGTGTCGACAAATTGATATCAAACTTATTCAAAATTTAGATACAATAGTTAATAGACTATTTATCAAGGTCTCATTATATTACCCTAAATAAAAACTTACTCCCGATATTCATAACTTTGAATGATTTTTGTTTTGATGGTTATTTGTGACAAATTAAGTCATGTCACGGTCCAGTCCGTGTCTCCACTGTGTATAAACATACACGTATTTTGATTACAAAAATAATTCCTTTTGTTAATTGCCAATTGGACATTTAATTATAGATTGATACTGGGATCCGCATGTAATACCCAAGTCTGGGTCAATCACTAAGAGCATTGCCAAGATATTCATGATCTATCATAGAAGTATGCAGCCAGTGGCTTCTACTCGGGACGCTTTTTTATTTTATTAATGATGTTCTATAATTATATGACTGCATTTTGCACACGATTGCGACGCGATTAAAGATTCAATCCTTATAAAATTTAATTTCATTTTAAAATATATATTTTTATACATATACAGGGTTTGCGACGCGATTAAAGATTTAGTGCTTATAAAATTTAATTTAATTTCAATATATACATTTTTATACAAAAAATCTCGTATATTTAGAATGGGAATTTATCCTCGTATTTTTTTATTCCGGCAATATGAAAGATATTTACATATAAATGTAGTTTCATTCTAATAATGTTCAAAATGTTTTCAATTTTCTATATTTCGCAGTTGGTCATTTTTTAAACCAGGCGACCTACCTGGCCACTGGATAGAACCATTTTCTTCAAATACATTTATTATCAGAATTTTCAATTATAATACCACTAATGCCTTAATTATTTTCTTAAAACATTTGTGGGTGAGCAAAAATTTATATATAATTTATGCGCATGTGGTTTTCGGTAAACATATTTTACACCAAAATTTCAAAACTTGACAGACTTGAATTAAAATAGCAAATTTGCATATTTGTCATATTTGAACTCGTTTAGTCGATGCAAAAAATCAAATTATTAAATTATTATAATTTGGGAAGATTTGCATTAATTTCAAAATTGTTTAATATACAGACTTATAAGATAGAACTGGTTCATTTTATACAGTGTTTTGAAACGTCTTGATAATGACTAATTTTAAGTTCAATTTACTCAATTTTTTTAAATGCAATACTCTGTATATTATTTTACATATACAGGATGTCTCATCAGTGCGTAACTGATCGATAGTCGTTTTATTATTGGAAAACGAAGAAATTTTTAATATAAAAGTTATATTATTTTTACAATTATTCTTAAATATACAGGATGGTCCATACTAACCAAACCTATTATACTTTTTAAAGCAAAACACCTTGCAGGTAGTTATACATATTTGTAGTTATCACATCCTCAAACAATTTTACTTGACTTTTGCTATGTTGTATACAGGGTGTACCAATAGAAACTCACAGGCAGGATATTTTGGTAAGAAATAGAGCTATTTTAATTTTGTAAAAGCCAATTCACATATCACTAAAAGCTTCAGTTTCAAATTTAAATAGGTCAATATGTAGATGGCGCTGCGCTCAATAATTTTTTTTCGCATCTTGTAAAAGATGCATTTTTAAGCAGTTTTTGTTCAATGAACTAATTCGATAAATCTAGCCAATTTCGATATACAGAGTGGTCCACTCAAAACAGTTTCACTGTTATTTGGCATTATTCATTGGATTTTAAAAAAATACTAAAACAGCTCGATTTTAATTCCAAATTGAACACATTTATACAAATCATACATCTGTCCTGTATCAACCCCCTCCCTTCAACTTCTTCAACCCCTTAATTTTAAATAAGGAACGTACCATGTATGACTCAAAAATATGATTGTTCATTGCGTGACTTTTAATTTTAGCGCCCTCTAATGAAATAAGTAATTATTACGTATTATAAAGTGTGACATTTCATTTGAAAGCTAATTTTATTACCAGTTCAATGCATTTCATAACATTATTCTAAATATCTCCACACTGCACACACACACACACACACACACACACGCACGCACGCACGCACGCACGCACGCACGCACGCACGCACGCACACACACACACACACACACACACACACACACACACACTCTATAAACCTTGAGAAGTCATTCCGTGCTCAGCAACAAATTATTTGATCAAAATTAACCCGGAAAAATCGATAGTTAAGCTGGCGTGACCGGTTTGTGAACTAACCGGTGTCCAAACTTTCCCAACTTCCGGTTTATATTTTGTTGCTGACTATATGCACCATAGCAATTAAAGCTGTGAGCAGCAACAATTTATTTGATCAAATTTGACCCGGAAAAATCGATAGTTAAGCTGGCGTGACCGGTTTGTAAACTAACCGGTGTCCAAAATTTCCCGACTTCCGGTTTATATTTTGTTGCTGACTATATGCACCATAGCAATTAAAGCTGTGAGCAGCAACAATTTATTTGATCAAATTTGACCCGGAAAAATCGATAGTTAAGCTGGCGTGACCGGTTTGTGATCTAACCGGTGTCCAAACTTTCCCGGCTTCCGGTTTATATTTTGTTGCTGACTCTACACACCTTGAGAAGTCACCTCAGGAGCAGCAACAAATTATTTGATCAAAATTAACCTGGAAAAATTGGGAGTTAAGCTGGCGTGGACAGTATTAAATTTTACAAAAATGGAAAAATTCAATTTTTCCAAATTTATTTTAAAGCAACAAATTAGCAACAAATTGACTTGCAATCAAGCAATATACCACACCTTTATTTATTTTTTCACGCTAACTTAACGTTAAGCTAGATTCGTTGCCGATTTTTTTTGATCGGTTTGAGCAACAAAATCGTTTCTTTGGCAACTAATTAGCAACTAAAAAGCAACAAATTTTGGCGTTTTTTTTTTTATTTTCGCCGATTTTGCACTGCCAATTTTACGGACCTTTTTTTATATTAATATTAATATAAATAAAAATTTTCCTTGGTTTATTCGGTCATGTTTTTATTTTCTATCGTTTAGCACAGCACTACATATGTTTCGGAAAATTTATTTTTTCTATCTTCGCACTCTGAAACAAAAAGATGGGGTTCTGTTATTTTAAAAATTTTTAAACTGTTTGTAATCGTCCCCGTGTTTTTTTTTATTCTTTAAATTTTGACTGCACCCGAAGATGGAAAATAAAAACATGACCGAATAAACCAAGGAAAATTTTTATTTATATAAAATTCTGCTACGGTCAAGAAATTATTCTTATTCAAATTAATATTAATGGTGCATTGAAATAGTAATTAAATTAGCTTTCAATAGAAGTGTAACACTTTATAATACGTTAGTTCTTTATGCCAATAGAGAACGCTAAAATTAAAAGTATCACTATAAACAGTCATGTTTCTGATTGCCCATAAAATTATCTTTTCAATTATGTACTTAACATGGTATACATATTTCCTATTTAAAACTAAGGGTTTGGCACACGACAGATATCTGTATTGTAAAAATGGGTTCCCTTTGGAATAAAAATCGATCTGTTTCAGCATATTCTTAAAACTTGATGAATACTACCAGAGACAATCCAGCGAGACGTGTAACTCAATGTATTTTTTTTGTTCGGTAAAACTTATTTGGGCGATTGTAACCACAACCAGTCTATGATGGCGCCACTAGTAAATAGCGGGAAAATTAAAAATGCTTTAGGGCGGGAAATTCAAACATGGATTCAGAAATCGTTTTTGTATACAACAAATTTACAAGAGAAACAAAAACTATTGTTTCACTGTTTATTAAAAAATATAAAAGCTTCCAATAACATCAAATTGTTTATCATATAAATAATCATTTTAATAAAGGAAGTTTTAATCAGTTTAATATAAGCAGTGAACATAGTTTTTATTACTCTTGTAAATTTCGCTAAAAAAACTTGAAAATTCTATTGATTATTAAATATTCAAACTTGGAAAAATAATACACCAAACTCTTTTTCTATAAATTATATTTTTTTAAGGTACAGAAAAACAAACTACAATTGCTATGTTTAGAAAGTACCTCCTATCATTTTGTGACAAATTACAAAGAAAGTAACAATTGTTATATATTCATAATATATTTAAAAACTAATGTAACAAATATTTTATAAAGTATAGAGTATATCGATACCTTTTTGCCAGACTATCATAAGTGCCATTTGAACAAATGTCGCTTATGTTAGTCTGGCAAAAAGGTATCGATATGTTATGACTGTTTATTTTAATAGAAACCATGGAAATGAAAGAAACACAGATACACTCAACACAAATGTATAAGGCCTGAGTCGAGTTCCCATCCTGTAAACTGGATCGAAACCTGCTAACTCCTCTTATAGTAATCAAGATCAATAGATTTATATGCCTTGCCTTCTAAAAGGGAATGAAGGATGACATACTATCATCATTTAAACAGGACGTTGCTGAAGGCTTACCCCTGTTATTTCGTTTGTTTGTGTATCTTGGGTGTGTGCATTCCTGTTGTGTCCCCAGTCATGTAAAAGTTTTCCTAGTCTCCTAATTTGGTTACTAGGTGGACCTTCTCCAACTAGTAGTCTAATCTATTCAATCTGTTCGGAAGCAGGAGGTACTTTTCAAACATAGCAAATAATATTATTAATAATAAACACTATTTAAAGATAAATACATTTTTGTAATTTTTTTGTCATTGCCCCTTACCTTTCTCTTACACCACCAGGGTATACCTATTTTCCATATTCCCTTAATTATAGATTACCTTACAATGTTCGAATGAATATAACATTTTACTCATGAAAAAGCTAATTTCATATTTAACTCATTTTCAATTTCATTTGAAACAATAATTGGTACCTATATTACAATTTATTATCAAAGAAAATTTCTAATAAAGTTATAGCAAATCCTACTTAAACTACTGGTTGTTCTGCAGGATAAATTAACTTTTCTTGAGATTGATCTCTCTATAAAATCCAAAACCGACCTGATGTCCCCAAATTTATTTTCCAATGCATCCTGATTTAAAATTCTGCCCTTTTGTGATTCAATTTTTTTTTTCTTCCTTTAGAGTGGCTGTTAGAGGTAGGTGTATGTAAGAAATAGCTAATCTCTAATCATTTCAAAAGTCCTTTGCCAATACTACATGTGCAGATTTTTTACTCAGCATACATTTTACTTTTCTAGTAGATAGGAACTTTGTGCTGCCATTCTGTCCAGACATTCATCTACCTACTTAATGAACACAAGTAGCTGTAACAATGGATCTCTGTTCCAATTCACCTAAAATAATTATAGTCATTGTGTAATATATTATTAAACACACACATTATACAGTGGTTTTCTTAATAAATTGGAAATTACTTACTCTAGAAAGAAATGTGTACAAAAACGCGAGTTTGGTTTCAGAAATTGCTTCATGCAAAAATAAACAGTCCCCCCCAAAGAAAATTAATTAAACAACAAAATCAGACTAAAAGAAATATACGGGGCCCAAATTAAATTAATTTTAATAAAATGCACATGTTCATAACAACATTCATAACATTGTCAGTTGTCAGTTTTAATACTTTTAATCGATATTTCTACGTCAAAAAACCAGCAACACCAGCGCCCTCTGAAAATGGTGTTAGTTTTATTGGAGAGAGATAGACATATGTAAAGATCAATGTAAAAGAAAAAGAGGGTCATATATGTAATTTAAATGGACCACCGAACATATTTTCCTATTAAGTTACACGTCTCTGTTGTCTCTGATACTACCAAATAACAGAGTAGACCGTTTTGAGTGGCCCACTCTGTATTGTGCAAACATTGTTCTTTCCAAACAATTAAAATCGAACTAACATTTTTGTACTTTATTGGAAACAACACTACCTTGACTATTATGACAAACTATATATTTTTGTAAAAGAAAAAACAAACACTTTACATGACTGAGCTTGCAAATAGGAAAATAGTTTTATTTAACAATATTTTAAGATTTTATGGCATAAGGTGTTCGAAATTGTTGCCATTTTCATTAATACATGTGTTAAATCTTCTGATTATTTCACCTATACAAACTTGTAATAGTGTATGTCAATTAATAGCAGCAACACCACCATATCTTTTATTAAAAAGGTTGGCTATATCCTCTATTGGATCTTGCTAAACGATACTTTGTAAATGGCCCTACAAATGAAAGTCTAATGGTGTAATATCGGGAGATCGAGCGTGCCACCTGAGTACTCCTCTGTTACCAATTCATCTTCCTAGATATGTTTAGTTTAGATAATTAGTGACAATGTTATGATTATGTGGGCCTGCTCCATATTGATGAAACCACATCGTGTCTAACTGGATTGGTAAATTCTGTAACAACCCTAGTAAATCATTTTGCAAAAATTGCAGATAAAGTGCACCAGTTAAATTTTCATGATACACGTGTGGACAAACAATAAAACCATTTATAATGCCTCAAAAAATGCCTAATAAAATTAGTTTTCAAATGAAGTGTCACACTTTATAGTAAGTAATAGTTCTTTATCCGCTAGAGGGCGCTAAAATAAAAAGTAACGGAATGAACAAAAATTTCTTAATTTCCCATAGAATTACCTTTTCAATGATGTGCCATACATGGTACATTCCCTATTTAAAATAAAGGAATTGGAGAAGTGGTAGGGAGGGGGTTGACACATGACAGATGTCTGTATTGTAAAAATGTGTTCAGTTTGGAATAAAAATCGACCTGTTTCAGAATTCTCTTAAAAGCCAATGAATAATGTCAAATAACAGGGTGAAACTGTTTTGAGTGGCTTAAGAATGCATTTTTTACAAGATGTGCTACAAAAGAAAGATCCTCCCATAAAAAAAAAATTATTGAGCGCAGCGCCATCTGCATATTTATTTATAATACAATACTCTACAGGTCATAAACCCAATTACAGAGCAGGAATTGACAGAATATAATTATTAATAGATCACATATTTATATGAATGTTAAGCACATAAAAAGAACTTGTATTTCGTAATAGGTAACAAATTAACTAAGATAAAAAGTGAGATTTTATATCTGACAAATTGCAACTAAATATATCAAGTTCATTGACAATAGAATTTGTTACTGTACACATGGTATGGAGCGGAGAATTTTCCAGAACATTTGTGCGAGATGTATTTATATAAAAAGTATTCGGGTGTCTGGAAGAAATTCTGGGAATGCAAATATTAAACTTTTCTAATAAGGTTTGGCAGTCAATAATACTTTTAATAATTTTATAAGTTACTACTACACTATAATAATCACGCCTTCTATTGAGACTGAAAAAGTTATGCTTTTGTAGTAATTCAGAGTGAGGTGTACCTATTAGAGGATAAATGCCATCAGTTTTCAGGCTTAGCAGTTTTAAAAATCGTCTTTGAATAGCTTCTATTCGATCTATATGATACTTATAAAAGGGGCTCCACACAACTGAAGCATATTCTAACTTTGATCTTATAAAAGCATAAAATAGAGTTTTTAAGGTAGAGGTTTCTTTGAAATCACTACTGCTACGTGCAATTAATCCGTACATTCGATAGGAGGAGGATACAACATTATCAATATGCTTATTAAATGATAGTGCAGTCAGTATCAAACGTGACGCCAAGATCAGTAAATGTTTTCGGTCGCTCAAGAGCAACGTTTTCTATTGAATAATTAAATATTAGGATATTCGTTTTTAAATTGTACGACATAACTTTATATTTATCTGGGTTTAGTGACAAGTTATTTTGATAACACCATTCAACAATCCATGTTAGGTTTGCTGAAAGGTTCTCGCAATCACCTATCTTCTCTACGAGGCAGTATAGTTTTAGATATCAGCATACAAAAGCAAATTTACATTTATAACATCTGCAATATCATTAATGAACATAATAAAAAGGAGGGGTCCTAGATTCGACCCTTGTGGAACACCAGAAGAAGCACTATATTCAGCAGACCTAAAACCATTAAGCTGGACATATTGCTTTTGATCCCATAGATAGGATTGAAATAGTGAAATTAAAGAAGGAGATAATCCAAAAGCTACAAGTTTGTTAAGCAGAATGCCATGATCAAGTCTGTCGAAGGCCTTAGAAACGTCTGTGTAAATAACATCAGTTTGGGCTCTGTTATCAATAGATTCAGCAATATATTGGGTAACGGTCAGGAGGTTGGTGACTGTTGAATGACTTTTCATGAAACCATGTTGAATTTATACTTATATTACAACTTACATGACGATAACTCGCTCTAACAGGATTTCAAAAACCTTTGCAAAGTTGCATATAATAGAGATAGGTCGATAATTTGAAATATCTTGTCTATCTCCTTTCTTGAAAATGGGACAGACCTTTGAGGATTTCCAGACCTCTGGTATTGTAGCCGATTTTAAACAAATATTAATTAGTATGGAGAGGGGACGAGCAAGCACAGAAGAACAATCTTTTAGGACAAAAGCTGGAATATCGTCTGATCCGGTGGTCTTTTTTGGCTTAAGTGATCTTAGTGCCTCATATACTTCCTTTTCACTGAAGCTTGTAATATTTAAAAAGTGATTATTATTTGTCCCAGAATTGGGTTGAAAAGGGGAAGAAATAGTATAGGACTGTTTAAAAAGATTTGCAAAACCATTTAGAATATTAGAAGGCCCCTCCAGCATTTGACCTTCAAAATTCAATACTTGTGATATTTTGGAACTACCTCGTTTATTATTTATAAATGCCCAAAATCTGTTTGGGTTGTTATGTATTTCTTCCTCAGTTTTGCCTAAAAATTTCTTGTATGCAACATCAACATCGTGCTTTATTTTCGCCCGAAGGTGTTTAAAATCTTCAAAGGCCTGTAAATTGCTTTCACGCTTGTATTTTCGCCAAATTCTACTTTTAGCCTGTAAATCTTTAATAATGCTACCATTGTACCAAGGAGGATATTTATTTTTGGATTTAAGTGTATATTTGGGACAGCAACGATCGAAAACATTATAAAGCTTGCCATAGAAATATGTGGATGCATCTTCTGAATTATCAAACGCTTCCAAGAAGGTCCAGTCAATAAGAGATATTTGTTCATACATTTGTGGAAAGTTGGCTCTTTTGAAGTTATAACTGTTCTGAAAACAGGATTGCAATTTATATTTGAAGTTATCCTTTATCTCTAGTATACAAGTAATATCCAAAGCAGGATGATGTCGATCTTCGGTTACAAATGGATCCAGTGATTTCTCCACATGACATTTTTTATTAAAAAAAACCAGGTCTAGGAGTCTATTAAGGTTATTAAATACAAAATTATTTTGAGAAAGATCAAAAATTTGTGAAAAATTATTAAGGGTAGTGATTTCCCTATTAGTTGCACCAGAATCCAGATAGTTAGCATAGTCGCTAACATTAAAGTCTCCTACAACGAGAACTGTATTATTATGTAATATATGCAACAATGCCAGGGCTTCAAAAAGTTGTTCAAACTCAATTAGTTTAGTTTGAGGTGGTATGTAAATATTTAACAAATAAATATATTTATATAAAAAGATTATTTTAACAACTATGATATCAATCAATTTAAGCTGAGGAAAGTTAAAATCAGATAGATTAATTTCTACGGAAACAAAGTCTTCATGTACCCCAATAAGCACACCTCTACCTCTCGTTAAAGAAGTCTGTTCAAAATTACGACCCATCCTGTATATGTTAAAATTATCCGGAAATAATTGATCTATTTATAATGAATTTGTATTTGAAACTGAAGCTCTCTTATTGCTTTGTGAACTGGCTTTCACACAAATAAAATATCTCTATTTCTTACAAAAATATCCGGCCTGGGAGTTTTTATTGTTACACTTTGTATAGGGTGTGTCAAAACGCGAGGTTACGATTTTTCAATTTTTTTAAATGGAATACCCGGTATTAATTAATTGATGGTAAAACATACAGGGTATTCCATTTCTAATATCATAAAAAAAAATTGCTTGGCAGCCCTGTAATATTTAAAAAACCAAACTATTCTAAAACTGAAATAAAATACAGTGTAAAATTTAAAAAATATACAGTTATATTTGCTAGGCAAATCGCAATACTGTGTATATCCAAAAATATTTTTAAAATACGTATTTTTAAAATCCATATAACTTTTATTTGAAACTTGTTTGCGTGTCTATAACACAAATTAAAATATTAAACAATTATGCACTAATGGGACACCCTGTAGAGCATATTAGGACCAAAAAGATAAAGGGCCAAAATGTTTTTACATGAACAGGCTTAAGGGGCGAAAAACGTTATAGGACAATCACCTCTGCTTATTTATAAAATATAAAATAACCCATTTAAAAGTAAGTTGGCTACTGATATTAGTTATTTGTTAAATTCGAAATTTTTTTTAAAATTTTTCAAAAATATATTTTTTTAATTAAAAAAAAAAAAAAAAAAAAAAAAAAAAGGTATTGGAGAAACTTGTTCCTAATGACATTTTACGTCAACACACAATTTTGAACATTTTTTGATATAGGTACCCCGTAACTGACAAATTTGTATTAATAGAAAAAGTTTAAAAGGGATGAAAAGACAAAAATTCCATACCAATTTTTGTTTGTTATTAATTTTCGACAGTGTGGTTATTTTTTACAAATAAAAACATTATAGGTCATTTTTCTACTTTATGGAAATGTTATTTAAGCTTGGAAAAGAAAATTTTCCAAATAAAAGTTGCTCTCTAAAATTTTTATTCTATACAAAATTTTCCAAAATAGCCTGTATTCAAGAAATTTGACAAAAAGTATAAAATTCGAATTTTTAAGAAAATTGTTCAAATAAAAGTTGTTTGCGATATCATTCTCTATAATTTGTGTACTATACGAGATTTCCCTAAAATGGACCGTAAGAGAAAAATTTGAGGAAAAGTGTAAATTAATATTTTCAGTATTTTCGTTGGCAATGAATACTAACATAAAAAAATGTTTCAAATATGATGTTTGTGAAAAATGTATTTATTTAGTTTACCTTCTAAACATTTACAGGTTGCACAAAATAACTGGAAAAAGGGTGTATTAACTAGATAGGAACGTCATTTGTTGGACAAATCAGATTTTTTACTTTCCTATCTGTATACAAGGAAAGTATAGGAATCATGATTTTTTTCGACCTCGAGTTTTCGACGGATTTTTAAGTTTTGAGGTCCCCTGAATCCGTTTTGACTATTTTCGCGATGCTGTCTGTATGTGTGTCGCATAACTCATGAACCGATACACAGAAAAACACCAAATTTTAAACTTAAGCTTTGTTCCAGCGTCCAATGAACTGATTAGATTTTGAGCAGAGTCGGAACATCTGGGGGGTACTTTATGGGTGGTTATTTTCATATTTTATGGAATATATCTGTTATTTACGTTTGGGGAAGAACATTCTTCAAATAAAAGTTACTTCTTATATTATTATCTATAATTTTTGTTCTATACAAAATTTTCCTAAAATAGTCCGTATTCGAGAAATTTGACAAAATGTGTAAAATTTTAATTTTAAGAAATTTGTTGAACTAAAAGTTGTTTGCGATATCGATCTCTATAATTTTTGTTTATACATGATTTTTCTAAAATGGACCGTAATGAAAAAATTGTAAGAAATTTAAATTTTTCAGTATTTTCGTTTTCAATGAATATCTATAGAAAAATGTTTCGAGGTAGATGTATGTGGACAATGTATATATTTAGTTTATCTAAACATTTATAGAGATGCTGCAATAGGTTGCACATAATAACCGGAAAAAACCTATAATAACTAGATAGGAAAGTCATCAGATTTTTTATTATTCTTATTATACAGTTCATATTTATTTTGAATTGTATATTATCTTCAATAAATAAAGTTACTGTTTTATTGTTATTAAGTATTACTATTAGATTATTTCCAGGGTCTGTCAACTTTGACATTTTAACCAATCACATTGCAATTTACGTTATTAGAACCAAATAAATCGACTATTTTCACTGACTATCTCATATCGACTATCATCTACGTTGACAGCAACTTGCATACTTGATTATAGGTATAATATTTAATAACGGCTACTGTTAAATATTAATTGTCAGAGTACAAGCTAATACCTCATAGAACTTTTTAATAAACCGAAAATAAAAGTAAATTTGAAAAGTTATTTTATTGTGTATTTATTTAAGTCAGATCTAGGGATCTGGAAATACTCTCATTAAATATAAATTAGCGCCTATTTCTATTGTTACTAATATTTTTTGTTGTATTTTGCAATTTGTCTAGAACTAATTATGTCATTAATAATCAAAAAAATAGAGTCCTCGAGTTAAAGCTCTCAGACTCTATCAGATTATTAAGTTATTAATGACAAAATTATGTCTCGACAAACTGATATCAAAAACACTCAAAATTTAGATCTAATAAAAATAGTTGACTATTTATCAAGGTCTCCTTATATTACCCATGATTAAAATTATTTAGTCCAGTGGCATCTTGGAGGACAACCTTTAAAAAAATAACACCCTATGGGGTCTATTCTGTAACAATTCCTTTATATTTAACGGCCTTTAAAAATATTTGGCGACCTTTAAAAATATGTTCGTATTCGTTAATTTACTTCTGTCATTATTTAAAAAGATTTCTTTAAGATAGTCCTCTAATGTATTTTAAAGATCCGTTTAAATAATGACAGAAGTAAAGAAGAAAATATTTTTAAAGGCCGTTCAATATAAAGGAATTGTTACAGAATAGACCCCTATATCATAAAAGGCAATATAGAGTACATGTATAAGAAATTTTAGTCATAAAATAAGTCAAGGAATTACCTCCTTCAATATTGACATGACATTAGGGAACACTCTGTATATAATAAATATTCAATTTCACTATACATATTCGATCAGAAATAGCATCATACAGCAATGAGTGGACTATAACAATGCATTTGAATTTTTAATTTTAATTATGTAGTAACAATCAATAATGGTTATTTATACAATAAAATATTCATTCGTCACAAGAAAATTATATTAAAAAATCTGATGTGTCCAACACACGACTTTCCTATCTAGTTATTATAGGCTTTTTCCGGTTATTTTGTACAACCTATTGCAGCACCTCTATAAATGTTTAGAGGATAAACTAAATATATACATTTTCCACATACATCTACCTCGAAACATTTTTCTATAGATATTCATTGAAAATGAAAATATTAAAAAATTTAAATTTAGCACTTTTCCTCCAATTTTTCCATTACGGTCCATTTTAGAAAAATCATGTAAAACAAAAATTATAGAGATCGATATCGCAAACAACTTTTAGTTCAACAATTTTCTTAAAAATCAGAATTTTGCACATTTTGTCAAATTTCTCGAATACGGACCATTTCAGGAAAATTTGACATAAAGCAAAAATTCTAGATAATAATATTAGAAGTAACTTTTATTTGAAGAATTTTCTTCTCCAATCGTAAATAACAGATATATTTCATAGAATATAAAAATGACCACCCATAAAGTATCCCCCCAGATGTTCCGACTCTGCCCAAAATCTAATCAGTTCATTGAACGCAGGAAAATAGTCAAAATGGAATCAGGGGACCTCAAAACATAAAAATCCGTCAAAAACTAGAGGTCGAAAAAAATCATGATTCCTATACTTTCCTTATCTGTATACAGAATAGGAAAGTAAAAATTCATTATTGATTAATATTCCCGCAAAAAAAACCCCTATAGAATAACTACATAACGTTGCCAAATTTCATATATCTGAAAGGTAAATATTTTAAAAAAATTTGTTTCCTTCTCGTAATGCATAGTTTCAGTAGTTTGTATTTTTGTTCTAGTCATCTTGTCATATGTGACTTATGTGGATGTTTTTAAATTAGTTAAATCTGTTTTCACAAATCCAGGATTCATGTTCAATAGTTACAAAAGATTTAAAAATGGAAAAATGAACAAAATTGTATGGATTAATTTCAGTTTCAAACTTAAAGTTTAAAATGAACAAATAAAAAAAAGGACGGTTCATAGTCCAATCTTGTTTTGACTACTATTACCTGTCTTTTTTCTTCAAAACAGCAATAAGCATTATACATTCTGAACTAAAGAAAGTCAGTTTTGTACACAAAAATAAAATGAACATTCAAAAGTGACTTACCTTCCCTTGCATTATCAGTCTAATCGTAATTTGTAGATTTGAGTCATCATTTAAAATCTTATGATCATTTCGGCCCTCCATCTTTGAAGTTTTGTGTTTGGGATCAGGGTAGTAGAGGGAGTTGGAGTTCTTCAAATCTGAAACAAATTATACAAATACATTATAATGTCCATATTCAATAAAATATCTGATTTGGAAATTTTTAGGTATATGGGGAAACATTCATTAAAATTTATGAGCCTGATAAACTTTCTTAGGACTTGAGAATGTGATCTATTTTTTGAATGACATGAGTTTCAAATTACTTCACAGTCTAAACATGTCAAATTTGAACAGGTTAGTAAATTTCTAATGAACAATCTTTCAATCAGTTGTTGGAGTGATTTTTTCAAGTGTATGTACCCACGAAGAAAATTGCAATAACTAAGATACTAAAATAGTACAAGGATGAGTATTGGAGGTTCTTGAGTCAACCACTTAAAATGATATACCTACCTAATAGTTTCAAGATACCTATGTATGAACTGAAACGATAAATCTATAGAATAACTACAACATTATAGGAACTAAATAAAATTGTCCATTAATATAGATGATGAAGAGAATCAGACTTTCAGAGAACAGAAGACCGATACTTTAGAATTACCAGATTTATCCTTCTGCAGTCTAAGAGTAGAGATGTATGGTAAACAGAAGCAAGAGCTTGATTAATGTAGATGTTAAAATGATGGAGATAATCAGAGAACCTTGTGGTTCTTCATTAAATCATTGCTATATTTATCCTTAACCAGTCAGATTCTGAATGCTCTGCAAATTTAATTTTTTTAGATTTATTCTGTAATCAGAATAATCAGTATAAAAAATTGTAAACTTAAAAATTAAAAGGATAATTTGAATAGAGACATCACTCACATATATAAAAAAATGACAGTATTAGTATAACTATACTAAACAATTTAGGAATATTGTAAACATAATGCGAACATATTAAAATCTATACAAGACATATAAATGCTTTTAAATTGCAAAGTACCTACCTCAATTTAGAAAACAACTAGGTATTTCCTTTGTAAGCTCAATATAGGAATGCAAATCATGACTATTATCCTTATCAAAATATTCTTTTGATATATAACTATAATAAACTACCTTTCTGCTATACATTGTACTTTTATATGCTAAAACTTTCCATTTACATGCAGTTTTAATGTAAATAGACTTACTAACAAATACCTTTATTATTCATTAGTCTGAATTCCAATGAACACCCGGTATACGATTAATGATTAAAAAGAAATAAAGCAAGACAATATATAAACAAAATATCTCAGTATAATAAAAACAAAATTGCTAGTTGAAAATGTGAACTAGATAGATACAATTTGTTACTAAAAATAGATTACTTGTACCAACTAAAATCGCCGTCATATATAGCTAAATAAATAATAGGTAGAAAAAATATTAAAAATAATTTAGTTTATTTCAGAGCATATTTGCGAAGGCTACTACGACGAACATAACCACTATTGTGATGAGGAGGCGTCATTAGAAGATCAATATACCGTTTAGAGAAAACGCGTGGTTATTTTTATCAATTAAATTACGAAGGTTGAAAGGATGAACTTACATCGAATTCACAATCACACAAATTCTAATTTTCACTTCACCACCGGCATTAAAAACCAACACACTAGCATCCAGTCGGCCCTAGTCCCACAGAGTTTTTTCGTTTACGTTTACGTTATTTCGCCGCTAGACGCACGCCGCGCTGTTGTTCACGTTTAGTCAGAATCAAGGTTGTCAACATCGAAAAAACGAAACGGATGCACGTCTACCAATCCAAAATTTTGAACTATAATATTTTTTGTTCGGTTGAATAAAACAAAAATTGATTTTATTTAAATGAAGTTAATAATACCTACGTAAAAGGTTTCTGTTAATTAGAAATTTAATATGTATTGGTTTAATTTTAATTAAGATATTTTATAAATTTTGTTTTTGCAGGGTTTCTAGATCAAGTGAATATAGTTTCATAAGGTACCGCAAAACCTAATTTATAAACTTTGGATAACAAAAGGTATAATAAATTAGAAAATAAGCAAACGGTGCTTGTAGGGTTAATTATATTTTGTATTTATAAAAAAATAAGTTACTTTATGATAGAAGTCTTAAAAGTCTAATTTTAGTATGTGAGAAGGGAAGATCTTGATGTGAGCCGTGCTTATTTTGACATATAAAGTAATATTTTTTATAATCGGAGCAAGTGTCAAAATGATCTACTTTACGCAACCAGTTGCATAATGTTGAACATTATGAAACTGGTTTCTAAAAATTCATTACAAGTCACCAGTTGCGAAATAAAACAAATAAAATAAACTTTTTTGATTTTTAAATCAATAATATACATTAATATTGAGAATGTATTTCAAAGAAGGGCATGTTGACTTATCAAAATAGAATTTGGTTAAATTTACAACCTGGTAAGAATGTTGTTTTGGTCTTTATTTTCCAGTCCAAATCAGCACAAAATAATTAAAACACAACGTACGACAAAATAACCCACTTTGTTGAAAACTAAATAACTTTAATAAATAATATAAACACACTTCAAGTCGTTGAGAATAAATAATTAATAATCCTGGTTCTAAATGTCAATAAACTGAAGCATATGCAACTAACAATACAAGATAGTAATATTGGTTGCCTAAATATCAGTATTATTTAACCAAAACATAAATTTTAATTTTAGTCAAAATTAGAAAATATATTAAATTGTATGTAACACGTTACGAAATGCCGTTTTATGTCGACTGCTCCATCACTCTCCTACTCTCCCACATGCGGGCGCGTAACTACATACGGGCCTAGGGGGACAAGTACCCTTTCCAGACGTCGTTAGACCCCTTCCAGGAGAAGCCCGACTTTTTTAGGAAAGTTTCATGAGCCGATCGCGTTCTGGAATAATAATAATAATTATTATCACGACCGAATAGGAAATTAAAGTTAATTTAAAGCTTATTTGATAAAATCCATGCGGGACTTTTTTGTCGTTTATTTAATATATCAAGTTTTTCATTTTTTACAGGATGTAACAAAAATATGTACAGTAAATTTAACCACAGTTTCTGGGGTCAAAAATAAAAAATGGATAGCAAAAAGCTTAAAGGGTGTCTGAGTAGAAATTAAAAAGTGATTTTGCTCTTACTATAAAACGGCTTAACCTATTTTTATAAAAATGTACATGGGCGTATACATATATATGACCAATAAAATGGTGTTTATGGCGATTAAAATTATTTAAATTCTATAGGTTTTTGGAAAGGTTCCGCGCTCCTTATTTTTTTAGTTAATGAAATTCAGGTAAAAACAGGACGCCACTGAAAGCCTATATCTGTTTTGAATTTTGTTTGATGTAGGATTTCAGTTGTGTTCTGTTTTATACTGAATTTCATTGTCTAAAAAAAGTAGCGGGTCAAAGGGGCGAGACGCCCTTCTAAAAAACTACAGAAATAAAATAATTTTAAACGCCACTAACTTTATTTTATTGGTCACTCTATACCATAGATTACTAATGTGAATAGATGGGAAACTCAATGGTAAAATTCTGAGTCGATGTGCTGCCATCTATCAAATTGGAGTGGTACTAAAATTCAATATGGCCGCCACGAGCGGGCTTTTTGAAATTTAACTTTGTAGTAGCACAAAAATGTAAGGAAGAAAATCAAATAAAGCAAAAAAATTGAAAAAATATTTGACTAGTTTCAAATCATAAAACAACCATATTGACTGTTCTGTGATTTGAAACTAGTCAAATATTTTGCCAATTTATCTTTATTTGATTTTACTTCATTATATTTTTGCATTAATTTCAAACTTGAAATAAAATTTATTTTATTTTTGTTTTATTACAGTAAATTAACGCCGCATCATACAATTTGTCTATTTAAACATGGAAATACTCAAACAAATATGCATTTACACCATTTAAATAATTAAATATTTATAAAACAAACCTATCAAAAATGTTTTCTGTAACAAAATCAGCATATATAAGTGCTCAAGACCTTTATAAAAGTTTTGCGACTTGGAGTGGCAAATAAGTTTGAAAAAATTGAAGTTGAATCATCATCCTTTTTTACTATCGAGGCAAATTTGAGTGTGGATAAAATTTTCCATAGGATTATTGAGTCGACTAGTTAGGTTGAGGAGCATTTCTTCATCCGATAATTGTTTTCTTGATTCATTTATACAGCACTTGTAGTTATCAAATTTTTATTCATCATGTGGGCACTGTGATAAATGAATTTAACTTTTGAGTCTAAATTAAACTTACACACGTTTGGACCCTTGAAGATTTTAGGGTGTTTTCTTGTTTGATGTCAATGGCATTGAATCCATTTTTGATACTGATGGCTGAGGCTCAAATATTTCATCGATCGAGAGGGTATTTTGGAGGGCCAACATTTTCTTACAATGATCATTTAAAAACTGAAAACAAAAAGAAATTTAAATAACAAACCAATTATTTTAACACTGAATCAAAAACAAGTTGGTAAATATTACTTACCGTTTGTGCCAAACAGTGATGGTGCATTTTTCTTAAGACACTTATTACAAATTATTTGGTTATCCTCAATATGATGACTGCATATTATTTATTGTGGTATGAATTGCATCGCTACCAATATCTGGGAGTACTTTATTGTTTGTTGCTGAAATCCATCTTCCCATCGTTTGAAACCATGCTTAACATTGGAAGGTGTCGAAAAATACATCTAGATTGTAGATGAATCAAAATTTAATACACCTTCAAATACAATAGCCGTTTTAATTTCTCCAAGTTTGAAGTTTTGAAGAGCTGACAACTGACATGACATTTCGAATCGAGCGCCATCCCGTTAATTGGAGTGGTACTAAATTACCAACCTCATGTTTTTCCATTTGAGTTACCAGCCCCTACACTATACTCTCATGTACGTTTTTATAAAAAATATTTTAACTCGTTTAAGAGTATGAGCAGAAAATCTTTTTTAAAACTTCTACTTTAACACCCTGTAACTTTTTTACTAGCCCTTTTTTATGTAATCATCTTATTTTCGACACCAGAAACTTATTTAAATTACTGTTCACCTTTTTGTTACACTCTGTATATTATTCACGGTTGTCATTTGTTTTTTATAATTATTTTTAAAAATATTAGAACGATTTGATCAAATTTGTGACTTTTAGAGTCAACATTTGTTTTACTTTTTTAAAGAATCCAATTCACAATAACAGGCCCACCCTAGCCCCCTCAAGGTCAGATAGCTAGTTACACCTCTGCACATGAGTGCATACGAATTGTATAATTTTAGGCGAGTGACATGCGCAGTAAGGCCAAATGACGAGAAAGTACTCCTACACGACTACTCTCAAAGTTACTGAATAGTGGTTCAGGCGTGCTTTGTGCTCCCTGCAGATGATGACGGGCTGGTCGCCATGTTACGCCAACATAATCGATTCTCACTCTTATTTAAAGATGACATGATTTAGGTCTTTGGCTTATCAATGACCAGTTGTTGGGGATGTGCAAATTTCAGTGTTTAGATAGAAATGTGAATTAGGATCGATTCCACCGTTGTGTTAAACGGAGATTAAAATGACATTGTTAATGTAAAAATGTCATTTTAAACTTCGTTTAACTCAACGGTGGAATCGGACCTTAGTCTTATTAAAATACATAATTATGTAATCTCAATAATTTCATTACCTACCTTTGGAACCTTGCAATCTCTGAAGTGGTAGATAGGATAGCCTAATTTGCAAAGCATCATCTTTAAATTTACCTATATGTAAATCCCTAAAGATGAAGAAAACGTCATTACAATGGATGTCTAATAGAGTTGGGTAATATTTCACGAACTATTATTTAATTATGTTAATCTTGATAAACTGACATTCTTTATATGTTTTTCTGTCGATTTCATAAATATTTTCCAGAAAATATTAAGGAATATTTATTCCGCGTTTAAATATCCACATCCGATCTTATAGCGGATTCGACTGGCTGCATTAATGCGCATTTAATTCGACTTTTTTAAGTGGTGTTTGTTCGACTGACAGAACCTTATTAATTAAATGTCAATTATTGCATTCGACTGAAATTGCTCGGTACCAAGGCATAGTGGAATTTTTGTTCGACTGGCAGTCGCTCTTGCTCAAAGTTCGATTTTTTGGAACTGTACTTTTTTTCAGTGCCAGTGTCATTTTGGAGGTTAGGAATTATTTAATATTTTTAAATATATTACCATCTTTCTCTTTATTATTAGTGATAATGGAAAATCTTTGAAATTAATAGAGATATAATTTTTGGTTTGGCAACTATAAATAAATATCGTTAAAAATTTGTTATAAATCTGAAATGTCAAGTGCTAACTGTGCCAGTCGAATAACGATAGAGACGCGCTACACCAATGTCGAACTCTAGCTCTTGCTTGCTGTGTGCACTGCTAGATATAAATTTGAATTATAAAAATGCTGCCCAAAATCAATTCAGAACCGAAAGCGCTTTGTCTTCGAGCGAGAGCATTTGAGTCGAATCCGCTATTAGATTATACAAACCTTAGATGGAACATAAGACACTGCGCATAATCCCATTTCAAAATGATTCACACCCGCCAATCACAGTTGAGAACATCACATGTCAGACCGTTGTCCATCCAAATTTAATGTGTCAACGAGAATTAATTTGGTATTTTAGTGACTTATGGCGTATTCGACTACCCAGCGCTGGCTCCGATCAAGTTCGAAACATGATAGTGCAGTTGCAATGTAAAATCAAGAGCGGATAGTGCCGATTCGAACGCGCGCTGGGGCAGTGCGAATTTTCAAAAATTTGAGCTGGCTCTGTGAAAATCCGAGTTGAAGCGTTCGTGTTCGCACCGATTTCACTTGCCAATTATTTGTTTACTTTTTCACCTAACCTTCAAATTGATAAATTACAATTTATCATCAATTATTAATTGTTTTTACCATAAAAAGGCCAGAATTGAAACAGCAGCCGAAGTTAAGTCACATCTATTATGTGTTCTTGTTTTTGGATAAAACGTGGAATTTTCGTACATATTTGATATTTTTTCATAAGTCGTTCTCGTCAAACGAAAGTTTGCTTTAAACTGAAAATAGGTACAATGGTAAAATTTACATACTTTTATTTTGCTAACAAAAGATTAACTGAGCAAACATAATTGAGGTTATTAAAAAAATCCAGTGCAATCTACTTGCACCGCCAAAAATTATAGTTCCAAAAAGTTCGAACGCTGGATGAACCAAGCTAACAACCCGAACACAAATTATTGCTCTGCCCGCGCTCGGCTCGGGTAGTCGAACATGGGAAATATTTGCTCGCTTATGAGCTGAATCAACCCGAACATAAATGATTGCACTGCACTCGAAAAATGCGAGCTGAGTGCGCACTAGTGCAGGTAGTCGAATACGCCATTAAATTTTGGAAATTAACGTTGAAAATGCCAAGATGTGTTGTAAAAAGCTTTATTTATAATAAACCTGCGAAATGTGACGGAGATAAAAGAAACTTATATTTATTTCGGTGAGATATTTAATTTTTAAAGATTCTGTCGACGTCCATATTTGTTGATTTGAAAATGAACAGAATCGGACTTGGTTATTGGTACATGTTATAAGTAGCAAATAAAGGTTATTATTATAAACTGTTTACTATTTCTTGTTTCATAGGGAATCTTTTTTTAGGAAGTGAAAAGAGAAACATACAATCAAATACAAAAATATCAATTTCATTGCCAATTTATTCGTTTCAAACTTCACAACTGGTTTCAATAGTTTTCTCAAAACTATTTATTTAGTAATTCTCTATAACAGTTTTACTCAAAGTGTAAAGCCAAAGTTTCCGCAAAGAAAATAATCAATAAAAAAAAACAGTACTATCGCCACAAAATGGAGGGACCTGGCTTGAGGACCGTTTTTTGGGAAGTTTTTTAAGTCACTAACAGGAAGGAGGATATGATTTTGCTTTAGGACTTTTTTTTATTTAATTTTTTATGGGTGAAATGGATTTGGGATAATTTTTGCAAGGAATTTTTGGAATAAATCAAAAATAAATGATGCTCTAGTGCATTTTCAGCCTGAGGTGCCGATTAAATTATTCGTAGATGCATCAAATGTGGGAATAAGGGCCATGATAATAATATGTCATGTTCTTGAAAAAAAAAAAAAAAAATATTGAAAAATCTATAGCTTCTGCTTCGCGTACCTTATCAAAGTCCGAACAAAAATATTCCCAAATTGAAAGAGAGGTCCTTGCAATAATTTTTGGCTTAAATAGATTTAATGAATATTTATATGGACATTTGCATAAAGTAGAACATTATGCAACTGATTACGAAAAGTTGATTATGTCACCAGTTATGAAATGAAAATAAATAAAACTGCCTCTATTTTTGGTTTCTAAGTTAAAAAATCGTGAAATCGAGAAATTGAGAAATCGAGTAATCGAAAAATCGAGTAATCGAAAAATCTAAAAATAAAAAATCGAAAAACCAAAAATCCAAAAAACGAAAAATCGAAAAAACCAAATATCGAAAAAGAGGCAATGAATAGTGACATTTCACATTTGAAAATATGACATTACGTTTAAAAACAAAAAAGAAAACAAAAAAAGAAAAGCTGTAAATTGCGTTTAATTTTTAAAATAACACCGTTATTGAAAACTGCCCAGAAATGTTGGGGGTAAAATTTTGACGTACTTCTTTAAGGCTAATGGGTAACCATGTTTTTTTCAATTTTCTCGCGGGTAATGTCAAAAATTAGATTGGCAACACTGCACATGTCCCTAATTTTTATTATTACTATTGAAAAAAAACGTCGTAGGGCAATCAAATACAACAATTTTCTAAAATATTTGATTGGAAGTACCTACACAAGAATGATGGAGAATCATTTTTCAACACAATTTTATAAATAATGAAGTCAAAATTAGAAAAAATCTTGTATATAAACACGTTACAAAATGCCGTTTTGTGTAAGTCGTTCATGTTGCGGGAACTCGCTCCGCTCGTTTGCAAATATTTACTCGTTACACAAACTAAGGCATATCGTAACTGGTTATATAAATAACTATTAATTGACTTTCTAATATTTTAATTCATTGAACGGTATTTTCCGTAAATAATTAAATCATAAATAATTACCAGGATATAAGTACCAAAACAGTAGGCCTATGTCAAATAAACTTAAAATATTATAACGAACGAAAAGGTAACCCATTTCTTATAAAATTTAGTTATTTATTTTATTTTGGTGTGATCGTAGAAAAAATCTTGGGTGTAATTTGAGCAAAAAGAACTTATAAACTTTTACTTAGGGTCGATTTCACCGTTTTGTTAAACGAAGTTTAAAATACTAAACGAAGATTAAAATGACATTTTTATATTAACGAAAACGAAGTTTAAATTACTAAATGGAGTTTAAAATGACATTTTTACATTAACAATGTCATTTTAATCTTCGTTTAATAATTTAAACTTCGTTTGACATAACGGTGGAATCGGCCCTTAGCTAGTTATATATTAATAAAGTGTTATTGCCCTCATCATACATGAATCGTGCTAACAAACAAAGTCAAACAAACGTCTCATAATTTTTCATCTTTTAATTACCCACCAAAATTAGGTACTACAATACAAATATTTAAGTCCGGCCCAGAACATCTCCCTACTCCTTCCACCCAGTTTTTCGGTTTTGGCAAAATTCGCGCAGCGAGAAATGCTTCCTATGTTACCTCTACCCTTTCTAACCTCTTTGCATCCGATGCATTTTTTACATCTCGAGCGTTTGTTTATCTACATCGGACACATCAACTATATCTAAATCTGCGTTTGTTTATCCGAGATGTACCTGTCCAGATTACATTTTTTACATCTCGATTTGAAATGAGATATGTGTGAGATGTTCGTTCCATGCCAGAAAGTAAGTGTTCTGTGAAGCCAAGTTTGTCAATTTATCCTTTGTTTATGCCTTAGACTAAGGTTTGTGCTAGCATAAATATAAAAGTGATTAGTTTGTTTTGATTTCAAATTTAAGTTGATTTGTAGTCTCAAAAGTCAAATTTAAAAAGTATAAACTTCTAACTTGTCATTGTCATTTTATCACGTGACCATTAAAGTCTAGAGAGTTTGTTTATGCGCTAGTTTAGTGATGATGTAATTATGGTTCCACTCAAGGTTACTGGACTAGTTTATGGACCTTGGGTTCCACTGACAATTAAAGTGACAGTAGATTTTTTGAGTGCGTTTTGTTTGTTTTGTTTACCTAAATTATATCGTTTTTTTCACTTTTATAAATATATTCCTAAAGTAAGTAGATAGCATGTATCAAATATACAATCGTTTAGTTGCCAATTACATACATTTAAACTATTTTTTATGACCTGTAAACAATATTTTGAAATAAAATAAAAACAGTAAAAACGTATATGTCAAATTTATTGATGTTTTTGTTAAAAGTTTGGTTAGAATTAAATGTCAGTGGAACCAAAATTACATCACATTGAACTAGCGCATTACATCTACATTCAGATCTAATTCTCTATCACGTGATAAAAAAGTAACAACATCTCAGATGCATCCGATGTGGATATTCAAACGCGGCATTAATTTGGAAACGAAACCTCATTAATTAAACTTCAGTAATCACAATAAACAATTCAAAGTGTGACTGAAAAATCTCCATATCGTCAAACTTTACTTTTTCTCTAAATTGAAGTCGACGTTTCTTTATTTAAGGATTTATACGTAGGTAACTATTTAAAAATGTTTTGTAAATACAGATGTTAATCAAAATACGCTTTTGTTTGGTCTCATGGTGCAATAAATTGTTGCTTGTATTGTACGAACAACCGTTGTGAAAATCCTTATACCCAAATAGATCTTTATAAACTGTATTCTTGGCATGAAACGAAAAACATAAAATTCCTCATCAATCAACCCCTACAAGCGCTTATAAAATTGAACAAGCACAATCTGAAAATTACAGTAGGGCAATATAATATTTCTTGTGACAGCTAAATACTTCTTAGTAAATTAAAATTGCTTTTCGGGTACACTAACTGCCTGCCGAGATTAAATTTGTGCCATAATTTTCCAGGTAAATTGTCTCGTTTTTCTTTTGCAAACGTTAACGTTATTGTGTAGGCCGATACATATTTACAAGGGAGCTTTCTGATATAATATATTTACGAAGAGTCTTCGCTTTATATGTAGACTCGCTTCACTGGCTTTGGGTACCTCTCTCAAGACCCCTTTCAATACTACTCGCCCTGAGGTAATTCCACAGCTCATGTATGAAAGCTATGTATGGGAAAACTCCACTGAACTATACATTAAACTGGAAGAACAAAGCAAATCAACAAAATCAAGCCACATAGCGAGGTGATATTTGACACTCTGGCGCCCATACGTGTGTCGCGGAATACACAGAATGATATCTGTCGCTGACTACACTTTTCTTTAACCAATCATCAACCGGTATTTTTGACAGGATAGGAGAATACACGTTGATGATTGGTTAAAAGGAATGTGTCAGAAAGTGTAGTCGGCGACATACATAGTTCTGTGTATGCCGCGTGTATCGAAATGCACTAAAAAGGAACATCAAAATTAAATTTAAGACTTATTACATTCAATAATAGTACGCTTGTGGGAAAGTGACGTATACTGCTCGAAATTGACAGTCTGGCATCCAAATTGTCATGCGCACCGACCTTTTATTTTTCACTCATGTCGGCTTAGAAATTAGGAGTAGGGTTTGTGTCATCTATCCAGTTTAATCACATACTTTGATTTTATTTTACTATACGGAGAATGGTCGCACTGCGCAGCTTTCTGAGTGCCTTTTAAAAGGAGATAGAAAACTCCGCTATTTTGATCCCTTATTACGTGTTGCCTACATCTTGGCGCAATATTTTTAATAGGTGCGTTTTAATCATCCGCTTCTGCTTCGGAATTGTTGGTTTTTTTGTTTTAATCTGACAGGTTAAAACGATTAAACCGACAATTCCGAAAGCAGAAGCGGATTATTAAAACGCATCTGATATTTTTCTTGCTGCTGTCAGAGTCAGTAAATATTATTTTTGGAGTCACAGTTTATTGCTAAAGAAATCAGTTAGCTCACTCGGACCAGTTAAAAGTTCCAAAATAACATCCACTCCAGGGATACAAATTCAGGATACGCAGAAGACTGCTGTTTTATTATAGGCGGTTGTCATATATTGTATTATCCAAGTTGCGCAGTGTATAAACTGGAACATTGAGATCAAAAGTGCCGACGCAGATTGAGCGATCTGATTCTTTAGCTATAAATTGTGGCATAGGAATCAAAATGGCCCCGCCCTATGTTGGGCGTGTCAGACCTCTCTCTTGCACCGTATAGTAATCAAACATTGCGTTCGGTCTGCCAAGTTCCTTTAACTCCTTTAACACTTTTAACTCCAAACGACCCTTTTCGTGTTAGGTTTAGTCCGATTAGTGACAGTTTAACACGCTTAAATGTCATTTAAAAGCACCCTAAAATTTGTCCCGCTCCAGCCCCTGACTGACCGAACTCGCCTAAAGTATGTGGTTTAATATCAAGGTCGGTGGAAAACCCAGTCTGTCAAATGTCAAATATGTTAGATTCTTCAACTGTTTTAACATTTTTCATTCTGTTGCTCAGTTTATTGAACAGTGTCCAGTATCTGTTTATTGAACAAAAAACGTAGATAGCGAATTTTCACTTAGAATTGGACGTACTGAACCGTCCTTTTATTAAAAGCCGAATTTTAAATACATTTTTAAAAATTTTGACATACTAGTGATATTTTTTGTAACCGCAGTATCAAAATGATCTACTTTATTTAATTATTTAGGGTGAGATTACAGTACGTCTGCAACTTTGCAGATCTGCAAATATGGCGGCAACTTTGAAAATCTGCAAATATGACTGACTTACACATGCAAGTATCAAGTTTTCGTATTCCAAATTTGGGTTTAGTGTTGTTGGGGGTAATAAACCACAATAAATATTGCGAATTTGCAGATATTTTTTGGAATACTTGCATTTGTAAGTCCGCCATATTTGCAGATCTGCAAAGTTGCAGACGTTCTGTAATCTCACCAATTGTTATTGAAAGTTTACATCAAATGAAAGAAGGTTGGCTATATAAAAATAGCTTTTGTAGTGAACGTACAACCTACTAATAATTCTGTTTTGGTCCGCACTTTATTGAAAACTAAATAACTTTAACAAGCAAGGTAAACACCCTTCAACAAGTGGTTGAGAATCAATTATATGATTTTCTAGTTTTATAAATATGCCAATGAAATGAAAGAAGTTATGCAACTAACAAAGCACGAAAATAGTATTGGTTACATAGATGTTAGTAATTTTATAAATAATCTAGTCAAAACACATACTTTGATTACTATACGGGGCAAGAGAGAGGTCCGACACGCCCAACATAGGGCGCGGCCATTTTGAACCCTAGGACACAGTTTATAGCTAAAGAATCAGATCGCTCACTCTGCGTCGGCACTTTTTATCTCAATGTTCCAGTTTATACACTGCGCAACTAAGATAATACAATATATGACAACCGCCTATAATAAAACAGCAGTCTTCTGTGTATCCTGAATTTGTATCCCTGGAGTGGATGTTATTTTGGAACTTTCAACTGGTCCGAGTGAGCTAACTGATTCTTTAGCAATAAACTGTGACTCCAAAAATATTATTCACTGACACATGTGACTGACACTGACAGCAGCAAGCAAAATATCAGGTGCGTTTTAATCATCCGCTTCTGCTTCCGGAATTGTCGGTTCAGTCGTTCTAACCTGTCAGATTAAAACAAGAAAACCGACAATTCCGAAGCAGAAGCGGATGATTAAAACGCACCACGCACCTATTAAAAATATTGCGCCAAGATGTAGGCAACACGTAATAAGGGTTCAAAATGGCGGAGTTTTCTAACTCCTTTTAAAAGGCACTCAGAAAGCTGCGCAGTGCGACCATTCTCCGTATAGTAAAAGAAAATCAAAGTATGTGAGTCAAAACTAGAAAAAATATTGTATGCAATTGGTTACGAATTACCGTTTTGTGTACCTCGTTTAAAGATTAAATCGTGACATAAAATCAGGCATTTTGTAACTGGTTACATAAATAGCAATTAGTAATCCTAAACCACCCAATGACCCATTTTATGTAACGCAACATTGTACGAGTTTTCTACAAACGTCAAAACCTACCTTGTTATTTGCTGAAAATTGAACTAGTATGTGACCAAAAGTTCTTTTACTTCTCAACAAGGTAAGTATCACACGACTTATTGAAACTTTTATTTCAGAAGTGTTTGAAAAGAAACGACCACAAACTTTTATTGGTTGTATTTCGTAAAGTGTGGCTGTCTGCACTTGGGAGTGTGATTCTTAACTTTTCAACAATAAAAAAAAGAAAAAATGTCACAATGCAGCCGAAAATGTATCTTTATCTTGACCTATTATAAAAGTAAACGGAACTTTATTGTCTTATGGTGGTTCAAATTATTTTATTTTTATTAACATTAACATTAATTTCATGATTTACAAGTAGTTGAAGCTGGTCCAGTTTTCGAAAAATTTTGAATAAAAAATTTAATAATTTGAAAATGGCAAATACACAGAGTGCATGTGTTAAGCCTTGACTTATTAAAAAAAATGGAAAGGACTATAGTCTGAATAAAAGTGCAGTAAAAGTGGGGATATAACGTCACATTCCAAAGGCGTACTTTGCAAAATAAGTTTCTATAATATACAATAAGGTCCACCTCATATAAAAATGGTATACGAGTATACACACTTCATATTTTAAATTTTGAATCAAAAAAGTTATATTATTTAGAAAAAATAAAAATAAACCTTACGCATATGACAAAATTGTTGCACTTTAACATTAAAGGAATTAAATGTAACCAATAAAGGACGATTATATGTTTTTAATGGGATTAAACTTTTTTTAATCTCGTTATTTCTTCATCGCCAGCTTCATTCTCAAATATACCCGCATTTATTATCGGACCGACTTCTGCGGTTACGGGAAAAATATTTAGCAGATATGTATCCACATCAGATTCATCAAAATTATCATCCTCGTTACTAGTCTCCTTAAAATTCGAAGGAATATAATCCAGGAAAGCCATGGCTTCATCACTAGTCATTTCTGACAGCTTCAAAAATTGCTTTCGATGAGCCATGCCTGAATAATAAAAAAATTATAAAATTTCATGTGATGTCATTACTCACCAGAATATGTATTTTTTGAGACGTAACAGAATGAGTCCGCCTATAGGCGGAGGTTGCTTTTGGGGTACTGATTGGACACAAAAACAAATATATTCTGGCCTAACACGCTTTACATGCAGTACTGACCATAAAGTTTCCAAAAATAAAAATATCTGCAAATAAATACCCTTTTGGGAGTTTCCAGGAATTTTTGGAAATAGACGTTCACTGTGTACTACTTTTATTCACTATTTTGATAAAAATGAAACTTCAAATCGCTCCTGTTACAATGCACCTTGTAGGAGCAAAACTAATAATACACCAAACGGTAGTTGGTTGGTTGTCTGGCTATAAGTAGAGATATGTATTAAGTCTTGAATATCTGCGAATTGTATTTAGAGAAAAGGAAAAATATAGTCCGCCTAAAGGCGGGCATATACATTACAGGGAAGTGACTCTTCACTATAACTTCTAGTATCATTATCATTGTCTTTTCTGAGGTTTGTTATTATAGGATCTATTAAGTTTTCCATTGCTGTATCCACTTTCCCAAATGAATTTTTCACCTTCTTGACATGGTCAATGCATCTTCTCAAATGTTCTCCATTTACATCATGTTTCCATGGTTTTTACTGTAATAAACCTTTTCTTTGATAGATGACTCCTTAGACTAGGTAAAAAAGAGAGGACGCGTAACAAGTATATCGAGCATACGTAGTATTCTGTGCCGATTATCTATTGGCCGCCATTATTTTGGTGCTAATCACTTTGGTGACATCTTAGATTATACAAACCTTAGATGGAACATAAGACACTGCGCATAATCCCATTTCGAAATTATTCACACCCACCAATCACAGTTGAGAACATCACATGTCAGAGCGTTGTCCATCCAAATTTAATGTGTCAACGAGAATTAATTTGGTATTTTAGTGACTTAAATTTTGGGAATTAACGTTGAAAATGCCAAGATGTGTTGTAAGAAGCTTTATTTATAATAAAAGTGCGAAATGTGATGAAGATAAAAGAGACTTATATTTATTTCGGTGAGATATTTAATTATTTTTAAAGATTCTGTCGACGTCCATATTTGTTGATTTGAAAATAAACAGAATCGGACTTGGTCATTGGTACATGTTATAAGTAGCAAATAAAGGTTATTTTTATATACTATTTACTATTTCTTGTTTCATGGGAATCTGTTTTTAAAAAGTGGAAAGAGAAACATACAATCAAATACAAAAATATCAATTTCATTGCCAATTTATTCGTTTCAAACTTCACAACTGGTTTCAACAGTTTTTTCAAAACTATTTAGTATTTCTCTATAACAGTGTTACTCAAAGTGTGCTCCGCGGAGCCCTGGGGCTCCGCAAAGCCATTGTGAGGACTCCGCGAAGAAAATAATCACAATAAAAAAAATAGTACTCTCGCCACAAAATGGAGGGACCTGGCTTGAGGACCTTTTTTTTGAGAAGTAATTTTTTTAAGTCACTAACGCCCGTATGCACCGTACACGTTTAATCCAGATCAAGGGTTTAATCGCGTTTAGTACCATAGCTAAAAATGGTACTAAACGCGATTAATCCCTTGATCTGGATTAAACGTGTACGGTGCATACGGGCGTAAGAGGAAGGAGGATATGATTTTGCTTTAGGACTTTTTTTTATTTTATTTTTAATGGGTGAAATGGATTTGGGATAATTCTTGCAAGGAATCTTTGAAATTAATCAAAAATAAATTAACAACAAATTATGTTCTTGTGCATTTTCAGCCTGAGTTGCCGATTAAATTAATCGTAGATGCATCAAATGTGGGAATAAGGGCCATGATATGTCATGTTTTTGAAAAAAATATTGAAAAATCTATAACTTCTGCTTCGCGTACCTTATCAAAGTCCGAACAAAAATATTCCCAAATTGAAAGTGAGCAATAATTTTTGGCTTAAATAAATTTAATGAATATTTATATGGACATTTCTTTATCCTAGTTACAGATTACTTACCTCTGGCAACTATTTTTAACCCAGCTAAAGGTATACCCCAATTTTCAGTGAACAGACTACGTAGATGGGCAGTAATATTGTTAAATTACAATTATAAAATTGAATATGTGAAATCGGAGCATAATACAAAGCCGATTTTTTATCACGTTTACCTATTGAAAGTCAAAATGAAGAAACATTTGAAAAATATTTTTTAAATTATGTGTTTTATCTGTTGAGGGCTCTGTCAAATATTTCGCTTTTCAAAAAGGTTCCGTCGCCAAAAAAGTTTGAGAAACACTGCTCTATAATAATATCCCAGACAGCACAAAAATATTGCATGAATATTCAATGCATATCTCAACTGCATGCTCCTATATTCCATGGATATGCCATATCCGCCATGGCATATGACAGGAAGATTGCAGGAATATTCAAGGTCACCATGAAACATATGCACACAATACGTTTTTATCTGCCAAAATATATGTATGGCATATTCTCTGGATTTACTGAGGATATCTATGTATGCCTATATTCATGGTATTTTGAATATTCATGGCATATTCAATTTTTTTTGAAATGACGTACCATAGTTTAGAAAATAAAACCCATACTTAAACACAAAATAAATTTTATTTTAAAAATAAAGCAAATTTTCAAAAAATAAAACTACATACAAAAAACTAAAAATTTAAATTTATTTGCTGAGATTCTTCACGTACTTTTCTCCTAAAAAAAATGATATATAAGATATGTATATGTATTATAAGATATTTATAAATTATTTACATTTTGATGCTTTTAATAATAAGTGTTAGAATTCAGATAAAAATATCAGTAAAATAGAAATATTTCAAAACCTTGAGACAAACATTACAGTAATACTTACTTCTATAGCATCTTTGAGTCACTTTATTTATAGGCCTCTACATTTTCCGTTGCCATTTGTGTACTGTGGATTTTCCTACACATCTCTAAAAAAACAAAAATAGGTTTACATGGTGCCTTGTCTGCAAATCAAAAGAGACTCGTCTATCAATTGATTTACACTTCTTGTAAAATATTTATGATTTTAAACACCACACTGATACTACAGAAGGACCATATATTATAAATAATCAGACTTACCCCTTAGGTGGGTATATCGTAAGAAAAAACAAAAACTACACACTACACGTTTCTATTCTAGTAAATCTGACAATGTTTGGTTATGTGTCATATTCTTCTTTTTTTTTTTTCATTAGTGGCCTTCACCGTTTAGAGTATTTGACCAGGGTATTATGAATAAAAAATATTCCTCACAATCGAACTTCCCGTATAACAAAGACTTACGTTCGACGATAGGCTAGATTATGAATGGAGCCAATAAGACACTATTAGGTAATTTTTACTACCAACTACCAATACGTACTAGGCGCATACTTTTGACTGTTAGAATCATTATTTTGTCCTTTTCTTGTCTACATTATAGGAAACTATACATACTTATTTTATCTATGAAGAGAAAGATAATTTGATCTCGGAGGCTTAATTTTTTTTATTAATTGAAAATAAGTTTGCACAATAATGATTTAAAGTTTCATTCCGAAGTTCTAAGTTCACGTTTTTTTTTTAAATTTAAGTCTTTATAAGCTAAACAAGGATAATCCTGTTAACTATGTCTTCATTTGTACATATCTATACAATATGAAAAATGAATATGTCTGGAATATCTTTCTAGAATATAGAATATGAAATATATTCAGTGAATATTCCATAAATATTGCAATATATTTTGGCAAATAGGCAGATTGGTGGCATATGCCAGGGATATAGTGTGCTGTCTGGGATGGGATCTATCCATTTAATTTACATTTTATTTTCTCTAATTTTGACATATAAAGTAATATATTTTGTAATCGCAGCAAGTGCCAAAACGATCTACTGTATGCAACCAGTTGCATAAAGTAGAACATTATGCAACTGATTACGAAAAGTTGATTATGTCACCAGTTACGAAATCAAATTAATAAAACTGCCGTTTTTTTGGTTTTTAAGTCGAAAAATGGAGTAATCGAAAAATCCAAAAATCCAAAAATCCAAAAATCCAAAATCCAAAAAACGAAAAATCGAAGAAACCAAATATCGAAAAAAGCAATGAATAGTGACATTTCACATTTGAAAATATGACATACGTTTAACAACAAAAAAGAAAACAAAGAAGAAAAGCTGTAAATTGCGTTTTATTTTTTAAATAATTGAACAATGTTATTGAAAACTACCTAGAAATGTTAGGGGTAAAATTTTGACGTACTCCTTGGGTAAAAATATTTTTTTTTTCAAATTTCTCGCGGGTAATGTCAAAAATCAGATCTGCAACACTGCACATGTCCCTTATTTTTATTATTACTAATGAAAAAAAAAAAAAAAACGTGGTAGGGCAATCAAATAACACAATTTTCTAAAATATTTGATTGAAAGTACCTACAAAAGAATGATGGTGAATCATTTTTCCACAATTTTACAAATAATCAAGACAAAATTAGAAAAAAAACCTTGTATGTAAACACGTTACGAAATGCCGTTTTGTGTAACTCGTTCATTTTGCGGGATCTCGCTCCGTTCGTCCCGCAAATATTTATTCGTTACACAAAATAAGGCATTTCCTAATATTTTAAATCATTGACCGGTATTTTCCGTAAATAATTAAATCATAAATAATTACCGGTATATAAGTACCAAAACATTTTTTCTCTTCGAAGAGTAGGCTTATGTCAAATAAACTTAAAATAATATAACGAACGAAAAGGTAGCCCATTTCTAATAAAACTTAATTATTTATTTTATTTTGGTGTGATCGTAGAAAAAATCTTGTGTGTAATTCGAGCAAAAAGTACTTTGGCTGTTTTGATATTTTTTTGTCTCAACAGCTGTTTTATTATAATAATTTTATAAACTTTTACTTAGGGTTGATTTCACCGTTTTGTTTTAAAATACTAAACGAAGATTAAAATGACATTTTTATATTAACAAAAATAAAGTTTAAATTACTAAATGGAGTTTAAAATGACATTTTTACATTAACAATGTCATTTTAATCTTCGTTTAGTAATTTAAACTTCGTTTGACACAACGGTGGAATCGGCCCTTAGCTAGTTATATATTGATAAAGTGTTATTACCCTCATCATAAATGAATCGTGCTAATAGTCTAAGATCCGAAGTAAGGTCGACCTTCACCCATATGTTTAATGGATGAAAGTTTCTTTTTATTAAATAAAATGTGTTTATAAATATACCGCAATTGGGTTGCCTAAGAAAATACGGTCCAGACTATTTATTTTCTTAAAGTAAAAAAAACGACACCCTGTAAAGTATATTCCAGATGCTTTGACTATACCTAGCTCACCTTAGAATGAATTGAAGCTTAAGTTTAAAATTTGGTGTCTTTCTCTTTATCTCTTTATCTCGAATTAGGTCCATTTTAGGGAAATCATGTATAGGAACAAAATAATAGAGAATGACATCATAAGCAACTTTTATCATGATTCCTATACTTTCCTGATCTGTACACAGAAAGGAAAGTAAAAAATGGCCGTGACCGTATTTTCCTAGGCAACCTATTTGCAGTATATTTAAATACATATTTTATTTAATAAAAAAAAAAACTTTTATCCATTAAACAGATGGGTGAAGGTCGACACTAGTTACGGATCCCGGACTATAACAAATAAAGTCAAAAAAGTCTCATAATTTTTCATCTTTTAGTTACCTACCAAAATTAGGCACTACAATACAAATATTTAAGTCCGGCCCAGAACATCTCCCTACTCCTTCCACCCAGTTTTTCGGTTTTGGCAAAATTCGCGCAGTGACAAATGCTTCCTATGTTACCTCTACCCTTTCTAACCTCTTTGGGTGACATCAAAGTTTTTGTTCGTATTTATTTCTGATTTTTGAATTAAACGACAGTTAATAATTGGTTTATTACAATGGTTTATTGTGTAGCATATCAGTATAAAAGTTATAGCGGCAAGAAAAAAGCAGATATTACGATTAACAGGTAAATGATAAACATCAATCGTTTTTACTTTATATATTTTCTTATATTTTTCATTTTATTTGGTGTTAAACTACTTGGTATTTATATATTGAACATGTCTCACTCCAGATTAATAAATTTTACCCACCAAGTTTGTTTATTTTATGCTTTTCATTGATATTTAAGCAATTAATGATATTAAAATGGCCAAACAAGTAATTTTTTCCAGTGGCGTGTCGTACAATTCTAAATATCAACTTTTATTAAATTCTAATTTACTTTTGCTTTTTATTTAATTGCAGCAATGTTTATTTGTTGTTATATTTTATATTTTCTGTGAATCCAGCAAAAAAAATTTGAATTCAGGCAACGAAAATTGCAAATTGGATGTCTACCCCAAATGATAGATTATGTTCAAAACATTTTGAAAGACATATTTTTTATGGGACGGACTGTAATAGACTTACTAAATGTAACAGTTCCCACAATATTTCCTGAATTCCCCACATACATGCAGCCGAAGAAGGTGCGTATGCTAAAAAACATAATTAAAAATGTATAGTTTTTTAATTATTTTTCATTATTGTATTATGCACTTTTAAGAATTTAGCAACCTTTTTGTGTATAATTCAAAACATTACCGTAATAATTGATTGTTTGTAGGACTTAAAAAGAAGAGCATTGCATTTGGAAGCTGAGCCAGGCTCTTCAAATAGAACTGCAAATAAGGAATCTAGCATAGAAAGCCCTAGTATAAAACAGCTTGGAAGACAACTTTTACAGCAGGTAGAAAAGAATAAAGAAAAACAAGACAAATCAAAGCTCTTAAACCTAAACTTAAAAGATATAAAAAAGAGTTGTTTCGTTAAAACTCCTTGTTATTATACCAAATTAGTATTATTTAAGGGTCAGTAAAATGAATCTTCATTTATGTATAATTTTTCTTATGAGCTTAATTTAATAATACCCAGATGAGCACACAACATCTTAAAGACGTCCAGTTCACGTCTTACTTTCGTCAGAACGTCCTGGTACGTAAAACGGACGATTTAAAACGTATAGGACGTTTTAAGTATGTTGGTAATATGGATGTTTAACTCTTTTCGCTATATTTGAATATGGCGCCACGACACCGTTATTGACGCTGTCTGCAGCGCATGTATGATCGTCATTCGTCATTGTCATTGGTTGATTGCATACTCTTGCACGCGCGTATTGAGTCGTGTTTTTCCTCTGGCTGCCTTCTTCTTGGGACAGCCATTGTATAATATTTTTAGCGTCAGTCTGTGGACATTGTCATTACTTTTTCGTGGTTGTGTGTTTATAAGACGTACAAAATTGGATGTCCTAAAGACGTTTTGTTTTGTAACAATGTAGGTCCTACAGACGCCTTTGAAACATCTTTTGAATATTAGTGTACATCTTCAAAACGTCACGAACATCGTGAACAAATGTCTTTAAGATGTCTTTAAAACGTGTCTGTGCTATCTGGGTAGTGTCATTCTTCATTAACTAAAAATAAATCTTTTTGTAATACATGTAGATCATTATGTTTTTTTTTTGCGGAATTAAAAAAAAAACTTATTTTATTATGTAAATTATTTAATTCAGTTTATTTTAATATATTTTTCCTTGTTACTTATTGTTACTTATTTATTTTAAATTTTACGCTTTGAACTTGCTTTATACCTAAAAAGATCAATAAAGTACTAATAACATAAATACAAGTTCATTTTTTTTTATTTCCAACATGTTACGCCTTTGGTTGGTGCCAGAATGGAACAAGATTTTCAGCGGCGTTATGGGTCCTCTCTTTATTACCTAGTTTAAGGATGACTCAGACTATTTATTCCCCTCGATATAGGGCGATCGGGGTATCTCTCATTAAAAATGCGTTCCGCAGCATGAAAATTATTTCCACTTTCAACAATAATTAAGATAGCTGTTACTTTGTCAGATAGAGCACGTACCATTTTGTTTATTTAGATACTTAAACGTCTCGTTAAACAATAATTAAACTAAAAATTAAAATATTATTGCCTGTAAAAACGCCAATTAAAAAATTTCAGTTTTTTTGACAATTAACCATAGGCGGACTTTTGAATCTTTAATAATTAAAAGCGAAACTCAAATTTTAGTGTTTATTTATTTTAACCATAAAAAACATCGTAAATTCAAAAAAATAGTATGATTGAATATGTATTCTAAATACCTTTCAAACGAGGTGTCACTTGATATAAGGTCCCATTTAATATTATTGGTTTCAGTTGCCTGGTAACGTCACCGATGCCTATAACGTTACCTGTTATCACTAGTAGAGAAGCTTACAATAGTTCATTTCCACCCTCCAAATTTCATCAGTCTAAGTATCACCGTTCAAAAGAAAAGAAGGGGGCGGGGATTTTGAGAATCACTCTATAATTTATGAATATATTAATGACAATCAATGAGACCTTAAAAACACGTGAAATTTTAAGTTTTTTCGAAAAGACTGTGTTTCACTTCCTGTGAATGAAATAGTCACTAAATGTGAGACCTATACTCATAGGCGCCGGAACTCAAAAATTACTTTGGGTGCCCGGCCTCTATACGGGAAATGGCAGCTCCTTCCCCCCTCCATACAACACTAACAGCCATATGCATAGTTGACCGCCAGCGACTCGCCAGAGATTCATTTCGGCGTATCGCCAGCGATTCGCTGGCGATCCGCCGGTGAAAGCCCAAAAAGCTGGCGACTCGCCGGAGATTGTCACCGGAATGTCATTTCACGCAAGTTTTCATGTTCTTTTATAGAGAAAAATTTGATATTCGTTCATTATTTTTTGAGTTTTAAGAAATGAATCATGAATAAAATGCGAGAGATACCGGTGATATTCCCTATAAAAGAAAATGAAAACTTGCGTGAAATGACATTCCGGAGACAATCTCCGGCGAGTCGCCACCTTTTTGGGCTTTCGCCGGCGGATCGCCAGCGAATCGCTGGCGATACGCCGAAATGAATCTCTGGCGAGTCGCTGGCGATCGACTATGCATACGACTGTTAGAGTCACCACCGGTTTTTAAAAGCACTTTCAAAGCCATTTTAAAGCGTTGACTTTATGAAAATTTTCTTGTCCAATGTCGAATTGCTGGAGTTTTGAGGATTGAAGCGGCAGACAGTAGTATCAACAATCGGTATGCTTGAGGCTCCCACCTAAATCGGGATATCTGGCCTCTGGCAATCCTATATGCTCGGTACAGCCATCACTAGTATTCAGTGGTGCTACGGTGCTAGAGTACCAATGAAACACAATATAAAACATTTATTAACTACCATGAATTTAGAAGATTTTTGAAGATTTATTGTATTGTATTGTATATATGGCCATTTGAAAGCGAAACAGATTTTGGGCACCTCAGATCATTTACGAAAAAACGCTCGGAACCCAGGATTCGGTGCCTATGCCTATACTGGAGTAAATAAGCGGACAGTGTATAACATTATTAAACAAGATACAGTTATTAGAGAGGTCTCCAGGAAGCAACAAGACCTTTATTGAAACTTGGGTAAAGAATGTAATAAGACATTGATACATTCTTTTTTCTTAACAAATTATACTCGGAAATAGAAAATAGCACCACTCTTCAATTATCATGTTTTCATCTGCAAAAAATATTACACGAATTACCTCAATCAAAACTAAAAAACAAGCCTTTATGGAAGGGGTCTCTTGTGGATTAAAAATTTAACAGGAATAGAAAATTGTTTATTAATAATCCACAATGGAAGCACCGATGGACTTTTGCCAGATGATTTATTAATGTTCGAGTCAAAGAAAACAAAAGACTACCATGAAGAAATGGATGGCCCTATGTTTGAAAATTGGTTTCAGAACATTATAAAAAAAAATCCAGCCAACTCCGTTATTGTTTTGGATAATGCATCCTATCACAGTCGATTAACAGAGTCACTACCTAAAACAAGATGGAAAAAAAAGATATTTCAAAATGGCTTCATTCTAAAAACTTATCAGTCCTCCTAAATCCTTGAAGGCAGAATTACTCTTAATAGCAACAAATTCAAAAACTATATTATGGACGAGATGGCTCGAGAAAAAGGCATTGAAATTCTCAGATTTCCTCCTTACCACGCCTTATTACCTCCTTACAAAGTGTGTGTATACCATTTTATGTGCCGTGACCTTATTTAGAATATATAAATTTATTTTGCAAAGTACGCCTATAGAATGTGACGATATATCCCCACTTTTACTGCACTCCTCTTTTATTCAGACTATACCGGTGGGGAGTTCAGTGTTGTTGCTTTTGAAACTAGGAAACCCTTGTGTACTTTCAATGCATTGAAGTAAATACATTTCTACTTCCCTATTTGAAGTCTCGAAACAGGATAGGTACAGTGAATGAACAATAACGAGATCCATGTATTTCGAGGATATAAATCATTCAATCGATATTAAAATTCGTGAAGAGAATTCCTAGGGGAAAGATGACTGGATAATCTACGAATTTTATGAAACGTGTCTGGAACGCCACGCCATGCCAGTTCGGTCAAACACCACCGACATAATTCACCCTTTTTGCCAGTTTTCCCGTCAATCCTGAAGGGATTCTGGGAAATTTTCATAGCTTATAGCAGATTATACGTTTATTTTGTTTAGTAAAAGGTTGATCGGCGGTTTTAATGGATGCGAAAATGTATAGGATTACAATTTTTACCACTCTTGTACCTCAAGGCCATATATTTAAAATTATATAATTGTTTGGATGGTGTTTAGAGTTATTGGGTAAATGAATACGACAGATTTCTAGGGGAGGCGACTTAGTGGGCTATGGATACAATAGAGCGAAATAATATGTGAAATAGAATGCATTCACAAGGTTAGGAAAATGAGGATGATCACATGGCCTTTCACTGCGACCCAGATGGATATATTTCCAAAAAATATTAAAGTTGTAAATAACAAATGTTATTGCAAAGTAACTTGTAACGATACAAGTGTTATGGCCATTTTGAAATTTGTAGTTAACTACCCTTTTATTTTAATTTTTCGATGAGCCATTGTTGCCTTTTAAACTATTTTAAGAAATAAGCTGGAACTCGCTTTACAACAAGACGAGTCGCCTAGTAGTACAGCAAGACATTGAAATGGTATTAAAGACAAAATGCTAAATAACACATCTGCAAATGGCTCTATCGGATCTCAAACAAATAACAACCATGATAGGGATAAAGATCTTATACTTTTCGGCCAATATATGTTGTAAAGTTGCTGGAACAATTAACTGCAAGTCTGGAACATTAGCACCAAAGATGCTAAGAACATAATCGTTATTTTTAGACACACATTCGGTTGTTATTTAATGTTATATTATTATAGATTATCCATAGTAACAAGAGGGGGATGACAAGCAATCTAACACATGTCATGTACTAATATTTCACGTTTTGGGAAATAAAAGTATTTTCATAATTTGGCCTGTTATTATACTACAAACCTTAATTCTACAATATACAGTGGCTACAGTCACAACAGAATTGGCGACGAGGATGGGATGCATATTGAATTACTCTTTCTCTCTAACCTATATGTAAGTGGTTTTCCAAACCCAGCTCCTTCAGTTAGTGGAGAAAGTGCAAAATCAAGAAGACCGCAAAGGAACTTGAAACAACCCCACTACCTAAAGGATTATGTTTTACCAAATCGGAAAAAATAATGTTTTATGTTGTAATTCATCTTGATTTTTTTTTGTTCCTAATATTTTGTTACTTTGTGTTTGCAGCAGTTTTGTTTTTCTCTAAGGAAGAGAGGTGTTATATTATTATAGATTATCCATAGTAACAAGAGGGGGATGACAAGCAATCTAACACATGTCATGTACTAATATTTCACGTTTTGGGAAATAAAAGTATTTTCATAATTTGGCCTGTTATTATACTACAAACCTTAATTCTACAATATACAGTGGCTACAGTCACAACATTTAATCTACCAGAATGGGGATTAAGTGATATTAGAAGTTAGACGACTGTCCTGTCATTAATCCTGTAAGAAAGCATTCCCATTCTATTCCTGGAGCTAAGTAGAGGCATTCATCGAACAATTCAGCATAAACGCCTTCAAATGAGTAAGATAATTTCTTTGTCAGTGTTTTTTGCAATACCAAGGAATGGTTCTATCACTGTGAACTCAGATTCGGTTCTTTTTTTAGCTAGCGCATCATGCCAGAATCCAGATTAAAGTAACTTTGTTCAGAAGGCACTCGAGGATATTTGTACAGTTCCGTACCAGCTTGAAACAACTTTCTATTGGAGTTAAGGGCTGCCTGGCTATCCGAAAATATCTTTATATTCTTGTTGGTAAAAGAAAGAATGATCAACACTTTCATTCTAAATTCTATACGGAACGTTTCTGGTTGTTTATGGCAAAAAAGTCCAGGTTTATTGATATCAACTCCTGTTTTTTTTTTGCCGAGTTTTAAAGCCATCCATCCATGTATAGTGCAGGACACAACTAAACACACCTGTCTATAACACCTAACATCATCTGCTCGACAATCTTTTAAAAAGGTTTACAACCATTTTCAGCTACACGAAATTTCAAAATAGTATATTTAAGAATTTAATTTTTGACCCTCGTTCAACGAATTCAATAATAACACCCACCCATCAGTTCCTATTATTCCATAACAAACTCGAACATGATTTAAAGTGTAAAGTTACAAACCGCCGGCGTTGTACTGAAATGCATCCAGTGTCTAATTAGTGAATATATCTCATCCCAATCGGATCGAATCTACAATGATAGCTGATATAGTGGCATTCGTAGCGAATATTATGGCACACATCCATCAATTTGCATCGCTACACGATGTTGTTTAATATAGAGATACGAACATTCCGCAAAATCGACAGATACAAACTGGATTGCGGTTGACGTCTCATCGTCTTGATCGTTTATAAGCCCATATCAATTAGCAAGATTAGCTACGTTTGCTCCTGTTTGGTTCTCCAGACGCATAGCCAATAATGCAAACAACACAGATAGCAGATCCATATACTAATAAATGTTATATGAGCATGATGCATTGCATGATGTAATAAATCATGAGTGCGAACAGAAAGGACGAATGAACACACTCTGAAGCCGGCTACTCACTACGCGTTACTTGCCTAGTACTTTGCAAGTACCATGTAATGTGTATGGAGACTTGTATAGACTCAGCAAGTTACTTGTACTTTTCCCGTCGGTTGTCCGTAAACGGACCGAAGTCAAAGGATCCGAGTAAAGTTACTACTACTACTTTAGAAGGAGCGCGTAATGTAGACGATTTACTTGTACTCAAACAAGTACTTGCCAAGTTCAGTCCAAGTCAAGTAACTCGGCAAGTAACGCGTAGTGAGTAGCCGGCTTAAGACTGAGAACAGAGAAATATATGACCAAAAAACGACAACAACCGAACAACTGATGCAATATGATATGAGCAGAACTGAGTATCTAGTCTAATGACTACTAAAACAGGATGAAACTACTTCGCCATTTTGCGAAGTGTCAATTTTTGATGCCGAAGCTTTTTATTTTTATGTTTATCTCTTGTGAGCTTTAGTCTTTGTAATTTGTGACAGACTTCCGGTTTCACCTACACTGAATCAGGAAATCTATATGGCGCTAAGATGGTGAATGCAGAATAAAGGCCCGGACGTCTGTTTTAGTAATACAGTTTGCTCTGCGACCCTGTAGTATACCACAGTGTACTCAAGATAGGGGAAATAAAAAATTAGGTATACTGATAATTAAAATTTATATGAAGTTATTTTAAATTTTGAAATCTATCAGTAATAGATTTTGATCTGGTTGGTAATAAATAAAAAAAATAATAGCAATAAATAAAAAAAATAATTATATTAAATAAATATTTAATATAAAATAAATAAAAATAATAATAGATAAAACAAAAATAATGATAATAAATAAACATTTAATATAAAGAAAATAAAAATAATAATTTAACTAAACTAAAACAATTTGAAAATTTTAATAAATAAAATAAAGTGAAACTATATCTGCCTGAACTCAACCTGAGAAAGTCATTAGTCGGTCCCCGTGACAAAATTAAAAAGAAGGTCCTAAAGTAAAAGCTTCTCCTTTTTAGTAAAATCTCTAAAAAAAAATATCCTCCTTCTAGTGCTCTTGTGGCGAACTTCTAAAATAAAACGTCCTCACCTAAAGCTGCCGGGCCGCCACTTGAGCCCGGGCACCGGGAATTAGTCCCGACTACCCCCTCTCGTCGGCCCTGTGTATATATACATTATGTTCCCCTAGGTTAGAATCATATGGAAAACTTTTTTAAAAATAATTTTAGGAAAAAAAGTTATTATTCATAAAAAGTTCTGCATTATATAACTAGAATAAAGTACCTTTATTCTTTATACGACTGATAAAATTTGATATTTGATGGTTGTATTTTAGGTTTTAGACCATGATCGATTTTTTATAAAGAACAACTTTTTTTCCTAAAATTAGTAATAAAAAAGTTTTCCTATGCCACCAACTGTCTACGTAAATTGGCGACATATGAAAATCTTTTTTAAAATTAATATTGGGAAAAAAGTTATTCTTCAAAAAAATGTCGAGCATGTTCTAAAACATAAAATTCAACCATCAAATATCAAATTTTATCAGTCGTATAAAGAATAAAGGTACTTTACTCTTGAGTAAGTAAGATATAATAATAAAAAAGTTTTCCATATGATTCCAACCTAGGGGGACATACTATATACATATTCTATAAAAAGCCAACTATGGCTTGGTCTTTGCCGACTAGTCAGGAAATTTTGGGGAATTTGGCAAAAATATTTCACAAGTGTACTCTTCTAAATTTATTCCGAGCTTTCGAGTATGGTTATACTCATTTTTAAGGAACTACAAAAGTTATTAACAGATGTTCAAAAAGATTTGTTAATTTGATTAAAAAAGTTAAACTTACTCATTGAGGATGGTGTGTAAAAGGTAGTCATTTGATTAAAAATAAAAATATTGGACATCACAGTGCACAAAAACGAAAACAATTTCCAAAACACAAATAATTGATACATTATTTTAGTTATCGAGCAACATCGATGTTGACTAGATAAGTGGATAACCCCACATACTTTGATTTTCTTTTACTATACGGAGAATGGTCGCACTGCGCAGCTTTCTGAGTGCCTTTTAAAAGGAGATAGAAAACTCCGCCATTTTGAACCCTTATTACGTGTTGCCTACATCTTGGCGCAATATTTTTAATAGGTGCGTTTTAATCATCCGCTTCTGCTTCGGAATTGTCGGTTTTCTTGTTTTAATCTGACAGGTCAGAACGACTGAACCGACAATTCCGGGAGCAGAAGCGAATGATTAAAACGCACCTGATATTTTGCTTGCTGCTGTCAGTGTCAGTGAATATTATTTTTAAAGTCACAGTTTATTGCTAAAGAATCAGTTAGCTTACTCGGACCAGGTGAAAGTTCCAAAATAACATCCACTCCAGGGATACAAATTCAGGATACGCAGAAGACTGCTGTTTTATTATAGGCGGTTGTCATATACTGTATTATCTGAGTTGCGCAGTGTATAAACTGGAACATTGAGATAAAAAGTGCCGACGCAGAGTGAGCGATCTAATTCTTTAGCTATAAACTGTGTCATAGGGTTCAAAATGGCTGAGCCCTATGTTGGGCGTGTCGGACCTCTCTCTTGCCCTGTATAGTAATCAAAGTATGTGGGATAACCCACAATAGGCGAGTTCGGTCAGTCAGGGGCTGGAGCGGGACAAATTTTAGGGTGCTTTTAAATGACATTTAAGCGTGTTAAACTGTCACTAATCGGACTAAACCGAACGCTAAAAGAGTCGTTTGGAGTTAAAAGTGTTAAAGGAGTTAAAGGAACGTGGCAAACCGAACGCAATGAATGTGGGTTATGAAACGCGTGAAAAATGACGCATTAAATCATATGTCAATCATCAGTCAAATCTGTCATCGGCAAAAAAGAACACTATGTGGCCTATGTCACCTTAGCACAAAGGGTAAAACCAGCAGGGCAGGGCTGGTATATCTAAGGGGGTCGCGACATAGGAGTCCAATTTGGACGCCATTTTTTTCGAAATAGTAGTCACATAGTAGTCGCCATTGATCTGGCAACGTGGCAACTTGTTGTCGCCAGGTTTACCAATATAAGAAAAAAATCAATGTCATTTTTTAAATGACATTTCCATTATAAAATGCCCATATTTTTTAGGATAAAATATTTCAATTTAATAAATTATTAATCTCAGATGTACATAGAATACGTCGGGAAAAGTAGATCACTTTCAATTTTGTGCTGTTTTGGTTTTGTTTATTTTAAAAGGTAATTGAAGAGATGAAGACAATTTTCTTATAGATGATGCATAACAAATTATTGCTCCCTTTTTTAGAGCTCCAGTCCCTTAAGTCTATTTATTTTAGGTCTTTTTAAATTGTTGGTAGGTATTATTCACTTCATTTGTATGTTTTTAGTTAATTTAAATAATTTTGTGTAATATCTTGCGATTTGTTTTCTATACGTTTTAGCATTTATTTGTTGTCTACATCTCACAAAGGATGGCTTTGAAATACCTTTACAACAGAGGTACTTTCCTAAAACTGGCCGAAATTTGAAACTGAATACAGTTCTTAGAGAAAATCTCCAGTAAAAAATGTCTGCATGCAGAATAACAGTAGCATAGATTAACAAAGCTGACAAAAGAGTTGGACAAACCTTTGTCTAGCTTTTTTAATATTTCAGGACAATAGTGTTAACAGCAGACTACAACAAAAACATCCAAAGTTTAGTAATCAAGCAAAATATTCCGGTATCTCCAGAATTATAAACGTATGAAAATTATAATAGAAAACATGTATGGTTTCGAATAGAAAATTACCAAAATTAGCATATCTAGTGAATATTGTATTTAAAAAATATATTTTTATTCAAAACTTTTTGCTTCTACTCCAATACTAACCATATAGAAGCATATGCATTTTATAGTATTTGCAAGATTCGGATCAAATGTACCTACAATTTATAAAGATTATTAAACTAAAATAAAACATTTCAAATAACACCTGCTTTTATGTTAAATATGTTTTTATTAAATACACAAATTAGTCTCGACCACACATTTTTTTTTGTTTTTACTTCTAGTGTAAAAGTGACTACTAATTCAGTCTTTCAAGTTTATTATTTATAGAGTCCAGCTACTACAAAATATCTTATTGATGATAACTAATTTCTCTTTAATAATGGTTTTGCATTTAACATTTTACAGCACTTTGTTTATATGAAACATCTATGTAACTCTTAATTAAATCACATTTAAATCAAGTAATTACATTTTCATATTCAACTTATGTATTCTTATTAGAACTTGGTCACTTTTTTTACTTTGAATCTTTTGACTGTGGTAACAGTCCATTCACCAAACCACAAAGTCACTTAAAAATGTTGAAAGAGAATGTCATAAACGTAAAATTCCTTCTTCTATCGTGTTTTTCATGCAATTTTAGGTTGTAAACCTTTTGTCCAACACCTTTTTTACAATTTATCACAAGCAACACTATGAAAGATTTAAATCCTGGATTTACAGCATTCAGTTTCGAGATGAGTGCAGTCACAATGTAGTTTAAGATATAATTTTCACATGAACACTTATTTACCACAGCACAAACGCATGTACCTATTCATGTAACATTCAAATAAAGTGCATAATTTGGTATATAAAAAAGTACAAAATGTTTTCAGTTTTAATTCGACATTGGACTACGACGACTACGAGGAAAACAGTGGTTCATTCCACTTGTACCATATTGACATTATTATGCACGATGCTCGTTCAAACGAACATCAGAAAAGTGTTGCCAACTTAAGCTGACTACTATTTCCCCCCTAGCCTCAGTCACCCCCTCATCCATTTACTGGGTCTATGTCGCGACCCCCTTAGATATACCAGCCCTGCAGCAGGGTTATTCTACTAAATTTATAGCCCGGCTACAAGTTGGATTTTGGCTTGAACTTTATATGTTCCTAACTTCAAAGTGGAGTCCTAGCTTTTTCGTATTCTATTAAGCTTCTAGCACCCCTTATAGTCTGCATATGAGGACTATACTGTAGTCTATTCTTATAAGCACCAAATAAGGTGCCTATTAAAATTAAAAGTATGCTAGAAGTGTACACATATCCTGATTTTTTGTTTTATTGGAATTTGATGTGAGAGTTGTGAATATTTATCGGACAATTATAAAACGGCAAAAGTAAAGTGGAACAAACTTAAACAGAAAAATCTTCAGAAAACAACAGATAATTTAAAATTTAACAATTGTTTTCCACTGTTCAACGCTTTTTTGGGGACCCATTTCATTCAAGTTATCTGATAATTTTACCCACATTTCCCCTTGCATTTTTTTCCCTTGTATGCCAACAAACTTTCCTGTCGCAAATTTTTTATGATCAGACATGTAGTCTACTAAGTGGTTTAATTGAATTTCTGTACATCTCTGTCGTTTCTGATCCATTTTTAATCATAAAAATCTAATAAAAAAAGGAAACACTGGTAGTAAACACAAGGTCAAATGAAGTATTGAATGGGAATTATTCATTCTTCTTTTTTGAAAAGCATTTAGACTAAACATCTATGTGCTATGAGCAAAATCATATAATTATTCTTCTAGATGTTCTTAGAACACAACGTTGCCAAACTAACAGACTAATTTTCTAGTACTGTAGTTGTAGCCCTATTAAATTTATAGTCGGACTATTTCTAAGACTAGTAGAATATGGCTGGACTATAATTTGGAGTCTACATGTTTAGTATGCTAAACTTATAGTCTCTTTTATAGTTCCTTAGTAGAATAACCCTGCAGCAGGGTTATTCTACTAAGGAACTATAAAAGAGACTATAAGTTTAGCATACTAAACATGTAGACTCTAAATTATAGTCCAGCCATATTCTATTAGTCTTAGAAATAGTCCGACTATAAATTTAATAGGGCTACAACTACAGTACTAGAAAATTAGTCTGTGAGGTTTGGCAACGTTGTGTTCTAAGAACATCAAGAAGAATAATTATATGATTCTGCTCATAGCACATAGATGTTTAGTCTAAATGCTTTTCAAAAAAGAAGAATAGACCTTGTGTTTACTATTTACTACCAGTGTTTTGCTTTTTTAATATTAGATTTTTATGATTAAAAATGGATCAGAAACGACAGAGATGTACAGAAATTCAATTAAACCACTTAGTAGACTACATGTCTGATCATAAAAAATTTGCGACAGGAAAGTTTGTTGGCATACAAGGGAAAAAAATGCAAGGGGAAATGTGGGTAAAATTATCAGATAACTTGAATGAAATGGGTCCCCAAAAAAGCGTTGAACAATGGAAAACAATTGTTAAATTTTAAATTACCTGTTGTTTTCTGAAGATTTTTCTGTTTAAGTTTGTTCCACTTTACTTTTGCCGTTTTATAATTGTCCGATAAATATTCACAACTCTCACATCAAATTCCAATAAAAACAAAAAATCAGGATATATGTACACTTCTAGCATACTTTTAATTTTAATAGGCACCTTATTTGGTGCTTATAAGAATAGACTACAGTATAGTCCTCATATGCAGACTATAAGGGGTGCTAGAAGCTTAATAGAATACGAAAAAGCTAGGACTTCACTTTGAAGTTAGGAACATATAAAGTTCAAGCCAAAATCCAACTTGTAGCCGGGCTATAAATTTAGTAGAATAACCCTGCTGGTATCGGTAACTGGTATAGCCCGGCCCGAGCTGAAACTATATTTTTGTTTCAAAGAACTCTAGATGGCGCTGTACACAACAATTTACAGAAATCTACAATTGATGGTGGAAAGAGTGGGAGTGTCATTTGTCATTGTCAGGCATCCATTATCGATTACATCGCGGTGAATGACATTTGCCATTTTACCTGTATTTTTTGTGATTATCAATATCATATTGTCAATAATTATTATTTGTTTGTATTTGGATGTGCTCTGGATCCTGGATGAATAAATAGTAAGTATTTTGTAAATAATTGTTTATTGTATTGTCAACTTGGTCTTGTTCAATTGTGTTTTAAATGTTCAATTTGTTTACTTGATCTTGCTGACGACTGAGCTTATTTTAAATTTTTGTGGTCATTTTTAGTTATAAAAGCTGTAATACTCGTATATCGTATTGTTGTATGCCAAATTGTTTTGTAAACACTCTGAAATCCTAATAACGATTTATTTCAAATTTAAGTATTGGGTGTTCGCAGTCCATTTTTCAAGAATAAAACAACAAATTTGTAAAAACCATTTAGTATGTGATAAACATTTTGAAGATATGTTTAAAGTTCTTGGTGCACGCAGCGATCTAACTGTATTTTTATTTGTTCTAGTACAAACTTTTTCAAGCCGTTTGGAGACAAAAACAGCCTAGACAGGGAAGTAATAGTCACTGTACTTTTTGTATTCATGCCTCACATTTGATTTTTATATTGATTTAGTTCAGATTGTTACTTTTACTGTTTTTTATTTGTTCTAGTACAAACTTTCTTCAAGCCGTTTGGAATGGCAATATTGGATTGTGGAAGACAAAATAGACCTTTTTTTATTTATGCCTCACTTTCTGTGCTCCCCAACAGATTTGAAGGGTTCAGGAAAAAAAGGGGCCTAGTCACAATTACCAAAATGTTCAGAAAACCAAATTTAATTTAGATTGACTAAATACAAACTTTTGATACTTTAAGGTAATTGATTACAAAAAGATGTTACTTTGTTTAAATGTTGCCTGATTATATTGTAGTTTACCACTTAATTTACCAGACAGTTGTAATTTTTTATTCTAAATACTGAAAATGACAAACAAACAATAGGAAAGTCCTTGGACATAATTTTAAATGCACTGTTTTGCATTTGCTAATACTGGTATTTTACAAATTAGGGCGGACCAGTTCAATTTTGATAAAAATGTGGCTTAGCTGCTTTTTTCTTCCTGTACCCTTCTTGATTTATAAGTTGATTAATATTTATTTTTTGTTTTAGATAAAACTCTTCAACCTCTGTGGACAATGACAACTTTCCAGCTAATTAACACGCTACATTTAATTATTCTATTGTTTGTTTTGTTTTAACAAATTAATTTTGTTGATCATGCTTTTTAATTTTTTGTAAAAATATTTCAACTTGTAGTCAAGTTAGGATTGGTTCATACTACTCATTTTTTGCTTTATTGTAACAAATATAATTTTATTGCTACAATAAACGTAAAAAAGGAGTTGGTATGAACAAATCTTAATTTGACTACCACTTCCGCCAAATAGTTCAAAGAACGCTCACCGGGTGTTACAAAACTGTCTTAAATTTTAACATTGCAGTTTCCATTCTAAAAGTAATTGTTCTGTGGGTAAAACCATTAGCCCATGAAAAGCTTGACCGATGATTAACATATGAGAAGAAAACAAAAATTATATTTTTGTGTTTTTATTATTATCTGACTATTGAATGTACGGAGAAAATTATGATTAGTTTTAAAAATGTCACTAATCATGCAAGCGACGTTGCCCTCTGAGTAAATAGCACAACACCATTTTTAGCGTTGCTATCCCCTCATCCTGGATCATACCATTCACTCACCTGACAATATCACGAGCAGAGTTAGTGCATGTAGTTTTAATAGCAAAAATGAAATAAGTGTTAAATAGTCAATATAATAATTAAGAAATGAATCGAGAGTATTTAAAGTGTGTAAATTGAGTTTTATTAAAAAACTCTGTAAAAATTTGTCGAAGCGCTTTCGGCCTATTAGGCCATCATCAGAGACTTCGTCAAAAACTATAGAAGAGACATGAAAAATGCACTAAGTTAAAAAGGACAGCAACAAACTTGTCCCAAGTCACCACCATAGCTTGTAGCTAGGATAATTAAACATAAAAGAACCACACCGAACATGTGGTTGAATTTTAACAAATGAAGTGGGGGTTCATCCAAAAAAGTAAAACTGAACACTCCAAACCATTCAAAGGAAAAGATACTGCTGGTCTTCAACATGAAGACAGCCAGATTTTTCCAGTTGTTACCGTGAGGCGGGGGCAACTGTGCCCCAACTTGCCTAATTACTAATTGTTGGCAAGTAGATCGGCAATTTCTTTGGGATTATTGATAATTTGTCCGTTATCTTCTAAGCCTGTAATTTTCTGATATGATTTGGACTCTGATATTTGTTTAATTTGTTTCCAGACAGTGCCAATGTTAGTTGAACTATTTATGTTTTGTACGTACGTCTTCCAGGATGCCTTTCTGCTTTTTTTAGAGTATATCTTGTCTTAGCTCTTAGATTCTTAACCCTTCGATACCCGTGTGCCGTCTGACAGATGCCACTCTCATTATCAATAAGCAGAACTTCTTAAAATAGTGAGATGCGGACTTCTCCTCTCATGTACCTTTCTAATACGTGTATTAGATATGTGTAGTAGAAAAAAAATCATATAAACAAATACAAGTTCAAGCAATGCAATAATTCTATATGCCTAGAGCATGCAGAATATATATGCCTGTCATGTAATTTCAAATGAAATAGTTATCACGTTTGGGGATTTGTTTTTTTTTATTTTGTTGTAGTATTCTATTTATGCTAAGAAGTTATCTATGTGTATTTTATGAATTTAATTTATTTTGTTCATATGTTTAAAAATGTAAATGATGGTATATTTATTATATATTTTATTTTACTGGTGTTATGAAATAATTTTTGTTTGTGAATTTAGGATAAAGCATAAAAATATATATGAGTAATATGTAAATTATTTAAATAAAACCTTTAGCAGATATTTTCATTCCATTTATAATCTATTTTTGGATTTCTGGGAAAGCAAAACACCATAAACCCGGCGGTCGTCAAAAAAGGGTGGTTCAATCAGTGGGACAACTATTTGGATAGGCAGATTATCGAACACCGTTGACGAATGCAGTCGATTTCTTTTGTTAAGACTGTATTATTCCATTTGTTTTAATAATTATTATTTTGGAACATTATTTTAATATTAATAAACTTCATACGTAAAATAAACATTTAATTATTTGTGTAGTTTACACATTCATATGACTTGATTGAATATCGTCTCACAGGTACTCTTGTTTTTTATACCGATTGAAACTTGCTTTACTTGCTTTTATGGCCTGTTGACATTCATCATTCCACCAGGGTACTGGATTGTAATTTGTTATTATTTCCGTTATACCAATACTGTCTTTAGCGGCTTGTTTAATTATATTGGTAAATTCATTTACCGTTTCGTCGAAGTTTTCTGTTATTTGGTATTGTGAAAGTGATGTTTCAATATTAAGGGAAAATTCATTCCAGTTTGCACTTTTCAGACACCATTTTTGTAAAGGTTTGGTATTTTCTGCGGTTGTTCTAATATCAGATATTATTATTGGAAAATGATCGCTCTCATAAACGTAAGGCATTACCGCCCAGTTTAAGAATGGAGTGACGGCAGGATCACATAATGATAAGTCTATAGCAGACGTTGTACCATTATATGAGTTAAATCTTGTTTTAGATCTATTGTTTAACAAAGTGAGATTGTAGTCATAGTCCAGTCATTATATAGTAAGTTCACCTCGGAATTCGAGATACCCAGCTGTAAGTCTGTAAATACTTGTATATTGACACCCTAAAAGTTGTCTCAAAACCTACATATGGTAGGGTGTACGCAACTATTAAATTTCAAGGTCAAAGGTCACAAAAATCGGTTTTTTGCGCTTTTTTTTTGTAAATATCTCATTTCCTATAGGTTTTTTGATATTTGTATTTATTAGCAATATTGTAGAATACAAAATTCTCTACAAATATTGTTTCAAATAATTTTTGATACGGTGAACCGTTTTCGAGATAGATGGCGGAGAGCGCGCGGTCACAGCATCACTTGAGGTCAACCGGTGCCTCCGGTCGAAAACGCGCCATTTATAGTTGATGAACTATCGATAAATCAATGATTATAAATATTTGTCAATTATTATATTTTATCATTTTTTTCCTAACCTATCCACTTTTTATTCAGTATTAATTTATTTAACAACACTTACCTGCCGATGTAATTGCATAATTGTTAATGAAAATATAGGAATTATATTTGAATTTTAACCTAATTAATATTAATAACTTCTTACATGATGAAAAAAAAAAAACAAATAAATTATGAATTAATCTTTTTATTAAAAAATATCATTCAATACATTTATTTTTATTAAAAGTAAAAAAATGGAATAAAGGGTACAAAAACTACAATTTATAATTTTAATCATCTTCCTCTTCATCGTCGTCTTCCGGCTGCTGGTAAATTTCAAACTGGTCTTCATTATCGTCTTCAACGACATTTGTCTCAAGTTCTTCCATGATTTCGGGATCAAAGGTTCCATCTTCGTTAATGTCGCTCTGATATGGTAGAGCATTGAGACAAGCTTGCCCATTACATTGGCCACAAGCTAAAGAGCATTGCAAGCCCGCTTTCCTGCATCCGCATCGTGAACCACAACCACTCTTGCAGTTGCAGAAAATTGTATTTAGCAAATCTTCTGGAGCAGGTGGTAAAATTGTCATAATAGGCTCCAGAAAATCGTTTCGCATTGCCCAACCCCATGCCTGGGGTTCCAAATCATGCCCTAACCAAGTTTGAACTGTTGATGAGCAGCTGCACTTGTTGGTGGAATATTTGAAAGCTGCACAGGTTTATTAAGTTTTGTAGACTTGACGTAATGCATATAACGAAGATGATCGAGACTTTTCACAGATTTCGGAGCATTATAGACTGCCAATAAGGTTTGATTTCCACTCTCTAATAATCTCTGGGCCGAACAATTTTCTTCCTTAAATGCTGCAGCTAGTTCATCCAAATTTGTCAGTTTCTCAAAAACTTTTAAAAATGATTTTTTTCCCTTTTTAAAAAGCGCAGAAGTTGTGTCACAGCCACTTAATGCGTGCAGAAATAAAATATGTGTTTTGAAATGAGGATAATTATCAAAACTTTTAGTTGAGTATATCTCCGTTTTTACATTTCCTTTCCCAACTTTTTTAAAGAAAATTTCTTGTTCGTAAGACAGTGTACGCCCAATTAAAATGACAAGTAAATCAATATCTTTCCTATTATAACTGCAGTTTTTTCAGACTTTGATTCTTCAATTGCAGTTTCATCAATAAGAACATCCGCATCATCTCTGGCTTGTTTAGTAGTAATATTTGCAGTTTTTAATTTTTCAATTAACATATTAATGAGCATATCTTTATTATTTCGATTTGATAAGAATTTTTCTTGAGTAAATGGTACAACCATTGTTTCATCGAAATAGACTTCATACGTTTTTAAAAGTGCAGCAGTTCTTCTCTGCTGCTCCATAGCTTTTATGTTCTTACTGTAGTCTGAATTTTCTTAAACAAAATTTGTAGAGAATTTTGTATTCTACAATATTGATAATAAATACAAATAGCAAAAATCCCATAGGAAATGAGATATTTACAAAAAAAGCGCAAAAAAAACGATTTTTGTGACCTTTGACCTTGAAATTTAATAGTTGCGTACACCCTACCATATGTAGGTTTTGAGACAACTTTTAGGGTGTCAATATACAAGTATTTACAGACTTACAGCTGGGTATCTCGAATTCCGAGATTCTTACCTAATTTAAGCTTAAATGACTGGACTATCATTAATTATTTTCTCAATCAAGTTACCTCTTGCATCCTTATTTTCCGATCCCCATAAAAAGTTGTGACCGTTGAAGAGGTATTTGCTGAATTAAGTTCGCCAAGTCATTTTTATTAAGGTTAGTATTAGAGGGAATGTAAATATCACACATATTTATTTTAGATGGGTAGTAAACAGTAACAGCAACAGCTTCTAGATCTGAATTAATGTCAATTTGATTTGATTGAATATTATTTTTTACGTATGTGGCAACGGCCCCCCCCCAACTTCTTTCTCCTGTAGGTATGTTTTCGTAGTACATGTTGTAGTTTTTCAGGTTATGTACATTACTGTCTTTAAAATGTGTTTCCTGTAGGCAAATAGTATTTGGTTTGTATTTGGATAAGAGTTTTTTTAACATTTTATAGTGTACGTAATAACCATTTAAATTCCATTGAAGTAGGTCCATTTCTAATAAGACGATTGAGCCGACTAACTACCAGAGTCAATAGGGCCTTCTGATATGTAATTTTTTAATTGTTTTTTATTTTGGTCATGCGGATTTTTAGAGATTTGCTTGTGATTTGAGGATGCACTTTTCCAGCATATTAACGAGAGATTCGAAATCTGAGGTATAATTTCTTATTGTACTGATTGGATCACTTAAACCTTGGATATTGGTAATCAAGTCGGTCAGCTGATCGTAATTTAATATTAGTTCATCTGAGTGTTCCTGGATAAAATTTTTGGCGGGTTCCATTATTTTAGTTATTTCAGCAGTTTCAGCTTTTTTGGGTTTTTTTTATTGGAGAACGTTCAATTTCGTTTATTTTTCGTTTGTTGGTTTTTGTAGGTTCATTATTTATTATCTGCATTTAATCTGTTTTAGATTGAATTAAATTGTTGGTGGCGGCTTGTTCTTGGGGTGTGGGAGTAGTAGTGTTGCTGCTGTTTATAATTGGATTGGGAGGGTATTGATATGTTAGAAGCATGGTTAATTTGCTTGGAAGAGGTACAATTATAGGAAGTGTGGCCAGCTTGTTTACATTTATAGCAAACTTGCCCATCGATATTGAGGAAGATGCGGTTATTGGTTATATCAAATTGTATAAGAAGGCTATCTGGTACGATAAGATTATTTGGTGGAGCAATAAACACTTGACGTCAAAAACTAAGAATATGACTATAGGCAGGATCGGTTACACCAATTCTTAGGAATGTTATATTCGACATTGTTTTTAGTCCAATATTTTCTAAAGTAGCTTGGATAAGTTCATTGGGGATTGAAGGGCAAATGTTTGAAATTACAAGTCTTTCTGCTGGAGTATTTATTCGACGAGCTTTGATCTGTTTGCCGTTAATAGTTATTTATCCCTCATGTTCTGTTAACAATTTGTCTACAATCTGTTTCGATGATAAATATATACAAATTCTGTCATTGGCCATACGTGAAGCATATAGTATACTTTTAGGTGAAATAAGGGGATCAACTTTATACAAATATTCTTGACATTTGATTCCCGTAATTGATGGAAAAATGATAGTGTGTTTTTTTGGCGCATACTTTGATTGGGGATTTTATCCCAATACACTCGAATATGACGTTCCAGGTTGTGAATCTTGCATTTCTTGTTGAGAATTGATGTTTAAGTTGTTCATAATAATTTTGAAATTAAGTAAATTCTGATGCCTTGGTAGGATTCCCCACTCGGCCATTCACTGTTGGGTACTAATTAACAGTGCTTTTCCTAAAGTGGCGCTGAGAAACAGTAACAAATCCTACACAGAACACGAGGCTAATAACCGTAGCAGTTGATGCCGATGACACAAAAAAAGTACCTTTTATTACTATTTTCTGCTGCTGCACTATCAGATGTGGGTCCGACTCTGTCTACCGAGACAGAGCCAGATATAAAAAGTTGGTAAATTTATTCTTTTTCATAATCGTTAAGAATACTCGTTTATTGTTCAAATTTCGTCTTTTGCTTGTATGTATTAATTTAATTATAAATAGTGGTACTTACGTAAAGAGTTCTATTTATTGTTACTAATCAAAGTAGATTATGACTTTCGATTAAATTCATACTCGCACAATTTGCTATAAACTTAGGAGCTGATTTCAGGTGGTAAAGTCTTTCTAGACACAATCCAACACGGCAGAATAACCGATTAGTACTGACTTCAAAGGGACCGCGCACATGGGCGTACCAATTTTATTATTAAAATTAAGTAAATTAAATTAATAATTATGTATAGTTTTTCCATTAAACTCGTTCCGAACTCTTACCGATAATTTTGTTTGATCTGTCACAGGCGTAGATACATCATTTTAAAAATTTAATATTTTTATAAATACCAGAAAGTATTCGTTAAAAGGCGATCGAATGATTATAAATTGGAAGGCATTATACCCGTTATTTAGATAGATGCACTTAATTGTAGTCCTATTTGAAACTTTAAAAAATCATTATTATAGCTCGTTAATTTGCTACAACTGAATATTAAATTATAAAACGTAAATAGACGAATAAAATGTACCTGCCTGTAAGGGCGTTTGGTTTAAACAGGGTACCAGACGTGAACTGATTCCTTTTTAATACCCCATTCGTTTTTTTCCCGGAAAACGAAATTTCAAAGCAAAAACCATAAAGGAAAATAAATTCTTTGCAAATAAAACAAAACTATAAAATAATTTAGAAAAATGAATTTTTTAAAAGAAATAAATGAATATGAACTAATACAATGTTAACAATGAATTAATTTGATGACTCTCGGATTAGCAATAATGAAAAATAAGAAAGTTAATTCGAATCTAAATCTGAATCATCTGTCGAGGAATTCAGGTTTGGATATATAACTACTGGAGCTATAGAAGGTAAAATATGATATTCTTTTTGCTCCTTAGGACGTGACTAATGCAAATTTTCCAAACGCCAGTCAAAGACGGATCTTTAAAAACGCCATTAATATTTTCCAAATCACATTTGTTAAGGTAGGTGCAAAATTATTACGTCTCAGTTTTTGTTTAACTGAAGACCAAACTAATTCAATTGGATTAAGTACACAATATTAAGGTGGTAACCTCAATAGAGTATGACCATCATCTTTTGCAAAATTATCAATATAATACTGTATTGGAATATTCTTACCTTAACAATTTGTAACAACTGTGGTTTTGTTTTGACGGAAGCAGGACTATCTTTTTAATACTTTGATATATCTATCCTATTTTTAATTTTTAATTTATATATTAACTAATTTCGTCCTGTATTTGTAGGTAAGTAATGTATATAAATAAGTAAATAAATAGTTGTTTTAAAGTTAAGATAGTAATTGTAAATTTAATTATTTAATTTTATATAAGTATTTTTTAACCTGTTATATTTACCCGCGTACAAACTGATTGTATTCAGTTTCTGCGGTGTTTCATGTTTATTCGTATCATTATGTATTTAGGTTTGTACTTTTAAAATATTTGAATAAACATATTATTATTATTTATTATTATTATCTGATTTCTTAAAGTCACTACTTGGCTTCTTGTGAATTTGCCGGGAATAATATGGCGTATTGTCCATTACAATGACTAAATTAGTTGGAATATTCGGTAAAAGTTGTTCAGCAAACCAGTTCTTAAAAACTGCTGCATTCATATCTTCATGATAAACCAGCAGAGCTTTATTGACATATTTTGCTGAAAGTAGCGTAGCGTTTGCTACAAAGCCATTTTCATTTCCGGCATGTAAAATTATGACTCTAGCATCTACATCTACCTCAAAAGGTCTCCAGAAAGCATCTCGTATAACACAAATCAAACCGTGCACGCTACTGATCAAAGATAAAACAACTAAAGCAACCAGGCGAGCCAGCATTTCTGGCAGCTCACTTGTGGACATCAACTGTAGGTGCGTAGATGTTTAAAACTTTAGTGTGCCACATCAGAGGCTATACCAATACGGTTCGCGCTTATTTACAATGTGAAGGTATAGAATTTGTAGCATTCGCATGGCATGTAACGCGAATTATTACGCAATCCCGTACAAACGCCTGTATTGGATTGACTCTGGAAACACTATAACCCAATAATGATCAGGACCTTACCTTTTTTAACATATTATTAGATATAATAAATCTTAAATATATATCTACAACCCTTACAATGTTATAATAATATAATAATAATAATAATAATAATAATAATAATAATAATAATAATAATAATAATAATAATAATAATAATAATAATAATAATAATAATAATAATAATAATAATAATAATAATAATAATAATAATAATAATAATAATACTCTCCCTAATTCACCCCCTTACGAGTGAATTTCAACCCCTGAAGTCGACTGAACGACTTGTGTAGGGGAAGGGACGGCTATTATTATTATTTGCCGTGGCGCTCCGGGGCGACTTAAAGATGATTGATGGTGCCATTTGACTTATAGGTGAGGAAAACCCGGAAAACCTTACCCACCATCATCGAGACGGTAATGTATGGCGAATTTTTTTAATCTGCATGTCATATCAACAGAAATTGAAATCCTAAACCGAACCATGCAATTTAATTAAAAATCCACATGGTCTGGGATTCGAAACCCAGCAGTCTCAGACTCATAAACTTGTCTATAAATGAATATAAGCGCGATAGACCGCTACACCACCGTCCCGATAAATATTCATATTTTTCGTAAAATGCAAACCAAAATTTGACATGTATTAGAAAGTGTCAAACTTGTCAACGCTGATTAAATAAGCTGATGTTGATTACAAAATTTATTGCGGGGAAGAGTAAAAGACTCTCTCTAGAGAGAAGCATTTGATCGGAGGTAAAAAACTAATTTTCCTTAGGTAGATACAAACAATCTGCCCGTTCTCACGTCAGTCTTCAAATTTAATTAACTTGCACAAAAAAAATCTCTAAATCACAAAACGAAAATTAAAAGAAAAAACGAAAATGATTCAACTTAAGGCTAAAATACAATTAAAATTTGCCCGGTCCCTTTCTCGTTCCTCGGAAACGCTCTCCGTTCCATTCATTCGAACTTTTCCTCCTTTGTTTCCCATTCGAGATTTTCATGGAGACTCTCCACTCTTCTGCCAACACTGAATTTTTACTTAGTTTGCGTTTTTTACCCTATTAAAATCAGAAGAGGAGGCGAAAATTGAGTCCAGATTCTATTGTTAGCAACGTCTGTATTTAAACATGCAACGGGAGTATTGATTTATTTGGATTTGGAGCGCCGCCTAATTGGGGCTAAATGATGGTATGAAATTATGAAATAATGAGGAGGTAGATATTATAAATAAAATTTACACTTGAGGCGGTGGTATCTGTCAAAATTACAAAAGGTTTAGGGTGGAGGAATTTTAATATCTTCAGTTTCTTGTTTAATTTATCAACGATAATCTTAAGATGAACAAACTGATTTGTTGCTGGTTCTCGGATTTTTTGTGGAAATTTTCGGAAAATCGTGAGATTATACTAAAAACAATTTTCTAATCATCAGGTGCTGTTCAGATTTTTCTTTATATTCACATATTAAATTAATATCCTGTATATGAAATTAATTATTTATTGAAATCAAATATTTAATTTCATATGCAATTAATAATAAACATGTTTCAATTTCAGCTAAAGTTCGATGTTTAAATACTAATAAAAACTGCTCACTAATTTTAAAATTATTTTCAAAACATTAAATTGGAGAGATTGGAAATAAAGAGATTTGATTACCATCATGTGGTAGTATTAATTACAAAATTTATCTTTAAAATCTAATCATGGTCCTTCTAGCCGGATATTTAAAAATTTTAAAAACCTGTGGAAGAAGCAAACTTCAACTTAAATAAAAACAAGAAAATGAAGTTCTTCTACCAACCTCAATAACACAAGTTTGCCAAATCTAAGCCAAAACCCAAGAAGCAATTGCTTTAAAATCAAATCGAACCTCGTATCAAGAAAATTCGATTACCATACCATCAAGCGACTTCCGTTAGATTGAAGCAGGGTCCGCCCCAAGACCGTGTGAATGCGTCTTGTTTGTTTTCATTTACTAGCAGTAGTATTTTATAAACCATAGAAGCAAATTTCACATACATGAACAAATAATATTAATGCCGTGACAACAAGAAGACAAAGCAAAGACTTCTCGTAGGGTGGCGGCTTCGCCGCCACTAAAAAATTTTTAATCCATACCTGGCTACGCCGACCGGTATAAACACCAACGGCCTGGACACAGCTCACCTACTATGTCAAAAGGAGACCGATGTGCAAATAAAACGCGTATTATTATACTGACCATTTATTATTTTTACTGACCATTTATTATTTTTACTGACCATTTATTATTTTTACTGACCATTTATTATTTTTACTGACCATTTATTATTTTTACTGACCATTTATTATTTTTACTGACCATTTATTATTTTTACTGACCTTTTATTATTTTTACTGACCACTTATTTTTATACTGACCATTTATTATTTTCATCGACCATTTAATATTATACTGGCCATTTATTATTTTCCCCGACCATTTATTATCATACTGACCAACTGAAATAAAATATTGGAAAAATGTACTTGCCATAAAATTTAAATAATGATCATTTAATTTGTGCCCAAATGGGAATATTAATAATAATAGCATGCCGCCTTTCATTTGTAAAAACATTTCTTATCACTGTTTTTACAAGAAAGTTAAAATACTTGTTTTTCATCTATATGGTTGTAAAGAAAATAGGTAATTACGAAAAAATAATTATTGAATAATAATTATTAAATAAGGAACACGGGTGTTCTCTGTATCTGTAACGTGTGGAGGGTGGATTACCCCACGGCACTTAGGCCTCATTTGGCCCATTGTACATCCTCCTGAGAAGATAGGCACCTCCTAGCTCGTGAGCCAGCCCACAGATTTAATGTAGTTGACAACGTCGCCAAGAGGTGCTTCTCTTATATCGGCCGGTGTTAGCCGATACTCGCCGAACACAAATCTTCTAATAAATGAGAGCTCCGAGCAATCGTAAAGGATATGCTCGATGGTCTCATCTTCTTGTTCGCACCCTCTGCAGAGTGCGGATTCTGACAGCCCCATGATATGGAGATGCTTTCGTACTTGGCAATGACCAGTCAGAATGCCTGTGACTAGGCGCAGATTCTGTCTAGTCATAGTCAAGTATTTGTTTGCTGTAGTGTTGTCAGGATAACTTAAGAGCTCCCTGGCAACTCTGAAGTTTCTTGTTTCATCCCATCTTTCCTTGAATTTCACAAGGGAATGTTCTTTGATTAGGTCTGTCACTGCCAATTTTGTCAGGCCAATAGAAGGGCCAGGTCCAAAAAGTATTTGGTTGGCTAGTGAATCAGCAAGACGGTTACCTTTCGATGTGGCGTGACCTTTAATTCATCTTAAGGTGACCACGTTGTTGATGGATACTTCGGCCAAAGCTTCGTGACATTTAGTACTAACCCTGAATAAATTCGTGGTCTGTTCAGAGTGAGTAGTGCTTGTCTGCTATCTGTATAGATAAGTATGTTCCTTCCAGTGATATTGTTTCTGGTTATTTCTTTTGCTGCTATGAGAATCCCTGTTAGCTCTGTTTGAACTACGCTGGCACTATTGCTCATAGCCCATTTTATGTTTAGGTTTAAGAATATGGAGTATATTCCACAAGAGCCTTGTTTTGTTTAAGAATCGTCTGTGTAAATATGAATAGTATATGACACTTCCGGCTCTTCTATTTGTTCTATTATAACTTTATATGGCTTATGAAAGATATATTTCGATGAGATGGAGTCCATGTTCGCTTGAAACAGTGGGAGCGTATCCAGCGCCTCCTGCCAAAAGTGACGTCCCGCCTCACCAGATCCTACATCAGGTTCTATTCCGACCGTGCGGAGGCATGTCATTGACTAAGAATGACTTCCATCGTTCTAGTCGGTGTTGTTTTCATGGCTCCTGTTATGTTGAGACATGCTGTCCTTTAAATTTGTTCTAGTTTACGGATAGCTGTTAATTTTTGAGTTTTTGGTATCCAGACAACTGCACCGTATGTTAGCATAGGTCTTATGTTAGCAGTGGAAGTCCATGCGACGACTCTGGGGGAGAAACCCCAGGTGCGCCCCACGGTTCGGTGGCATTGTTCATGAGCAATGTATGCTCTTTTAACTCTGTTTTCTAAATGCGAGTTCCATGTTAACTTGCTGTCAATGGTGGGACCTAGGTACTTCACCTCTGTTGCAAAGTTTGCTTTTGTGTTTAGGAGTTCTAGAGGTTTTTATTCCATTTTCAACCTTTTCCTTGTGAAAAGCACCATTTCTGTTTTCTTAGGATTGATAGACAGTGAATGTTCCTTGCACCACTTTTCTATAATTTTTAGAGCTACTTGCATTCTTTCGCACAGTGTGCCCTCCAAATTCCCTGTTTGCAGAATGACCAGGTCATCTGCATATGCTATTGTGTATTGACTGTCATTATTGAGGTGGCTGATGAGGGTGTCGAGGACCATATTCCACAGTAGAGGTGATAGCATCCTCCCTGTGGATATCCCCTCGTAACCAAGCCTCTTATATTCACATCTTCTACACTTATGTTTACTGCTCGCTTTGAGAGCATGTTATGTATCCACCTACTAACCATTTGCGGAACATTCCTGTTGGTTAGTGAGTGTAATATCTTTGGGAAGGTGGTTTTATCAAAAGCACCTTCTATGTCTATGAAAACACCCAAGGCGGACTCTTTATTGTCCAGGGATCTTTCTATCCGGCCAGCAACTAGATGAAGGGCTGAATCAGTAGATCTGCCTGGGGTGTATGCATGTTGGTTTGGGTGTAGTGGTGTTGTTGTAATCACCGCATCTCTTATGGACCCCACTGAATTAGGGCTTCATAGATACCGTCAGGTCCTGGCGATTTAAATGGAGAGAAGCTGGATATTGTCCATCTAATTTTTTCATCGTCTACAATGTGTTTGGTAGTTTGCCAATCACAGACAGATGGATTGTATTCTTCCTCTGCCCGGTCGGCCACGTCTGTGATGATCGTTTCAGGGAAGTGTGTTGACACGAGTGTTATTTACACTACCTAATATAACCGCGCATCGCATATATACCATATAAATCAGCAAGTAGGGTGCCCATGAACTTGTCTGAATTAGGAATAGACAAGAAATGACTTGTTAATTGTCTTCAATTATAAACGGACTATCTTATTACAGCATAGTTATATTTTTGCCAATTCGTCGGTGGTGATAACAAGTGTAACTCTCAATTATATATACTGTTGTGGTTCAATATTCAGTGTGATTTATAATTTTTTAAGGTTAATTAACGGTTAAGTTAGCAAATCTACGAAATTGGAGTATTTTGATCAGTAAAAGGCAAAAATTATAAAAAACAACAAACTTTCGTTTAAGTTTTTATAATCTTTTTCAAGGTAGGTATTTGAAGAAGCTTCTTCTCAAATGAAAATTAAATTTTGAATACGATTTTTGAACAAAACCTATAAATTAATTAAAAGATAAAAGACTTGTTTTGATAATTTTAAAAGGATTGAAATTTCTTTGTTTCGTTAAAAAATCGTCTTTGAAATTTAATTTTCATTTGCGAAGGAGCTTTCTCAAATACATTAAAATAGGTTATGAAATATACGGTATACCCTAAGCTTGATTTTTTTTAACAATTCCTGCCTTTTACTGACCAATAGACCCTGATTTCTTTTTTTTATTATCAACTACTGAATGAGATCTCTTTTAAGTAAAGTTACGAATATTTTTACCTAAATAAATTAAATTTTCTTAAAAATTGCAAAAGTTTGTTAGGTATTTTATAAAATTTAAATAAAATATTAATTTAAACATTAAGCACTCTGGAATAGATCTATGCATGATCTGACTAAATTGGACAAGAAAAATTGCCCAATTTTATACCATTTTAGATTTAGAAGCAAATGTTTAAATTTGAAAGGAATCAGGTGTGGTAGGTTCGTTACTATTTTACTACTATTATATAATTTATAATTATAAAAAACATACAAAACTGCTTAATCGTTCCCCTAGATTTTAAATAAACATAAAAAAGTGTATCTTCCAGAATGTTCAAGGAACGCAAAAAACTATCTGGTTGCGAATATAAAAATGGAAGGGTGGAAAAGGAAATGCAAAGGCAAAGACAAGCTGGCACTTTACTAAATTATTTACAGAGTACGTCCGGCAGTACCAAAATAAATGACGACTCAAATTGTTTTACATCAAAGACAGCATTGAAAGACACTGACAACAGAGAATCGCCTAAGAAAAATGAAGGTCTCCAGCACTCTGGCCAATGATACTACCAGATTCCGAAAGAATCTTTTTGGTATGGCAAGGTCCACCTAAACCATTGTACAACAATTATAGATTTACATACGATGAGACGTAAAAAATTTAGACCTAATTATTATAAAAGAATTTTAAGTAATGGAGAGCAAATTTTAAGAGACTGGCTAGTGTACTATATCAAAAAATTCAAACTCTAAAAGACCACGAAATTTCTAAAAACCATATTCAGTCCAAAAAATTTTTTCTAGAACTGAACCTAAGATTAAAGTGTTGTAAAACTATAGATGCGGATTCTCAAAGACTGAAATAAACCATTGGCAAGAAGTGCTTTTAAGAATCGATGTAATCACTAAAATGCCTGGTAAAAATTGTCTGTCTTTCCAAGGTACAAACTACAAGCTGTTTGAGCATAATAACGGTAACTTGTCAAAAATAGTTGAGCTGGTATCTGAACTTGATCCCATCATGGAAGAACACAAAGAGGAAACGAACGTTCACTATCTTGGGAAAAATATTCAAAACGAGATAATAGACCTGTTGCATCAAAATATGAAATCTTATATTATGAAATAAAAAAAGCCAAATATTCGATAATTTTAGATTGCATTTCTGATATTTCTAAGGTGGAACAAATGACTCTTGTAATCAGGTATGTTTCAATCAATAAAACTGATTCCAATCAGGATGAGGTTAAAATTAAAATTAATGAAAGCTTTTTGGGTTTTCTTCCAGGGGCGATAACTCAGGAGTGCAATCTAGTATCGTCAGTGCTTGGCTTAGTAGCTCCAGTAAAGGAAGTAACCCGAACTATAGTTCACCGCTTCCTGCTTAGCTTGTTGGCCCAGCCCTTAGTAACCGATCGGTAACTCTGACAAGAACAAACCCTGGATGGTAGATCATTAGGAAACCACAGAACAAGTAAGAACGTTCCATTGCCTATTTCATTGCCTGAGCTCTATTTTAGCCACACTTAGCTTCCTTGTATCTATATTATTGCTAAAAACATTACTGTGCATCACCTTTCTGTACATATATTTAATAACATCATTGTCATAGTATCATCTTGTATATAAATCATAGCCTTTAGTATTATTACCTTATTACATTAAAAGCTGTCGAATAATATCGAATAATTTTAGTTTAGAAAAGTGGATACTTATTGCATTTTATCTACCCTTACTTTTGTTGGCTGTTTTGGCATAGCCTATTTAGTTTCTCATAGAGCCTAAAATAAAATATACAGGGTGTATCTAAATAACACCGAAAAAATTAAAGGGGTGATTCTGTGATGAAAATTAATGTGAGTGTTTGGTATAAAATTTTTTGAAAAAACCCTCCCCGGAAAAGTTACACCCTTCGAAAATTAAAAAAAATGGTTTTTCTTTTTTATTTTCCCTGTATATCAAGCTAAAGACACAAAACTTGATAAACATTATCTTTCAATAAAAGTACACTTTTTGAAATTTTTTCAACCTTGAAGTATGCTTAGAAGGGGTTGAAATAATCAACCCCTAAGATAATTTTTCTTACAACTTTTTTTTAGATGAAAATTTTTTCTTTAAAAAAGTATGACTCAAAAGCCCAATTCATTGACTAACTTTTTTATCTCTACAAGTTTTTTTCGAAAACTTAAGCATTTATGAGAAAAAAGTTAAAAAGCTCATGTAAAATAGCATTTTATTAAACAACAGCCAACCAAATTATGATTCTTAAGACTTCTACAACTAAAAACAAAAGTGAACAAACAATGAACAAAAACCTGTCGAATATCGACAATACAATTATAATAAATGTTGAAAATGACCGCCTTCAGCTACAATACAAGCATCTACCCTTTTCCTCATAGAATTGCGTATACGATGAAATATTCCTGGAGAATTTCTTATAGTTTCACACCCTGGTACAATGCGGTTTCGCAGATCATCGATATTTTCAACTGGGTTTGTGTATATCAAAGATTTCAGATATTCCCATTTGCAAAAATCCAAAGGATTAAGGTCAGGTGAGCGGGCTGGCCAGTTTACAGGTCCTCCTCGACCTATCCATTGATTGGCATACACCTCATCCAGGTGAGTTCTTGCACGTATACTAAAATGAGCTGGTGCACCATCGTGCATAAACCATAAATGCTGCCTAATTTGAATGGGAACCTCTTCAAGAAGAACAGGTAATTCTTCAAGGAGATGACAATATGCTTCACCATTTAATCGTAGCGAAAGAAAATGGGGACCAATTAAATGATTATCAATAATTCCGAGCCACACGTTTAATGAAAATTGATACTGATGATTTCCTTCAAAAAAGCCATGAGGATTTTCGTCAACCCAAAGGTGATTGTTGTGAAAATTTCTAATACAGTCTCTTGAGAAACTCGCCTCGTCAGTAAATAAAATATTACCTAAGAACTGTGGTGCTTGGCCAATCATATTAATAAGCCACTGACAAAAAATCACACGGGGTAAAAAATCTCGAATCATTAACGCCTGCACCCGTTGAAGATGATAGGGATACAACATTTGTTCTTTTAAAATTCTAAAAACAACGGAATGGCTTACATGTAGGACACGAGCTATTCTCCTGGTACTAGTTTCTGGGAATTCTTCAATTGAATTAAGTACGGCTTCTTCTACAGCTGCAGTTCTAACTTCTCTAGTACGACCAGAATCATAACTTCTTTTTTCAAAATTACCACGTTCCCGCAAGCGTCGGTGAATAGTTGTGAACGTAGTATGATGGGGTAGTCTACGCTGTGGGTACTGTTCAGCATAAAGTCTTTGCGCTTCCAATGAATTACCGTTAGTACGACCGTATGTAAAATGCATATCTGCCATTTCCAAATTCGAATATGCATTCATATTTTCAATCAACTAATATTTCCTACAATACACAATCATAAAACTTGTGAAACAATAAGATGGGTAACAGAAAATGACACTACACAATCCTGGTATCAGTATTAATGATTTATGCAAAGCACAGGCCACTAGACTTAACGCAAAATACACTCGCGTTAGCTCATCTTTTTGAAAATGCATTGCATTAGATTTTTTTTCTCGTAAATGCTCAAGTTTTAGAAAAAACTTGTAGAGTTAAAAAAGTTAATCAATGAATTGGGCCTTTCAGTCATACTGTTGTTGTTATATTGTAATTATTTGTTTATATTTTTGATCCTACTGTATATAGGAAAAAATGTCAATGTGACTTAAGGTCAAATAAATTATTCTTCTTGTCAGTCTTAAAAAAAATACTCATTTTAATTGATTCCACTAAATAGAACCAGACAAACCCAAAAATAGCTCGATAGTCAATTGAGCTTCAAGACGGCAGTCAGCCACATGGTCCTTTGATCCGTTAATTTAGAGGAGTCAAAAAAAATGAACAGTGACGCCAAATCATTAGGTGCTGTTAGAAAAAGCTATGATACTAGACAGCGCAGACGAGCACAGACGATGGCAGACTTAACAAGCACCCGTAGACAAGATGAAATTGTAATTGACGAAAATGTGGTTCGACACGAAGAACCGCATAAGGACAACCAACCACGACAAGTCCAAAAAACAACAGAAGAGCCCTGTTCCAGTAAATATATCAGCAATAATGACAACGTCTTAGATCGATCATCAATTAATAAATCTAAGAAATCCAGTAAAAATTCCAGAAGTACTTCGAAGACAGAAAGACGAAAATTGGAAATAGAAGCTGAACGACAAATTTTGGAAATAGAAAAAAAGTTAATTTTAAATAAGTTAGCACTAGACAAATTAACGGTAAATGAAGACTTTGAGGACATTGAAGAATCTGAGATAACCGAAGTATGTAATAGTGTGGCAGACGACATAAGTTTCAAGGTAAGCACTTGGTTGAAATCTAATCCAGCTGATGAGACTGCAATTCCTGACATGGAAAGAGAGACTAGAGTAGATAAAATAAGGGAGCTATCTCAAGGATATGGTGCTAAAAATAAAGATATAAATTTGTTGGGTAAGTTTCAAACAAATGATTTGTCAAATAATACGGAAAACTGTATCATGCGAAGACATGGGATGGACAGATCCCTACCCAATTTTGATGGCAACCCAGCAGATTGGTTAGTATTTATATCCGAATTTAATGAAACTTCAAAACTTTGTCATTATTCTGACAGCGAAAATTTAGTTCGCCTTAGAAAATGCCTTAAAGGTGAGGCTAGGGAGTCCGTAAAAATGCTGCTTATATCCCATTTAAATGTTTCAGAAATAATAGATACATTAGAGAATAACTACGGACGTCCGCAGTATATAATAAAATATATGATTGAGCAAGTGAAAAGTACACCACCAATTAAAGATTACAAACCAGAATCTATAGTCAAATTTTCTAATTCTGTATGCAATTTAGTAACCGCCATAAAACATTTAAAAAATGATGTTTATTTAAAAAATCCTTTACTTCTAGATGAATTTGTTAATTTCCTGACAATTAGTCTTAGACGTGATTGGTCACTCCATGCCATCAGATTAAAGGAACCGACACTATTAGATTTCTCTACATGGTTAAAAAACTTGGGGAAGGCTTCAGGTCTATTATGCACTCCTAATTTTAAAAATGATTATTGCAACCCTAGTAAAAAATCTGAGTCCGTTCTTTTAACTGACGATCGCAAGAAATTAATAAAAGACAAATGTCGCTGTTGTGGTAATATAAAACATCCTCTACAGAAGTGTCAAAAATTTCAAGAAATGAATGTTGATAATCGTTGGCTCTATGTATCAAAAAATAAATTATGCATTTCATGTTTAAAGCCAAATCATCATTTAAATTCTTGTTTTCTAAAGAAAAAGTGTGGTACAAATAACTGTCAATTAAAGCATACCCCTTTGTTACATAAAGATTCCGAGATCGGTGTAGAAGTCAATATTTTGCAACAAAATCCTGAAACAGAAACCATCGAGCCTATTCAAATTCACCAGCAGAAGTATTCACAGATAATACTCAGAACCATTCCTGTAGAAATTGAAGGACCGAAGGGTAAGAAAATTATTTATGCTTTACTAGACGAAGGCTCCACTATCACTTTAATAGACAAAGACCTAGCAACTGACATTGGTTTGACAGGGTATACAGAGCCACTTTGTATGCAATGGACAAATAACCAACATCAAACAGACAATACATCACAAAAGGTTAGCTTAAAAATTAAAGGCACATTTTCTGACGCTAAGTCATATATTTTAAAAGACGTCAGAACCATCGATAATTTTATATTACCGTCACAATCTCTCGACATGAAAATGGTTGCTGAACACTGGCCCTATTTAAAAAATTTACCTATCAATTCATTTAATGATGTTCGACCAAAAATGCTTATTGGTACTGATAATTACGACTTGACAATGCCAAGACATTACGTTGAAAACACGAGGTATGATCCAAAAGCAACTTTAACCAAATTAGGTTGGGTAATTAACGGTCAAATAGTTCGAGGAAAAATAGAAACTAGCTTCAGTTTTCACGTTTGCGAAAGAAATTTAGAGGATGACATGTTACATACCTTAATACAAGATACTTATAAATTACATGATGATAATTTAGACAGTGACATACCACTATCCAGACAAGACCAATACGCCTTAACCGTTATGGAAAAAACTACTAGAAGAATAAGCGATCGTTTTGAAACTGGGTTAATATGGCGAAATCATAATTTGGTGACACCGGAAAGTAAAACAGTAGCTTTAAATAGATTGTTCTGCAATGAGAGGAAAATGGATAAAGATTTAGAATTTGGAAAAGCCTACTGTGAAAAAATCGAAGATTATTTAAATAAAGGATACTTAAAAAATGTAACAAACAATGATGGTAATAGAGATATGTCTAAACTTTGGTACCTACCACACTTTGCTGTTTTTAATAAGCCAGGAAAAATGCGAGTAGTTTTTGATGCGGCAGCTAAGTCACACGGAATAAGTTTAAATGACATGTTATTTTCAGGTCCAGATCTTTTAAAACCTTTAATAGCAATACTTTGGACTTTTAGACAATACAAGATAGCATTTTGTGGCGATATTGCAGAAATGTTCCATCAAGTTCAAATAAGAGAAAAGGATCGTGCAGCCCAGCGAATATTATGGCGTGGCTACAATCGTTCTGAAAAACCCTCAGTTTTGGAAATGCAAGTAATGACTTTTGGGGCCACATGCTCTCCTTCTTTAGCTCAATATGTTAAAAATAAAAATGCTAGTGAGTTTCAAACACAATTTCCTGAAGCATACCATGCCATTTTAAATAAACACTATGTAGATGATTATCTAGATAGTTGCGACTCTGAAAGCGAAGCAATAAAATTAATTGATAACGTAATTCTTGTTCACAAAAAAGGAGGTTTTCTGATGCGTAATTGGCTATCTAATTCAAAAAACATACTCCTACATTTGCCAGAAGACATGAGATCGAAAAATTTAAAGGATTTTAGTTCTGAATCAACTTTACCTATAGAGAAAATATTAGGAGTTCAATGGGACCCTGAAAAGGATGAATTTAAATTTAAATTAAACACTGGCAAAATATCTGAAAAAACTCTAAAACTTGAAGAATTTCCCACCAAACGAGAAGTACTTAAAGTGGTAATGAGCATTTTTGATCCACTAGGTTTCCTCAATAATATAATCATAAAAGGTAGAATCCTGTTACAAAATATTTGGCGTGAGAATATAAACTGGGATGAAAAGATTTCACCAAACTCCTTTCAACGTTGGAAAAGTTGGATAAACGAACTTGGTACAATAAAAGATATAACAATTCCTAGATGTTACTCACTAAATATTCCCACGGCAAGTAATATTCAATTACATTCCTTTTCCGATGCCAGTCAGCAAGCGTATTCAGCTGTTGTTTATCTAAGGATATCAAGTCAAAATGGTGTCGAAATTTCGTTTCTATCTTCTAAATCGAAAGTATGTCCTTTGAAAGAAATTACTATACCTCGTTTGGAATTGGAAGCCTCATTACTAGCCAGTAAGCTAGTTAAACGAATAAAAGAATCCTTGGAGTTACGTATTGATGAAGAAATATATTGGACAGATTCTCGAATCGTCCTATCATGGATTCAATCAGATAAAAATCGATTGAAGCAGTATGTAAGGAATAGAGTCCAAAAAATTCTAGAAAGCTCAAACAAAACCTGTTGGCGTTGGTTACCAACAAAATTAAACCCAGCAGATCATGCCACCAGAGATGAAAATCCAAAACATTCCGAAGCTAAGTGGTTAACAGGTCCTGCATTTCTGCATCAACCATTTTCGCAGTGGCCGGAAGGTACATTAGATGCTAATTTTGACAAGTCAGAGATGACAAAAGAAATGAAAATGGATAAAAAAGAATTCGTAGGGGCCGTTACTACAATAATGAAGACTCTTATACCTTTACCAGACTGCCAGCGATTTTCCTCATGGACAAAACTAGTAAGAACAACAGCATGGGTAATAAGATTTTTAAATCACTGTCGTAATAAAAAAAACTACCACAAACAAAACATTGACCGTAGAAGAATGTAGTAACGCAGAATTGGAATGGTGGAGAAAAATACAGTTTTTAGCATTCCCTGAAGAAATTCTCACTCTCAGAAGAAATGAACCTATTTCGAAACAAAGCAAAATTTTCAAGTTGTCACCATTTTTAGACAAATTTGGAATTCTTAGACTAAGAAGTAGAATCATCAATGATATACCGGGATTTGAAAAAAATCCGGTTATTTTACCTCATGATCACAAATATTCAGAACTTATAGTGTCATTTTTTCATCAAAAATTTAATCACCAAGGAGTGGCAACCGTAAAAAATGAAATTAGACAAAAATATTGGATTCCTAGACTTAGTAACCTAGTTAAAAAAACTCTTCGTCAGTGTAATGTTTGTAAAGTTCTGAAAACCACTCCCCAAGTCCCTATAATGGGAAATCTACCATTAGCGAGAACTACACCCTATGTAAAACCATTTAGTTTTTGTGGTATCGACTATTTTGGACCGTATCTGGTAAAAATAGGACGACGAAGAGAAAAACGATACGGTGTTTTATTTACCTGTCTGACTATTAGAGCCATTCACCTTGAGCTAGCAAATTCCCTTACCACTGATTCAGCAATCATGGCGATCCAAAGAATGTCTGCAAGAAGAGGATATCCTACGCAACTGTTCAGCGATAACGGGACCAACTTCAGAGGTGCTGACAAAGAACTTCAAGCAGCCTTAAAAGAGTTCGACCAACAAAAATTTAACGATAAACTGTCAATCCACGGCATTCAGTGGAACTTCAACCCTGCAACAGCTAGCCACATGGGAGGAGTGTGGGAACGTCTTATACGGACAGTTAAGACAGCACTAAAGACTGTACTAAAGGAAGAAGTACCCAACGAAGAAGTCCTCCAAACGCTTTTTCTTGAAGTGGAAAATATAGTAAATTCCAGACCATTAACCGAAATTAACGTCGACAGTCAAGAAGAAGAAGCTCTAACCCCAAATCACTTTTTGTTAGGGCCGCACTACAACCAAACAGAAGGTAATGTCCTCAAAAATTTACCAACGGACGGTAGCCATCTAAAAAAACAATGGAAAATTGTTCAAAATTTAAGTAATAAATTTTGGACCCGTTGGATAAAGGAATATCTGCCTACACTTCATACAAGATCTAAGTGGAACGAAGACCAAGAAAAAATAAAAAAAGATGACGTTGTTATTATTGTTGATGACCAAAACCATAGAAATCTGTGGTTGAAAGGCAAGGTAATTGCAGTATATCCCGGCAAAGACGGAAGAATACGTGTAGCAGACGTCCAAACAAACACCGGCGTGTACAGAAGACCTGTTTCGAAGCTGTGTATTCTTCAAATTATTCACGGAAATGAAGCTACATAGTTCTTCATTTAGGGGGGGAGAATGTTGTTGTTATATTGTAATTATTTGTTTATATTTTTGATCCTACTGTATATAGGAAAAAATGTCAATGTGACTTAAGGTCAAATAAATTATTCTTCTTGTCAGTCTTAAAAAAAATACTCATTTTAATTGATTCCACTAAATAGAACCAGACAAACCCAAAAATAGCTCGATAGTCAATTGAGCTTCAAGACGGCAGTCAGCCACACATACTTTTTTAAAGAAAAAATTTTCATCTACAAAAAAGTTGTAAGAAAAAATATCTTAGGGGTTGATTATTTCAACCCCTTCTAAGCATACTTCAGGGTTGAAAAAAATTCAAAAAGTGTACTTTTATTGACAGATAATGTTTACCAAGTTTCGTGTCTTTAGCTTGATATACATGGAAAATTTTCATCACAGAATCACCCCTTTAATTTTTTCGGTGTTATTTAGATACACCCTGTATATTAGATAAATAACGTAAGTTTACTGTATTATAGAATAAGATTTAGGTATTATTAAATTTATACTCTTATGCACTACGTACTTACCTAGTGAATGATTGGTACCAAACGGGCAACGAAGTCATTTTAATATTATAATACATTTGCTGTATTTGTTCACATTTTTTTAAATAAATACAACTAAAATAATCTTGTTTTTATTTAAGAGGAATAGAATGACACTAATGACAGTGACAGTTTGCTTGATTTGGTACAGTGTTGCCAGAATATGTTTTTGTTATGTACCAGATTTGTCTAAAAAATGTACCAGATTCTTTAAATGTACCAGTTTTTTCGAATTCATTGAAGAGGAAAAAAGGGGTCTTTATTAATAACGAACCCAAACAAGGAACACAATATATATAGTTTACACGTGAACACTGATGCACGCAGAAAGTACTACATCTAGTACAATTGTGAATTGTACTAGACTTGCAACACTGGTTTGACAACCTTGTTTGTGAGCGGCGCGCCAATTAATCTGTTCTTTGACAGTTTGAAGGATCTGTTGGCGTGTTGTCTTCTCTTTTTAGCTATAAACATTCTTCATTTCGTCTCACTCGTGTTAGGCTCACTTATTATAATGCGCCACATATACAGTATACTTAGATATACTATGACACAGAGACGCGATCAGCCAGAGGATAATGATGTACAAAAAAATATTGATTAACACGTATGAAAATAAAAATATTAAAATTAAATATATATATATTTTTTATGTTATTTATGTAATATTAAAATAATGTGTTTTTATGAAATTTAACTGGGTGTTCACTGCACAAATGAACCAATGGAGAAACCGCCCCTGATCTAGGATTAAGAACCTAAATTCGCAAGTTTAGTAGTTAACGATATGGAAGGCGCTAATTTCTTTAATAGTATGATTCAGAAAATATATGTATTTTTTTTCAGCATCTAATTTTCGCTGGACAATACTTTTAAAACATGCCCAGAGTTTGAATTCAAAACCATTAAGTGATACTAGATGAGAGAGTAGGATAAAGGCTTTAAAGTCTTTAAGATTTTATATCAGAGGCGTATACGACGCCTTGCTAAGAATGTATGAGAATGAGGAAATTGATAATATACAGTGAAACCTGTGTAAAACGGAATCGCACGGTCGTGCACTGATTTTCCGGCATATACAGGATTCCGCGTTACACAGGGTAGATAAAAAATTGCACATAGTAGATTTAAAAAAGTGATGATTTTATTAAAAAAAATCTAATATACGTACATTTAATATATAGTTGTTATTATTACTATGTACCTACATATTTTTATTTATTATTAGAAACAATATAAATTATTATTTATTCCACATTTCTATCAATGTAAGTTGTTTTTTATTCTTTTGTAATACGTAAGATGATTCCATGAATGTCCTAAATTCTAAAATCTTCTTTCTCATCGGTTCGCTCTCTATTCTTTGGGAAAAATCCTCTAACGCTGCAACACTCCTCAAAGCTTCAGAAAAATTTTTTATCCGATCGGATTCTTCAACTTCTGTTCCTGTAGATAAAAATAATAATTTAAGAACAGATCGTTTTGAAAAGCTAATGGGAAAATAATTTTTTCTATCTGTTATTTTTGTGATGGTAACTGAAATCTTCCTATCTTATTTTTATTATGTATTTTAACTTTATTTCTACTTGGCCAAATGCCCAATTAAGATGGAAAGAATAAATAAAAAGTTGTTTATTTTTTTAGAGAATTAGAAAAATCGCTTACCAATTCCAATCCCATCATTATCGTCTGCCACAGTAGTTTCCACGGCAGTTTTTTCTAACACCAGTTCTTCTATGGACTGAAATCCAGCATTTGTTGTAAAGGCTTTATCTAATGTGATGTAATCATGAACATTACAACCGGGATTAATTTCAGTAATTAACTCTTCGACTTCTTTTGTACTTTCGTCAATTTCGTCAACATTTTCGATTAGGTCAACGTCTCCATCTTGCTTGATTCCACATGCCGCAAAACATTTTTTAACACAATCAGGTTTAATATTTTTTACTGAATAATCAATCCATCTGATTGCATCCAAAACTGATATTTTTTAGCCAAATCTCCTGCTGATTGAGAGAATCTCATATTCGCAATAATTGACCGCAGCACTTGTTTTCTGTAATGCATTTTGAAGTTTTGTATAACTCCACAATCGAGAGGCTGTGTTTGACTTGTGGTGTTTGGTGGTAGAAAACACAATTTTATATTGGATAGTATTATTTTGGGGTGACACGTTGCATTATCCAAAAATAGAAGGATGTGTCGATTTTCAAATTTCATTTTTTGATTTAAAATTTTTAGCCACTGTTCCATAAGAACTGATGTCATCCATGCTTTTTTATTTGCTCGCCAATAAAATGGTAGCTGAGGCACATTGGTATTGTTAAAACATCGCGGTCTGAGGGATTTTCCAATAACTAGAGGTTTTTCTATTTTTCCGTCAGCAAAGGCGCAAAACAAAACGGTTAACCTTTCTTTAGATTGTTTGCCTCCTTGACATTTTTCACCTTTAAAGCACATTGTCTTGTCCGGCAGCGCTCTATAAAAAAGGCCAGTTTCGTCACAATTAGCAATGTCTTTTAGGGTATATCCTTTAATTAAATCTGTAATGTGCGATGTCCATTCAGTCACAGATTCCATGTCGACGTCCTTAGCTTCACCGCAGATCTGATTAAATCTTATGTTATGTCGTGTTCGAAAACTTTCCAGCCATCCATTCGAAGCTTTAAAATCTACTTTTCCAAAATGGTTTGCAATTTCTCTTGCTTTTTCTTGAATAATTGTTCCAGATACAGGAAGATTGCGAGACCTTGCATCCATAAACCATTCCAAAACTGTTGAATTTACGTCGTCGTGATGTGATTCCTTTGGCTTTCTCTTAATATCGCCATTACCACCACGCATCCACTCTTCTTTAATTTTTTCCTTGTTTTTCAAAATTTCATACACTTGCGTTTTTCCGCACTTAAATTGAATAACCAATTGCTTTGGAGTAAGTTTTTTTTGGTCACTACATTTAATTAAGTCCATTTTAGATTTTAGCGATAATGTATTCGTTTTTCGGTTTGCCATTTTGAAATGTTTGAACTTTCACGGATAAACTCAAACTGCCGTACCTACACAATACTGGTTTATTTGTGTATTTACTGCTTTTGTACCTAAATTTCTGTGATAATGGTTCTAAGTATTGATAATAGTTCGCCCTTATTATGGGGCTTTCCGAAATCATAAACAAATTATGTAAACATCTATAAATTCTTTTATACCTGCAAAGCAATAACATAAGTAGGTTCCGGCTTAACAGATTAGGGAAATTCCGTGTTCGCGTTAGACAGGGTTCCGGCTTATCAGCAATTTTTATATTACAATATGTAGGTAATCGCTAAAATTTCCGTCATACACAGGATTCCGTGTTACACAGGTTCCGGCTTACTCAGGTTTCACTGTAATAAGGGACGAAGCCTCGGGTTTATTAGATTGTATTAAAAAATTTAAATTTTTGTGTTCAATAGTTCTCTGGTATAAAATTTTAAACTGTAATAATCCAATAAGCAAATTGTTGCAGGTAAAAGATTAAGGTAGATTTTTTTAATTTACAATTAACCAAGTACTAAATTCGAAATAGATACTAGTTTTAAACAACTTAGTCACCATAGTAATTATTTAGAAAGAAACATTTCTTTTAGAAGACTTTATTTTATTGTTATATTTTTATAGAATGTAAAATTTCTCTGTTTGGTTATGCAATAATTTTTTGCACTTTCTTAATAGAATATAAGTATAGCAATAAAAATGCACCTTATATGTAAAAGTACCTTTTTGGCCATTTTTAAATGTTTATTATGTATTACATATATTTTTTTAAATAAATGATTTTAACATAATTTTTATTTTATTTAAAAAAACTGGTTCATGATAATTTTAGATAAATGTTATTCAAATGGACTTTATGAACGCGAGACAATGTTAATCAAACATAGATTTAATATACTAATATACCCTATGTGGCGCAATAAAAAATATTCCCTGTAGATATTTATATATGAGGCGATAAATTGCGTGTCTGACCGGGGTGACATAAAAGCTAGAGCGGGCCCTGATTCGAGGCTCGTATCAAGCGAATTCGACAACGAGAAAACCTAGAGACTTCCGCTCGATTGAAGTTCTACATACCCAAGAAGCACCAAAGGTTTAAAAACAAATTGAAACTCGTATCAAGCGAATTTGACAACCCAACCAAGGGAATTCCGTTTGATTGAAGTTCTCCATATTCAAATCCAAGAAGCTCCATCGCTTCAAATTCAAATCGAATCTCGTATTAAGCGAATTCGACAATCATACAACCAAGGGACTCCCGTTCGATTGAAGTTCTCCATACTCAAACCCAAGAAGCATCAAAATTTTGGACGGATAACTTAGATTTCATAATTTCCGAAGAAAATCCCGTTTAATATGAGCTGTATATAAAAATATGGAAGAAAATTAAGAACCACAACTATGTATCGAATTCCATCACAGCTGCTATTGTGTTAACTTATATTAAGAGTTCTATGTATGGGTCCTCTACAGAAAGATCTACCACCATTTCCGCCTTGGTCCACCAGTATCGCCAAACCACGCAGATGATCAAACTCCAGAGACTAGCGTAAGTCAGGAATCCTCGTGAGTCAAGATGAGAGTCTCCAGTATGTTCAGATTTGAGCATTTCTCTTTTTGTTCACATATTAAATTAACATTCTGTATGTGAAATTAATTATTTATTGAAATCAAATATTTACTTTCATATGCAATTAATAATAAATATATTCCAATTTCTGCTAAAGTTCGATGTTTCATAATAAAATATGCTGACTAATTTTAAAATTATTTTCAAAACATTGGACTGGAGAGCTTGAAAATTGGAATAATATTTTTCTAAGGTATACGAGGGTCATTCAATAAGTAAAGAGACAAATGGCTATCTCAAAACCGGTTTATTTCAATATTAAGGCTATTTTTCAACATAATCACCCCCCACAGTTATGCACTTGTCCCATCTTTCTTACAGCTTCCTAATTTCCTTGGCGAAGAATTCTTTCGATTTACCCCGAAGCCACTTTTGCACCGCTTCCTTAACTTCCTCATTGTTAGCATATCTTTTTCCACGTATGGTGTCTTTGAGTGGTCCAAACAATAAAAATCAAATGGGGCGAGGTCGAGACTGTAGACAGGATAAGGTAAGACCTCCCAACCCAATTCTTGAAGCTTATCACAGGTCAGCTGAGCTGTATGAGGGCGGGCGTTATCGTGCTGAAGAATGACTCCTTTTGACAAGAGTCCACGACGTTTGCTCCTGATAGCTAGTCTAACTTTGTGTTCTAGCATCACAGAGTAGTATTGGCTATTGATAGTTCGCTGATCTTCAAGGAAATCGCAATAGACTGGACCCTATGAGTGCCAAAAGATGGTCAGCATCACTTTACCGGCGGAAGGTTGAAACTTGAATTTTTTGCGAACTGGAGAGCTAATGTGTTTCCACCCCATACTCTGCCTCTTGGTCTCATGGTCGTAGTGATGGATTCAGACCTCGTCGCTGGTCACTATTATTTCAAAAAAAGCATCTCCTTCAATTAAACTTCGTTGCTTTAAGTCTTGACTAATGGAAAGCCTTGATTCTTTATGAGCGTTAGTAAGTTGTCTGGGAACCCATCTGGCACACGTTTTTCTGTACTTTAAATTGTTCTGAATGACATTATAAACAGTTCCAACACTTACTTGAACTTCCTCAGCTATCATTTCAACAGTAATTCTTCTGTTATCACGAATAAGTCCGTCAATCCTCGATTCCAACGAGGGACCAGAAACTTCCACTGGACGTCCACATCGGGGTTCATCACCTACACTTGTTCGGCCACTTATAAACCGATCAACCCACTTGTAAAAATTCGCACGGTTCATACAACTTTTACCGTACTATATCAACATTCTAGAAAAAATTTAACTTGGTTTTACACCTTCTGCGACTAAAAATCTAATGACTGAGCGCTGCTCTTCTAAGGTGCAATCTTCTAGTGGACTTGCCATGGTGAATTGAAAATTTTAAGGTTATGTTGACATAGAATGATAAAACAGCTGATCAGAACAAATCCCAAGGTTGCCAACTAACACCCCTAAAAAGATTGTACACATTCATTAAATAGTTTTAAAATTATAGAATTTGTCTCTTTACTTATTGAATGACCCTCGTATTTAAAACTGTAATATTGCTAATAACAGTGGCGTAGCCAGAAATTTTTCATGGGAGCGGTTTCTGAGAAGCATGGGGAACTAAAAAACAGTTAATAACGATCAGGCCTCCATTGAGGGGAGGGGGGATTCTGACCCCCAAACCCCCTCTCCCTGCGGCTACGCCATTGATAATTAATTGTTATTTTATGTTGTTTAATCTGTGATATTATACATTTAGATGCAAATAAGAAACAAAGAGATTTGATTACCAACATGTGGTAGTATTAATTACAAAATTTATCTTTAAAATCTAAGCAGGAGCCGAGTCATAACACAAATGGAAGAATTGAGAGCAGGGCTATCCTAAGATATTCGGCATCTATGGGCTACTAAAAATATGCCCCTGTTCATTAGAAAATACACCGGTAAAGTTATTTAAAAGTGAGTTTTAAAATATAATTCAATACCTGTTGTGATATTAGCCAAAGGAGTAGTTGTTTTCTGAAGGGAAACGGTCGCTCGTAATTATGTGATATGGGCTTTTAGTTTTATTTATTTTATTTTACGTCTTGATCACATTTGAGTTGGAATTATTTTTCTTTTTAAAGTTTATATTCTTGGTATGCAACAGGGCCGCCTTTTGTTTTATAATCATGAGTATTTAAATACAGGGTAACAGTTGTATTTAAACAATTATGTTCAACGATGAAGCGTGCTTTAAGAGGTATAACATTCTCACAACGAATATGGGTATTCAGATGAAAATTCACATTGAACAATTTTTATAAATTAATTCAAGACTGTTTATCTATTCTGTATTATCTGACATTTTATAACATATGTATTGTGTTAGTTAACTTGACTTCGTATTGAATTTTCTTTATACTTCCTTATTTGATGTTTTAAAAATACCTGTTATTAAATATCCTTTATCGGTTTTTAATGAATTTTGTACGCTATTATTAAATTTGTTATTTCAAATTAACATCATACCATTTATTCCTGCTTTTTTTTAAACAATTAATGTATAAGAATTGAATGGTAATCTTATAGAATTTCTATAGAATCAAAATGGTTTATAAAGTGAGGTCATAATTGACTTCATTAGTATTATATAGATTTTCAGAGATACTAAAAGATTTATAAACTTTTATAAGATATTTTGTGCAACAGTTCTAAATTCTAAATTGTTTTGTAGTAGTTTTTTGCTAGGTGAGTAAAAATTAAATTAAATTAAAAAAAAAACATAATTTCAAAAGCTCAATTAATCAGTAGCTTATGTTTATAACACGAAACAACTTCTCTATATCAATTAATTATTCAAAATAGAAAATTTTAATTAACCGTTGGGATATTAATGAGAGTGTAGGCTAATATGTAATTTAAAAATAAATCTTTTATACCAAATAAATCACGTGCAGCTGTCGGTAACAAATTTCGTTGATGGCTGTGCCTTTTGTGCTTCAAAACTGGGGCAATGTTTTATATTACGTATAATCCTTCATGCATGCAAAACTCCAAAAAATGTATTTCTAGTTATAAAACAACCGTGATTTGTTTTTGATATAATTAGTTATAATTTTTTTAAGCTTCCAAAAGTTTAAATGCCGACTTTTTGAAGATGCAGTACAAAATATTTTATTCGCCTGAAATCATTCCGATTTTTTTTAGAAGTAGCACAATTAAGGATAAAAGGACTTGGATATGACCTGATGAAAAAAGGCAGAACGAAATTGATCACAAAAAAAGTAAACGATTATGTGGAGAAAGTAAAATCAATATTAAGCTATGAACGTATAGAAAATAGAATAGAAGCGGAATGGAAAGTCATTTAGAGAAAACATAGAATTAGCAGCAGAAAAAAATATTGGTAAGTAAGAAAAGAATGGTACAATGAAAAATGTAGTGAAACAACAACAATACAAGTACAAACAAGAATCAAGAGGTTGAGAACAAATAAAAAGAGGATAATGGCCTGTGAGGAACTAAGAAAACAAACCAAAAAACTAATATGAAAAAGTAAAAGAGAGCGGATAATCAATAAAATAAAAACAATTGAAGAAGAAGGAAGAAAAATACAAGAGACTTTATAAGAAAATTAAAACAACAAAATCTGCAACGGCAAAACCAAGGAATTAAAATATAAGCTAGGAAAAGTGTTGCAGCATTTGTTAACAAAATTTGAACGAATAATGAAAAGAAAGGTAACATTAAAATTACATCATAGTTCATTATTCAATCCAAAGTTTGTTTCACCTGACCTAATAAAATGAAAATAAAAATTATGTTTCAATCACATACAAAACAATACAGAGCCTGTATATATACAAAAGTTATTTTTAGAATCGACTCAGCACATCAACAAACAAGCTTTGAATCCTATGAAGTCGCTTAGCAACAAAGACAGTTAAAACAATAGGTTTCTCGAATTAATTTAAACTACATATCTCTCTTTATTTTAGTCTATTTCCGTCACTCTCATTAAATGATCAAAATAAATCAACAAGCAAAGTCATTGTCTCTCCCGCCAAGCTCATAAGCTCATCGACCAATAGAATTTTAACACCTTAAGCCAAGCGCATCGCTTCGGTCTACTAGTGTTGCATAAACATCGATAGTCAGAGTTTTTGACAGTATCGATAGTTTTTAATAAAAACACTGGTATTTCCCCGAAATCAGTATTGTATATTCACCTTGCAGTTAAATCAAATGGAAATGAATGGGGAATAAAGAAAAAGTGTTTGCAAAGCTACTGAGCACCTGTCATGGACTTGCAATTTTTCGATATTATAGCAAGTCGTATTGTTGGAAAAAATCAGAAGGCTTGAACTTTTATTCCGTTTTGTACTATATTTGCTTGCCTTTTGCTTTGTCTTGATTTTCATACATCCTTAATAAACACTGCAACGCTATCTCCAAAATTAACTCATTTTTAAAGTGCAACTTATTGAGAAAACTGCCTACATTGGCAATTAGCATCCTATCTCAAATTGGTTGATGAACAGGGACACTTTTCATGTGAAAAGCCACTCGATTCGACATTTGGCGCGGATTGCCTATAGATATGTTCCGACTATCGATAGTTCTTTATAAAACTTTCGATTGTTCCGATAGTTGATTTACTATCGATGCTATCAATATACTAGTGATGTTTATGCAACACTACGGTCTACACAGTCAGAATCTTTCTCAATGCCAAACATCAACTTTCAATTTCTTTTTTGCTAGATTTTCGCAATACAATAGATGTTTTAAGCCTACGTTTGATTACCAAATATGTAAACTAGTGAATTAAGCACAGTGTTAAAAAATGTTATAGTTTATATTAGAGTTTATCAAGATTTAAATAAACAAGTTAAAGAAAGGTACATTTTTAATATCAACATTAGTGAAGGTACATTTGAAATCCGGAAGTTATTGTTACTCGAACCGCCCATAGCCCGTTACAGTCCATTTGCAGGAAGAAAACCCTTTTGCGTGACGTGGAAGTAAGTACAGATACAATAGCTGATCCAACAAGAGAAGACATAGAAAAGGTCATTGAAAAATACAGATGAAAAGTCACCAGGAAAAGATGGGATTAACATTGAAGTCATTACATATGGAGGCAACAAATTGAAAGAAAGAACGTCTCAAAGAGCATCTCAAATCTCAGCATCTCATATTTTAAGCAGAGTTCTTATGGCATCCGACATAGTTCTATAGTTCCTGATACTTTTTATTAATAGTTCTGTCGTATTTAGTACCGAAAATTGCAATTTAAAAAATGAGATGCTAACGGCCGAAAGTTAGCATTTCAATATAAGTTAAATAAAATTTAAAAAATCCAAAGGTAAATCGATAGATTACGAATAGTTCTAGAGTTCTTGTTGGTTTGTATAGCTAAATTATTTCATTTATAGCCCTGGACCTCCTAAAATAATTATAAATATTTATTATACATTTAAATTCTAGACGTTATTTAAATGCTGTCATATTATGATAACCTCTTTGATACATAATGCTTTTAAATTATAATGCTTCTAAATGATAAATTGACCCTCTCTCCATTGAGATCCAAAGAGCACTAGTCTCTAGCACATTTTCAATAATTTTATGTATTAATAACAAACATAAATTATAGACTATATTGAGATGCTGCCATATTATGAAGAGTTATAGAATATATAACGCTTCTTAATGATAACTATTAAAGATTAATGAAAAAGTGCTAGAGGCTAGAACTCTTTGGGTCTCAATGTAAAGAGATTTATGTTATCATTTTAAAGCGTTGTATATTTTAGAACTAGTCATAATGTGCCGGTATCTCACCATGCAAAGAGCTATTATATCATTTAGAATTATATATTCTAGAACTCGTCATTATATGATATGACAGCATCTCACTAGAGTCCATAATTTTTGTTTATTATTAATACTTAAAATTGTTGAAAATATGCTAAAGGCTAGAACTCTTTAGGTTTCATTGCAAAACGATTTATGTTGTCATTTAGAAACATATATTTAAGAAATCGTCATAATATGACAGCATTTCACTATAGTCTATAATTTTTGTTTATAATTAATACTTAAAATTATTGAAAAATTCCTACAGGATGGAACTCTTCGGTTCTCAATAGAGAGTCAAGTTATCATTTAGAAGCATTCTATGTTCTAAACTTCGTCATAATATGACAGCATCTCTCTATGGTCTATAATTTCTGTTTATTATTAACACTTTAATTTTTAAAAAAGTGCTAGAAGCTAGAACTCTTCGGAATTCCATGCAGGGATAGTCTAGTTGTCAGTAAAAGGCGTTATATATTATAGAACTTGTCATAAAGTACCAGCATCCCACCATGGTCTGTAATTTCTGTTTATTATTAATACTTAAAATTATTGAAGAAGTGCTAAAGGCTAGAACTCTGGGTCTCAAAGCAAAAAGATTTACTATATCATTTAGAAGCAATATATATTCTAGAACTCGTCATAATAGGACAGCATCTCACTATTGTCTATAATTTCTGTATATTATTAACTTAAAATTTTTCAAAAAGTGCTAGAAGCTAGAACTCTTCGGGATTCAATGCAGGGATAGTCTAGTTGTCAGTAAAAGGCGTTATATATTATAGAATTTGTCATAAAGTACCAGCATCCCACTATGGTCTGTAATTTCTGTTTATTATTAATACCTAAAATTATTGAAGAAGTGCTAAAGGCTAGAACTCTGGGTTTCAATGCAAAAAGATTTACTATATCATTAAGAAGCATTATATATTCTAGAACTCGTCATAATAGGCCCTCATCTCACTATAGTCTATAATTTCTGTATATTATTAACTTAAAGATTTTCAAAAAGTGCTAGTAGCTAGAACTCTTCGGGATTCAATGCAGGGATAGTCTCGTTGTCAGTAAAAGGCATTATATATTATAGAATTTGTCATAAAGTACCAGCATCCCACCATGGTCTGTAATTTCTGTTTATTATTAATACTTAAAATTATTGAAGAAGTGCTAAAGGCTAGAACTCTGGCTCTCAATGCAAAAAGATTAACTATATCATTTAGAAGCATTATCTATTCTAGAACTCGTCAGAATATGACAGCATCTCACTATAGTTTATAATTTCTGCACTATAGAACTATGTCGGATGCCATAAGAACTCTGCCTAAAATATGAGATGCTGAGATTTGAGATGCTAACTTCACACACGTAAAGAAAGACTATTATCTCTAATTCAGAAAATATGGAAAGAGGAAAAAATTCCGAGAATGTAGAAAATAGGAGAGGTGATAATAATCCATAGAAAGGTGATCAGCAAATATGTCAAAATTAGAGAGGAATAACCCTTCTTAATACTGCTTACAAAATACTTTCAGCAATAATACAAAGACGGCTAGCGCAAACATAAAAAAATGAACACAAAATAGAATCAGACTTGTTTTTTATTGACTTTAAACAGGCCTTTGACTCAATAAAAAGAACAAAACTGCAGCTGATCCTACAAAATTATTAATAACAAAAAAGTTAAGACGGTTAATAGCAATGGCGATGCAAAAATCAAAAATTAACATTAAAACGCAAAAAAGGAGGGATGGAAGAATTCACAATTAATAAAGGAGTAAAGCAAGGACATTCGCTATCAACCACTCTGTTCAACCTCTCACTAGAATATGTGACGAAGACTGAGAACAGGGGAAGCACAAGTCATTGCATATGCAGATAACATAGTGATAATTGCAAAAACAAGAAAAATTATGGCAAATATCTTGAACGAAATTGTAAAACAAGGAAAAATTATGGGACTAGAGCTAAATCAAGAAAAAACAAAAATCATGAGATTAAAAAATAAAGCAGGATCAAAAAACATTAAAATAGAAAAACATGAATTCGAAGAGGTGCAATTTAAATATTTGGCAATCACAATAGCTATGACTGGAGACAGGAAATAGTAGAAAAAATAGTCACAAGCAGAAACAATGAGGATGATAAAAAAGAGAAAGATCTAAGAATTATGAAAATTAAGAAAATTGAAGAATTATGGAAAGAAAGGGAGCAATAATGGGACCAATTAAAATCACAGAAGAAGAATATTAGAACAAATGAGAAAATCAAAGAGCTAGAAGACAAAAATAAAACAATACAGAATTAGATGGTTTGGACACGTTTGGAGAGCAGAAAAAGAAACAATAAATGCTGATCTAAATGCCTTGCTGAAAATATCTACTCAATATAATTTGGTGATTAATTTAGAAAAATCAGCTGTTATGTTTTTTAGATCTGCTCTGTGTCTATAAAAATTAACGATGTGGCTCTACCAACTGTTTAAAAAGTAAAAAAATTAGGGATACTGCTCGACAATTTACTAACAAAAGTATTTTTTTATATAAATTGGCACAGATATATAATGTATACAAACAAAAAATTATGTTATTGATGACAGGTTCGTCTTTTACCTAGTTTTAAGGCATGAATAGAATATAATGCACATGGCGCATGTTTGTAAAAATTTAATCCCGCGCCGCGTGCATATATTTTATTCACGCTTCTACTGGATATTGTAGTTTACGTAAGTAATTACTGCATGTTATTTAGACTACTTTACCAGAGACAATAGAGACGTGTAATTTAATAGGAAAACTTGTTCGGTGGTCAATTTAAATTACATAATATATGACTTTCTTTTTTTGCTTTTACATCGATCTTTACATATATTTATCTCTCTCTAATAAAACTAACACCAGTCCTAGAGGTCGCTGATGTTGCTGGTTTTTTGACGTCGACGTGTGACGTATAGATTAGAACTGACAACTGACAATGTTATGAATGTTGTTATGAACGTGTGCATTTTATTAAAATTAATTTAATTTGGGCTCCGTTTATTTCTTTGAGTCTGATTTAAATTAAATAATTATGGGGGGGGGGAGGGTTTATTTTCGTATATTATTTTTTGCATGAAGCAGTTTCTGGAACCAAACTCGCATTTTTGTACACGTTTCTTTCTAGAGGTAAGTAATTTCCAATTAATTAAAAAACCACTATAATATATTACAAAATGGCTATAATTATTTTAGGTGAATTGGAACAGAGATCCATTGTTATAGCTACTTTTGTTCATTAAGTAGGTAGATCAATGTCTCGACAGCTTTAATGGCAGCACAAAGTTCCCACCTACTAGAAAAGAAGTAAAATGTATGCTGAATAAAAAATCTCTGCACATGTAGGCAAAGGACTTTTGAAATGATTAGTGATTTGCTATTTCTTACATACACCTACCTCTATTAGCCACTCTAGTGGCTATTAGAAGATTGTAGAGTCATTTAAACGAAGATAAAAAAAATTGAATCACAAAAGGGCAGAATTTTAAATCGGAATGCATTGGAAAATAAATTTGGGGACATCAGGTCGGTTTTGGATTTTAGAGAGAGATCAATCTCAATTTATCCTGCAGAACAACAACAAAGTAGTTTAAGTAGGATCTTCTATAACTTTATTAGACTATTTCCTTGATAATAAATTGTAATATACCAATTGTTTCCAATGAAATTGAAAAAGAATTAAAATCAAAATTAGATTTTTCATGGGTAAAATGTTATATTTATTCAAACATCGTAATGTAATCTATAATTAAGGGAGTATGGAAAATATTTAAATAGTGTTCATAATTATTATTATTATGTATTTACTATGTTCGAAAAGTATCTCCTGTTGCAGAGCAGATCGAATAGATTAGACAACTAGTTGGACAAGTTCCACCTAGTCACCAAATTAGGAGACTAGGAAAACTTTTACATGACTGGGGACTATGAAGACTAGAGATAAGGAGACAAATCGGCATACTCAAAATACGGTTCCAAAAAACGCATACTAATTGAGCTTCTATAATTAACCGCATGGGCATTGGTACTGCATACGGTGTTCAAAATACATGGCTTTTTAGAGGAATTATTAATTTTGTCGAAATAATAAAGTAAACTTGTTTATAGGTAAATAAAGCACAGAACATACTGTTGTATTTATTTCTAAGTCTTGCATGTTTTAATTGATAAATTATTTAATTTTATCTATATAAAATACAAATTAGGTATGTATTACCAAATTCGAAAAGGTTTCTTAAATGCTGAAATTTAATAAGTACAATTTTGTGGCAGATTTTTTTTTGAATTGAACCACTATATAGTTTTAAGAGTAAAATAAAACACAGTTAACAGATTTTTTATTGTTGTAATACAAGTATAATGGGAGATTTGGGAATGTACATGGTATTACCTCATCATTTAATTTAAGCTTTCCCCTTTTTATTTTGCTAACAGTACCATCAGTAAAAATAGTCTCATAATATTTGATATCTTCTAAAAAGTATAGAACAGCATCATCTCTAGAAAGTCTTTATCGGTGTGCTTTATCGGCACTAGCAACGATATATATGCTGCCAAAAACGTTTACAATGACACAATTTGGGTCCAAAAAAAAAAAAAAATAACAGTAGCAACTCTTTATCTAACATTAAAACTTTTCTTTTCTAGTAAGTTAAATTTAATGCACAATTATTGTTATTTGTGAGTCTGCATCTATAACTGTAAAATTTTATATTATAGAAACTTTTAATAAAATTAACTACCCTTCGTAAGATACATATTGTGACTAGTTTACAATAAATATTATATTTAGACATGAATACATTATTTTACTTACATTAGAAGCTTTAAAAAGACACTGAATTGATTTTTTCTTATGTTTTCTTTAGTTTTACATTTGATTTTATCCTGTTTTACAATCTGGAACGACGTAAATCTTACTTTAATGTTTTTTGTCACTCATGTTACTTGTACCTAGGTACTTTTTTTTTACATTATTTTGATTTTTTTTACCAATTTTTTAAAAAATTACTTTATTTTACATTGACTTACATAGAAAATTGACACCGTTGTCATTAGACATGCCAACTACATTCAATTTCGCGAACTTTATAAAAAGAAGGACGAAAATTTTAAATTTGACTACTGCTGATTCGCCTACTGCTCTCTAGTCTTCATACTGGGGACACAACAGGAATGCACACTCACAAGATACACAAACAGACGACATAACGGGGGTAAGCCTGTTTAAATGATGATAGTATGTCATCCTTCATTCCCTTTTAGAAGGGATGGCAATGGTGGCATATAAATCTATTGATCTTGATGACCCTAAGAGGAGTTATCAGGGGGGTGGATGGAATGGGTCTAGCAGGTTTTGATCCAGTTTACTCGACTCGGACCTTATACATTTTTGTGAGTTTTGGTGTGTGTGTTTGTTTCGTTTCCATGGTTTCTATTAAAATAAACAGTCATAACATATTGATACCTTTTTTCCAGACTAACGTAAGCGACATTTGTTCAAATTGCACTTATGATAGTCTGACAAAAAGGTATCGATATACTCTATACTCTATAAAATATTTGTTACATTATTTTTTAAATATGTTATGAATATGTAACAACTGTGATTATCTTTGTAATTTGCCACAAAATGATACGAGGTACTTTCTTAACGTAGCAATTGTAGCTTGTTTTTCTATACCTTACAAAAATATTTATAGAAAAAGAGTTTGGTTTATTATTTTTTTAAGTTTAAATATTTAATAATCAATAGAATTTTCAAGTTTTTCCAGCGAAATTTACAAGAGTAATAAAAACTATGTTCACTGCTTATATTAAACTGATTAAAACTTCCATTATTAAAATGATTATTTATATGATAAAAAATTTGATCTTATTGAAAGCTTTTACATTTTTTAAAATACAGTGAAACATTACTTTTTCTTTCTCCTGTAAATTTGTATAGAAAAACCATTTCTGAATCCGTGTTTCAATTTCCCGCCCTAAGGCATTTTTAAATTTTCCCGCCATTTACTAGTAGCGCCATCATAGACTGGTTGTGGTTACAATCGCTCAAACAACTTTTACCGAACAAAAAAAAATATATTGAGTTACACGTCTCGCTGGGTTGTATCTGACTCAAAACGTAAAAACAATCTTACATTTTTAGAAAAACTACTTCAACTCAGCGGACCCGACCACAAAATTCGCTTCGGCAGTCAGTAGTAAAAAATATAATATAATAATAATAATAATAATAATAATAATAATAATAATAATAATAATAATAATAATAATAATAATAATAATAATAATAATAATAATAATAATAATAATAATAATAATAATAATAATAATAATAATAATAATAATAATAATAATAATAATAATAATAATAATAATAATAATAATAATAATAATAATAATAATAATAATAATGTATTTTTAGTTGAATTCCCACTAAACCAATTTTCAGTATTTCATACAAAATTACCCTAGCTGTCTTCGTAGAAATTTAAAAAAGCATCCAGGTAATGAAAACAAGTTGAATTCCAGGAATTTATCCCCATTTCCAGAACGATATATATTTAGCATATAATCCGATTAATATTCCCGGGAGCAAAATTTAATAACACAAAGCTGCACAAAACGCTCAGCGAAACATTAAAAATGTCTAAGTTTCCTCTCCGTGCCTACCCATGGCGTAAATGATAATGGGTATGGAGTCAGACAAAAGGTCCCACTCTTAGGCAGTAAAATCGAATTTAGAGGCCGTAAAGTGGATGCACCGTTGAGTGGGGTTGAAAGCCCGGCCATAATTTTATATGCTGCTGAATTTCCAACAATAAACGAGAATTCCGTTCTAAGTATTATGACTCGAATTTGCCTAATTTCTGACTACGTTTTACAGGTAGAATGTGAACTCGGGCAAGGATTTAGGATGATTCTACTTAGGGTGTGCAAAAACTTCGAACAGATATCAACCGACCGGGTTTATCGTTGGACGTACAGATGGGACATAAAACCGCCGTTTAAGTGTTTCTACTATAGTCTAGAGAAGAAAGGAGTCTAGTAATTTAATTTGCAGAACGTAGTACGGGTTCAAGAGGTGCTTGAATGCATATTTGTAATTAAAATGAAAATTTTAATACATCTGATCGGCCTAATAAAAGTTTTCGTTTAGATTTAATCATGATTCCATGGTTTTTACTACGTAATAAACCTTTTCTCTTGACAGATAAGTCAGACTTTATTTATTCATAGCCATATCGTATGTATCTTAATTGAAGAAGAAACAAGACCGTTATTGAAACTCCGGTAAAAAAATGTAATAAGGCAATGGTACATTCTTTCGAAATGAAATTCCTACATTTAAAAAATTACACTTAGAAATAGAAAATAGTCTCACTTTTCCAAATATATAATATTTTCGTCTAAAAAAAATTATATGAATTAAATTTTCGTTACAAAAAACCTGACAAACAGCTTTTTAACAGAGAAAGGCGAAATCATCGAGTGGAGACATGATTATTTAAGGAAAATAGCGGACGCAAGGAATCAGCATAAATAGATATTTTTAACCGACTTCAAAAAAGGAGGAGGTTATCAATTCGTCGCGATATTTTTTTTTATGTATGTTCAGCGATTATTCTTTAACACAGTGTCCGATTTCAATGATTCTTTTTTTGTTAGAAAGGGGGTACTTCAGGGGTGGTCCCATATAAATTTGGTTAAAATCTAATAATTGGATCCATGGGAAAATCCTCAAACTCTTCATTTTTATGTATGTTTAGCGATAATGCTTTACCATCTTGTCCGATTTATATGATTCTTTTTTTGTTAGTAAGGGGGTACCTCAAGGGTGGTCCCATGTAAAATTGGTTAAGATGTGGTGACGGCATCTGCACGTTTTTGAAGTCGGTTTTTTTAAATTTTTAATTTCTAATACTTGTATTTAAATGAAACATGGGTTAATGTTAATCCTGGACATACAGTAACAAAAATTTGGTACGATACCTCCATCAAAACTAAAAAACAAGCTTTTATGCAAATGGTGTCTTGTGGAATGAAAATCCAACAGAAAAAGGAAATCTTTTTTAATAACGCACATTGGAAGCACCGATGGATTTTTACCAGATCGTATATTAACGTTCGAGTAAAAAAAAACCAAAAGATTATCATGAAGAATAGAATGGCCCTGTTTGAAAATTGGTTTCAAAGCATTATAAAAAAATCCAGCCAACTCCGTTATTGTTTTGGATTATGCATCCTATCGCAGTCGATTAAAGGAGTCAATACCTACATCAAGATGGAAAAGAGTATATATTTTAAAATGGCTCCATTCTAAAAATATTATCAGTCCTAAATCCTTGAAGGTAGAATTACTCGTAATAGCAAGACAACATAAAAACAAATTTAAAACATATATTGTAGACGAGATGGCCCGAGAAAAAGAAATTGAAATGCTTATATTGTCTCCTTACCCCGCAGTCGAATCCTGGAGGACAGGCAACATGTATCCCTTTCTTTAAGGGAATCGATCATACGACCCAAAAGAAGGACTGGAACTTTGTTGCACAAATTGTCTCTCCAAATGCCGTGATATGAGCGATGAATTCATTCTCCCCCTTCAAATCATCCGGAGAGGATGGCATTTTTCCTGCCCTTTTTGCAAAAAGGACAGGATTTCCTGTTACACCTCCTTGTGAGGCTGTTTAGAGCTATATCTCGCTAGGATGGACGATGGCAAAAGTTGTGTATATACACAAGGCTGGTAGAGTAGATACCTCCTTACCAAACTCTTATCGTCCAATCTGCCTAACATCCTTTCTTCTAAAAACACTAGAGAGGATTCTAAATAGGCATATTAGAGAAGAGGAGGCCTTCGGGCAAGCCCGTTAAACTCCTCCCAATATGCCTACCAAGCAGGCAAATCGACAGATCATGCCCTGCACAATCTTGTAGGCAAAATCGATCATTCCCTAAATCACGGAGAGATTGCGCTAGGCGCCTTCCTATTTATAAAAGGCGCGTTCAACAACGCCCTTCCTCAGTCTTTGTTCGCTTCTATTGAAAGAAGAGAAATCGACAAACTAACTTGTAATTGGATCAAAAGCAAGCTGGCAAACAGGAAAATCACTTCAACACTGCAGGGAGGGACTGTCACTTTTAGGCCTGCCAGAGGATATCCACAAGGCGGCGTACTTTCATCCCTACTGTGGACCATTCTGGTGGATAACCTGCTAGATGATCTCTCCCGGCAGATGGTGGATTTTCAATGCTATGCGGACGATCTGGTTATCATAATTAGGGGAAAGTTCGAAGAGGTGATCTCCAAAATCCTTCAACAAGCCTTTAATACGATCTGATGGTGCGAGAGGGAGCAGATGTCTGTTAACCCCCGCAAAACTGTTATTGTCCCCTTTACCAAGAGAAGAAAGCTGGACAAGCTTCGACAACCTACCTTGGCTGGGGAAACCATTCCTTTTGCGGAGAAGGTGAAATATCTGGGGATCACCCTAGATAAGAAACTTATCTGGAACCCCCAATTGGATAAAACTATTAACAAAGTCAGATTATCCCTCTGGACCCTTAAAAGGATATGCGGCAAAGCACGGGGACCAGTCTTCAACTGATCTACTAGATTTACCAAGCAGTGGTAAAACCCATGGATACGTACGGCTCTGTCGTTTGGTGTGACAAGGGACTTTAACGGACCACAGTGGGGCAAATCCACTTTTTAGTGGTAAAAAATAATTTTAATGATCATTTTGATTATGGGCATCATTTTGGATAGATAGCAGCCCACATTGCATAAATTAGGTTGAATACAACAAAATTACACATAGTTTACAATAAAAATGTATTTATTAGGCGCCATTTACTCTAAGGGTATACAGTGAGCACCATAAGTCTTACCCCCCTATCTAACTCGTTACTGGAGTCTTGTTAGGAAAATCGCCAAAACACATCGATTTTTGATTTCTACAATGTACATTTTTGTATAAATAATTTACCCTTAATTTCATCCCTTACTGGAGGGGAGCAACCCTTTCGAAAAATTTAAATGGCATGGGGTGGTGAGTGATAGCTCATTTGAAAGAGGGTTTTATTCTCTATTTAACCGTGTAAAAAAATTTGAAATTTGCTTCATTAATTCTCGACTAATTGTTGTTTCAGAATAACGGAAATTAACGTAGCGCACTCATCCTTAGAATAAAAATTCGGCCCTGCATGATTTCGGTTTTGGTTCAGACGTGAAGTAAGACTTTTTGTCATTAGAAGGTCACTGTTAGTCTAGTTGCTTTCCTATTTTGTGAGGTTTTGTTATTTTTAATCATTAATAAATCAACACGTAATAAAGCAAATTTTAAAATTTTTTGCACGGTTGAATAGAGAATAAAACCCCCTTTCAAATGAGCTATCACTCACTACCCCATGCCATTTAAATTTTTTGAAAGGGTTGCTACCCTCCAGTAAGGGTTGAAATTAAGGGTAAACTAATCATGCAAAAATGTACATTGTAGAAATCAAAAATCGACCTGTCTCGGCGATTTTCCTAACAAGACCTCAGTAACGAGTTAGTTAGGGGGGGGGGTAAGACTTATGATGCTCACTGTATAAGATAAACGGTGTATATTGTAAACGATATACGATATGCGACTCGCAGAGACATATACTTGAATTCTAAAGGTAGCCGAATTATCATGGGTAGCCGATAAAAATAGGTTCACAGCCGTGCGATATGTTGTGCGCGATTTACAGTTCTTAATGTTCTGGAAAAACAGAAATTTGTAATTTATTTTGTGAAAAGTTTTTGAAAATAACATTTAATTTTTTATTTTAATTTGATTAAAATATTGAAACTTTTCTCTCTGCATATACGAAATTTCTTATCAGTTGTAGGTAAAAAAACTTTCAGTGTGACCTATATTCTGTCATTGTGAACCCCAATATTTTGGTCAAAGGCCGCCACTGATATGGATCCACTACGTATTTCCGGCAAGGCGAGAACACATTGTTTTAAATTGGAGTGTTCACATATATGCGTGGAATACGCAACCACGTGGCATGCTGCCGGAAATATGCACCTACGCATGCACGTGCCGAGATCTGTCTACCGAGATTCCGAGAAGTTGATGGAAAACAAGTTATTTCCTCAGCGAGGTTCACACTGTTCTATATAATTTGATGATCACAAAAAAAATACGCACAAAATCTGTGGCGACTCTTGACTAAAAAATTGGAGGTTCACAATGACAGAATATAGATCTCAGTATAGATGTAAGTACAAAAGTGCTTTAAAAAGGTTTTAATATACCTTTCTAAACACTGAAAGTTTTTTTTCCTAAATATGTTCTGAGATCTATATTCTGCCATTGTGAACCCCTAAAATATTGGCCACCAGCCGCCACTGGTGAACACACAACTCTTGCCGGTAATACGCATACGTATTTTACGGATTCTAAAAATACGCATAGTGTGGACCCGACCTTAATACATTTTTATAGATTATATTATTGCGACTAATATAATGACAATTAATAACATAAAAGTTACAACGCAAAAAAGCGGAAACATGCGGAACATTTTTATGCTTAAGCATTATTACAAAGATACAAGGAATCGTTATACTCATCAAATTAATTTATAACTGATTAAGAACATTACTATAAATTAAGATTTTAAAGAAACCTTAAAGAATTTTGCTATATATTGACACACATTTCAATATTTTAAATTTGAAAAAAAATGGCAATTTTTTTTAATAAAAATAAGTAAATTATGTAATACTTAAGACATGGAACGGCATCCATACTAAAACATTATTTTTAATAAAAGCAAACAACTCTTATCACTGTCAGAAAGTACTAAAAGATTGAAGATGAACAAACGTTCACATTCTTGTACCACAAAATGTTTGAAAGAAGACTGAAATAATCGGCACATTTATTATTTTAAAACTATATATTTTGCGTATCCGATTAGCCCTATATGTATTTCTTGAAATACGTTAGTTCAAAATAAAATATTTTAAAATTTTGAATTCTTTTTTGGCCAGGAAAATGCGATTAAACCCCAGTGTGGGACGGCCAGAGCAAAGCTGGCTGGAATACAGCGGCTTGCGTGCCTCTCCATAACTGGAGCAATGTCAAACACACCTACGGGAGCCATGGAGAACATGCTGGATCTAACCCCTCTTCAGATTCTGCTGGAAAGGGCGGCCAGAATGATCTGCTACAGTCTCCTGAAGGTGGGTAGTCAATGGTATGCGGAACTGCGATGGGACAAGAAGGGACCGATGAGTGAAATTAATAACCACCTCACCCTCGGTATGGTCTCGGACTCGCTAGTTCCCCGACAGCACATAGAAAAGCCATATAGCGTCCTCATTCCAGAGAGAGAGAGAGGCATGGAGCAGAGAGGAAAAAAACCCTCTCCCAGGTAGTTGTACACGGACAGCTTCAAAACTGAAAAAGGAGTAGGAGCGAGAGTTTTCGGCCAGAGGCCTAGATTTGACATATCAATAAACCTAGGCTCTCTGGCCACGATCTTCCAAGCAGAAATGATCGCTATAAAATTGGGAGCGAGAGAGTTGATTAATTTTCTCCCCGCAAACAAGACTATAAAGATCTTTTCAGATAGCCAGGCAGCCCTTAAGACCCTGAGCTTCAATTAAGTTGACTTAAAGCTGGTTTGGAACTGTATAAATACCCTTGAATGTCTCGGTACTCGAAACAAAGTTACTTTGATCTGTGTTTCGGGACACAGTGGTGTGGAGGGCAACGTAAAAGTCGACGCGCTTGCTAAAAGAGGAACCGAATCTGTGTTCATAGGACCAGAACCATTCCTGGGCATTGCAAAGAGCACTGCCAAACGAATTATCTCAAAATGGATGGAGGGTGTAACACGAACTGGAGAAATACCCCAGGGCTAATTCATTCGAAGGCATTTATAACCAACCCTTCTATGAACGCCTCTGCTCATATCCGAGAATGGAGTAGGAAAGATCTACGCATTTTCACGCGACTGATGACAGGACACTGCCTTCTGGCAAACCAAATGAAAAGGAGAGGTCTGCAACAAACATCGGACTGTCGATTCTGAAGCGTGGAGGACGAGTCTTCAGAGCACATTCTATGTACCTGCTCCGCTCTGAAAAGAACCACGTTCCAGATCTTCGGATTTACCCAACTGAAGCTTACTGACTTTAAACAAGTCTCACCCCATTTAACCATGGCCATCATCAAAAGGTGTGGCTTGTACGGTGAACTATAAGTTAGTCATGAGCCACAATAGACCCATATGAGTCGCAGTGGAAGGCGATGAGACCATCCCCCACTCATTTTCAACCTAACCTACCATTCAGAGTTAAATCCCATTGAACTGATCTGGTAACAATTAAAAGGTTATGTTTTTACAAATAATAAAACATTTAAGTTACTTGATATGCGTAATTTGTTTTTGAGGGCAGATTCAGATGTAAATTGAGAACATTGAAGAAAATGCATTGATCATGTTAAAAAAAATGGAAAATTCATTTTGGAAAGTGGATATAGCAATTAAAAACTTAATAGACCTTATAATAATAAACCTGCAAAAAGACAATGATAATGGTAACAGTAGTTAGTGAAGAAAGTGACTTTTAAAGATAGTTCTTGAACTTTTTATTATTTTTTGATCTTTGATTTTTGTTACTTGTAATGTCAAGAGATTACCAACATATAATATTCCTTATTATTTATTGCTTAAATTTTTTCGTTCAATGTTAAAGAGTAACAATTTTGTTAGAAGCATAAGGTTTATTTTTATTATTTGTAATTATGTTTTTTTTTTATTCAAAATTTATTTTACGAAGTACTATACCATTTAATATGTCGTGACTATGAAGACTAGAGATAAGGAAGCGAATTGGCATGCTCAAAATACGGTCCCAAAAATCATACGTCAATTGAGCTTTTATAATTTACCGCATGGGCGCTGGTACGGTTTACGTAGTTCAAAATACATGGCTTCTTATGGGAATTATACATAATTTTGTCAAAATAATAAAAATAAACTTGTTTATAGCTACATAAAGCACATAACATACTGTTGTATTTATTTCTAAAATCTCACCTCAATACAAAAAAGTCGTTAAACAAAAACAGAGAGATGCATGTAAACTTTACTTCAAAGAAATTAAAGATTTCCTGCAGGGAGCAATGCTTTAAAAAAACTGTGTTAAGAGATCCACATCACACTATTAGTGTACATGAAAGTTGCAAACCTCAAAGCTTCAAACTTCTGATGTCAACACACTTCCCCGAATCGGTCATCACATTATAGATGAAGACAAAATTAAATGTGTAATATCTAGCTTCTACATATTTAAATCGCCAGGACGTGACGGTATCTATCCAGCCCTACTTTAGTGGGATCTGGAATTACTTACACCACACCTAGTAGGTATATTCAAATCCTCGTTGGCTTTGAAGAATATCTCAAAAAAAAATGGGGAGGTAAAAGTGGTCTTCATATATGTTGTATTTGCGGAAGGCTTATTTTTTTCTATGTTAGAATATTAGATCGACACCTGAAGTTACAATGTTTTCCAACTGCAGCTTAACTGAATTCTCTAAAGAATAACCTCCAAATTAATATAAGAATTTTATTCTTGTCTCAATTAAATTTATTGTTGTTTATTAAAATAATAATATCATTGTCCCTCTAGAATTGCATTCTGACTAAGGATAAAATTTTAAATCCGAATTATGGCAAGAATTGATGAAAATGTTAGGCATCAGAAAAACATATACTACGCCTTTCCACCCACATTCCAACAGAATGGTGGAAAGTATCTTTCAATGTTCGTCTTTGAAAACCAAATGAACTGGGATACTGTAATTCTTCTACTTTTGCTAGCTTACCGAAGTTCTGAACATGAATCGACCATCTATGATGATTACTGGAAGGGATATAAGGCTTCTTCATGATCTTCTTTCTGGAAGACAGCCTCCTGGTGAAGAAGAGGGTCGTACACCTCCTACGTACATACATAACTTAAGAGAAAGATTAGAAAAAGTCTACGGATTCGCTCGGGAACGTTTGAAAGTCGACAGCAACAAAGAAAATGCTAGAATAGACCTGCACAGAGACACATTTTAAGAGAGGCGACCTAGTATGACTGTACAATCCCAAGCGTAGAAAAGGACTCTGTCAGCAACTGCAATGGATCAGAGAAGGACCTTACACCATCCTCAAGAAAATCGACGGTCTGATCTACCTTATTCAGTTGTCAGCGGGAAGTAAACCCAACGTAAAGGGCATCTCAGAAATATTTGCTTATTTGATGCAATAAAATAACATACTAAAAAATGTTTTATAAATGTAAATATCCAAAAAAAGTATGTACAATACATTTTAATTTGTGAAAAAAAATATCGGATAAATAAGCATTGTTCATTTTTTTACACTCTTTTAATCTCGATCCGAAGTTTTCAATCACTCTACGAAGAATTGCACGTGGAATAGCATTGATTTCATCTGTTATTTTTTGCTTCAATTTCTTCCAATCTTGTGGTGGTGGGGTGCATACCTTATACTTCAAATATCCCTACAAGAAAAAATCTGTTGGGGACAGATCATGACTTCTCGTTGGCCAGTTAATGTCTCCTCTACGACTAATGACCTTCTTGGAAATAACTGAAGAACAGCATCTAAGGAATAATTTGTGACATGAGAAGTGGCTCCACCTTGCTAAGAACACTTGTTTCTATTGTAGGGATCAAGTTTCTGAGTTTCAGGAATTAAAAAGTCCTAATCATGTAGCAGTAGCGCTCAGATATAACAGTTTGAACTCGACCATGATCTATGATTCCTTGGCACAGCTGCCCAGACGATAACTTTAGGTGAGTGTAATGACTTCTCATAAAGATTTTGCTAGTTTTGCTTCACCCAGTAGGGACATAACCATTTAGGTAAAAATTCGATACATCAGAAAACCATGTTGTTGTAATTGTTGAAGTGTTCACTCATTGTTCTACAGAGCTCTAATCGATTAGCGTGATCTTGTGGTTTTAATTCTCGTGTAATAACTAACAATCTTTTATGGGTGCAAATTCATATCCTTGCGAATAATGGGATGAACAAAAATAAAGTAAAATTGGATCCTAGTTTATTGGAAAAAGTATCTTTATTTTAATATAAACTATCAGCTGATGAAATCTTGACAATATATTCTCGGTGTCTCAAAGGAATCTTAAAGTTTGTTACGGTATAGTATAATAATTTTTTTCATTTAACAAAAATTTACCGATATTTACTATCATAAGTTTCATAGATATAAAAAAGTAGCACTCATCTATCAAATGCAAGAACTAAGCTCATAAGTACGTAACATGGAAACATTGGAGAATACATTAATTTTTCCATTAAAAGCTTAACGTCGTATTTTCGTGAATCCGAACAGCAACAATACAAAAAAGTAAAACGCAACAGTTTTTCAATAATGGCTCTTTTCCAATCTCCTTTTTGGATTTTGTACGTTCCTATCTGTCCACTTCTTTATCCAGATTTAAAATGGGAATAATAGACTGGCCAAAGTAACTACATACATAGCGCACGGAGAGTTATTTATTTAACTCACTCTTTCTGTTTTTTTTTTTGTGTATTTTGTATAACAATCAAAAGTAATGGTAAAAAGTAAATGCATAGAGGTAAATAGAAAGCTTTACAAATAATCATTAGAATGGCAGTCACGAACAGAGTCAGTCCTATACCAATTAAATAAAATAGAAAAGTTTCTGGTAAAATAAAAATATACGAAACCGTTTGTTTACCAACTCTAATATTAGGATCTATTGATAATTATCAATACGTCATTTAATATCAATATTTGGTCATTTAGGGTATGGTCCGTTATTAACCGAAATTCGGTTACTCGGTCCAAAACTAACCGCTCTGCTTGATATTCCTATAAAATCGGTTAAATTAGGGATGCGGTTACCTAAAAATGGTGACAAACGTCAATTCACTAACCGCTACATTTTTACGGTTACAATTAAGTCGAATGTCAATCTGTCACAAAAATGACGTAAATCTCGGCCGTGGTCCAAACAAAGCCGCATTAACCACAGGGGCCAGTAGGGCCATGGCCCAGTGGCGCAACGCCGAGGCGAGTGTGAACTGCTTAACATTAACTTATCACATGTATCAGGTACTTTGCGCCGTACCGTATTTTTATTTTTTGTTTTTCACGTAACTTCCATCCTGCACTGGGCTACGGCTGAGCACCAGCTATTCGCGATTCAAGCTAAGTGTACGCCCTCTGGAGGAAATTTATACTTATACGGACGTATAAGTAGGATATCGTTTAATGTTGCCAGAAGTAGCAAAACTTCGCTACGTCGTACGATTTTAGCTCTTGAAGAAGTGGATAAGACCTTTTATTTAAGAATCAAAATTTGTGTATGGTAATATGTTGTCATACTCTATATTTATTTAAGGATTTTTTTATAAAACCGATTTATTATATTGATTTTTTTTTAAATTTCAGTTCATTAATTAATTTTGTTTTAAAATCAATTCATCATTTGGCAACATTGGCGGTCGTGTTCATTGTTTACATTTTAATTTGTATCAATTACAATTCGAGTTTTTTCTTACTTTTTAGCTTTAAATTTGTTTATTTCTTATAGCATGTGATAGTGTTTATATTAAAAATTAAATCTGCGAAAAAGTCCCCAGAAAATTGCAATCTATATGGTGTAAATGTCAAAATCAGAACTATTCATTATTTTCCAAGTACAAGTCATAAAATTTTGATTTTTACGATAAATGGATATCTACAAATTCACAATATTGAAATTTTACAAAACTTTGTTTATAATCAAACTGTAATCTTATTTTTTGACGGTTTTATTACCATTTACATGTATACAAAGTACTAGATGATTCACTTTATAATATAAGAATAAAGGTGGATTATTAAACTACGTTCAGTTCGCGTTCAGTTCGCGTTCAGTTCGCGCTCAGTTCGAGTTCAACATAAACAGAGCAGAATGACACGGTAAGTATGTTTTGGATAAGAAATTATAACGGATTCATAATTATTTTATAACCAACACCATCTACAAATATAATTAAAACAAAAATAACACCAAAATATAATTTTATTTTGTGGAATTTGTGGTTATGTCTTGCCAACTCGAACTGAGCGCGAACTGAACGTAGTTTATGAATCCACCCTAAGTCTAGTAAGATTTTTAAATAAGTTCATCAATAATAAACGTGTGGTACCTGAAATGTCCTTTAAACCACATAAAAAACATGTTCTGGGTTTAGTGAATACATATTTCTAGATGTTCTTGTAGCAACGAATAGGTGAATATTTCCAACAAATTAAGTCATACACATGATAAATATTATATTTATGACGAAAGCACGATACTTAAACTTAAATTAACACTAAATAAAACTCAAAAACACTATTACAATGAGAATATTATCTAAAAACAGTTAAAAAATCACAAATACAAAATCCGCCCAAAACAAAAACATGTAAATAAATAAACATCCTACTTATAGATGACAAATGACAGGCGCGCAAAAATTAATTTGTGATGTGCGCGTGCACCGCCGACGCGATGCTGACTTAAAATACGATTGAATTAGGCATTCCAAACAATTGAATTGCCAGTGGGAAGGTTTGGTATATCTAAGGGTGGCGACATACGGTGTATTCTATCTACTTTACGTAAAATCATGAATAATGGATAACATTTAAATATTTTATGTCAAACACAATAAAAATAATATTTAAAAAACCCACCTATACATTTCTTCATAAATTGGCAGGCTTGGCGACTACTACTTCGAATAAAAATAGCGTCCAAGTTGCAAGATTATGTCGCTACGCCCTTAGATATACAAGAATTTCCCACTGGCACCTATTGTTTGACAGGTCGTTGGAATGCCTAATTGAATAATGAATACGTGTGGCATGTGTCATATTGCGAGTTGTGTTGTGACTGGTGACGAAGTTGTAGCTACGAAATATATAGACAGATTATCAGTAGTGACAAAGTGCATAATAGCATAGTTCTTTTATTAATTTGTTACCACTAGAATCATGAGTTCACGTAAATTAAGTGGAGCTCAACGAAGGAAACTCATTTATTTTAAAATTGCACCCAAAACTAGTGAGACGAATGTAATACAGCCACATATGGAAGACGAAGAATATGACCATAATAATGTAATAGCATCTTCATCAACATCAGGAACAGGGACGTGGTCGGAAAATTCAGATAAAAATGCGATTGTCGCTGCCATAAACAATGTGGTTACTGTTGGTGGTAAGTGCAAAGGTACTTTTAATAATTATGTTTTATACCTAAGCAATTATTTTTTTTTGTTAGAATTGACGAAACTTGTGCCATCTAATTACCACTCACAAAATCCAGGTGTGTGGGTAATTAACACTGAATTGGTAGAGTATATAGTGAAGAATCCTTTCGCTCAAAATTTGGAACAGATAGATTTTGAACAGTCAAAATGACTGTATCCCAATGAAAATCGCAGTCAATACGCATCAAAGAAATTGTTTTTCGTGAAATTAGTAAATGGCGAGGATATCCGGAGGGAATGGCTTTTATACTCTCCATAAACCAACAAAATGTACTGTTTGCAGTGTAAATTATTCGGATCAAACCTTTCACAATTCGTCAATGGATTTAATGATTGAAAGCATCTAGAAAGAATAGGGGAACACGATAAATCTATAGAGCATCGAGAAAATACAAAAACGTATACATTACGTTCCACAGTACTCGGAAAAATAAATAGCAACATTGAAAAACAATACTTAATAGAAAAAGAGTATTGGAGAAACCTTCTGAAAAGGATAATAACAACTATAATATTTTTATCTAAACAAGGATTAGCATTTCGGGAAACCATAGAAAGATCAGGTGAAGAGCAATGTGGAAATTATTTGGCTACACTTGAACTAATTGCCAAATTTGACCCATTCCTAAAAACTCATTTCGAAAAACATGCAAATAAGGGAAAAGGACATGCCTCCTAACTGTCAAAGACTGTTTGTAATGAATTTATAGAATTGTTGGCTAAATCCACCAGAGAAAAAATATTACTCAATAAGCATAGATTAAACACCTGATATTTCGCATACAGATCAGTTAACTTTTATTTTGCGGTATGTGCAACCACTTGGATCGGTGGTTAAACGTGTCATAAAATGTATTAGCAAGGTTGGGCATAAAGCTGAAGATATGGAAGTAGCAATTTTGAAAACACTTGATGAATTCACTCTACCTATCAAGGACTGCGTTGGACAGTCATACCACAATGCGTCAAATATGTCCGACGAATATTCGGGCATACAAGCTCGAGTAAAAAACACAATGCCAAAGCTCTATACATACTATGTGCAGCTCATTCTTTAAATCTGATAGGTTTTTCATGTTCTTAAATGAACTCTACGTTTTCTTTTCATCTTCCACTGCTAGATGGGATCTTCTAAAACAAACTTTAAGTGAGTCTGAGAATGGAGACGGAGAAGCAAGAAACAATTTTCTCCCAAAAAAATTAAATGCAACTCGATGGCCTGCAAGAGCGCTCTATAGCTGTTATGATAGCTACCAAAATGCCCTTCAAAACTTAATAGATGATCCAAATCAACCTCCAGTAATGAAGGTTCAAGCTACTGGTTTGCGGGCTGCAATGAACTGGAAATTGGAATTCTTTTAGAAGTGTGGAATAACTCGCTACCGAAATTTAATAGTATGAGCAATACATTACAAAAACAGTCCACAGACGTTTCCTTAGTGACAAAACTCTACGATTCACTGATACTGTATGTAAGCAGCTTGCGAACCGACGAAACATTTGAAGAAATCGAATAAAATGGTAAAAATTTCACAAAATATAATATATACAAAGTTGAAGTGAACAGAATCCGAATAAGAAAGAAAGCTTTCGATGAGAGTAAAGAAGTTAAAACGAATTTTGATGGAAAACAAAATATGAAAAGTAACACATTTTACGTTATATTAGATAATTTGTCATCAGAACTAATTTGAAGAAAAATAGTCTATGAAAGGGTCTCAAACACGTTTGGGTTTATGGGTTCGTTATGTGATCTTTCGGACAATCAAATTTCAATAGAGGCAGCAAATTTATGGCAGTTATCAGTCTGAACTTGATAGAGATTTTTCAGAAGAATGTATTCAATTTAAATACTTTCTTAAAGCTTTGAAGGAAGAAAACAAAAACAATATGGCTAAGATACTAAAAGTTCTGAGAAGACTTAAAATAGTTGCAACATATTAAAATATCGACACTGCTTTAAAAATTTTTTTGACAATACCAGCAACTAATGTTACCGGAGAGAGGTCGTTTTGAACACTACGTAGAGTCAAGAACTATTTAAGAAATAGTTTATCTAATTCGAAGACCAGCAATTTAGCTTTATTGTGCATTGAGAGTGAACTTGTTGACTCTCTAGATGAAGACGATATTATATCGCTTTTTATTTCAAGCAAATTAAGAAAGACACTTTAATAAAAAGGAAATGTTTTTGTTTTATTGATTTTTGATCTTGAAATGTTTGTAATGTTATTTTAATATTCTTTTAAAATAAATGCACTCAATAATTGTTTTGATCATGTTTATACCTTAATAATAGATTGAAAAATTAATTGTTGGGAAGGGGCACTTTAAAAGTTTTGGCCCGGGGCGCCGCTGGTGCTTAATCCGGCCCTGGGTCCAAATGTAACTTCAGATGAAATGTTAAATAAGTAAATGTCAAGATTTGTTTGGTTGTATCATGTTCTTCTTCCATTACAGTTTTGCTTGGATACTTTGACAATTGGTTCCGTTCATCCCATTGGCGAATTTTAGAATAAGTGCCTGAATTGACAATTGGATCCCGTCATCCCATTGGGCCGGAATAATTCTTGCTGATCAATTGTGTTCCAGACCCATTAGAGAAAGTTACAAAACCATAGACAAGACGTAGCCAAACGGTGTCATCTCTTTGGGTGCGTACGCTTTGTTTATTGTGGAAATTTTGTAGTAGATATTTATATTTTTTGTGTAATCTGTTCTAAGGTAGAAAGTACTTTAAAGGCAGTTCTGTAAATTTTCACAGGTAGGTAAATAGTGCTTCAATATCATTAGATTTTTTATAAAACTGGTTAGTTTTTGCCGTTTATACCATATACTAATATGGTTTATACTGTGTATGTATCCTTTTTAAATCTTAATTTATTATTATGTTTGGGTTTCCTGGAAATCTTGAATTAAAAATCTTTGGAATATCACCATAAATTGGGGATTAATACTCTAAACATTTTGGAAAAACTGAATACATTTTTTCGTCTAATGGTAGAGTATTTTTGAAAAAGGGAGCTAAACCTACTACTAGTGACATCAAGGAGCCATGGTAATGATACTTTATTAGATTTTTAACCTGGCCCATCTTTAGAAAAAAGGTACTTCTTAATTATTTATTTTCGTAGCACTTACAGAAAATAATTTATAAATAGTAAAGTATATCTAACCTATCCAAAACAACTGTAGTGGGTCAAAAAATAAAAAAATATTAAAAAAAGAAAAAACAGTACAACACCACTAATAAAACTTCGTTCGTCTCTTTCTAGCGCTAAAATATTTATGATTAAACGCCCTTTGTCCGTAATTGGGTCTGTGTCTTTTTATACAGGATGTCCCAATGAAAAGTAGCCCATTTCCAGAGCTTATAACTTTTAAATACCTAATCGTAGATACGTGCGATTTTTGCTGATATGTGTTATTTTGCTATAAGTTTTCCTTTAGTGACACAGAAATTATGTATTACTTATACCGAGTGTTTTTTAAAAATCTTCTCTTTTAAATTCACCGTAACCAAATTTTATCAAATGGAAACGGGCTACTTTTCATTGGGACACCCTGTATTCAAAAGTGATATGTGCTGAGTCCGTCGGATAGGAACCAATAGTTGAACTCTTTCAAGTAGTGATCCGCACTTGATAGAACCACCTAATAATGTAGCCAGGAGTAGGAGTAAAGCCTGCTTTCTTCTGCATTCCAGGCTCTGCATGCTACAAAGCAATAATCTTGTTTAATAACATGTATGAGTTTCTGTTGAGCCCTTTTAATTCTATTGATATTACAGGTATAAGTAGGTTGCCAAGTAAAACAGTAATCCAGGACACTTCTCACCAGGAGATTGTAAAGTGTTATGATTGCTTTTGTATTATTTACGTACCAAGTATGTCTCTTGATAAAGGCAAGTATTCTGAGGGCTTTGCCTACTATGGAATATAATATGTGATTGTTTAAAGATATTGTAGTATCGAAAATAATTAAAATAACCAAAAAAGGTTGACAGCTGTGTGCACGTAGTTTAGATTCAAAAGGAAAGACTTGTATTTCGTGCAAAACTTTTTAATTAATAAATACAAAGCGCTTTCGGCTTATTTGCCATCATCAGTGCTTATCTACAAAAATTGTGGATGTAAACTTACAATTTAAAAAAATATAAAATTGTATATATACTGTGTGTTTATTTATTTTAAAACAACAGTTTATTTATCAATAATTTATTTAAACACTTATTTATTTTATAACACTACTGTTCTAATTTATATATATTTCGAATGTCTTTAAACTGATCACTATTTATCTTCACTGTCCATATAATAACTGATACCGCGTTATTCTCCACCAATATTTTTATACCAATTTAAAATTATGGTGAAGGTTTCTTCAGGTTCTAGAACGTTCTCGCCAAAAATTAGAAACACTATCACGTTTTACCTGGAAAAGTCTCGAAAGCACCTCCGCCATAGTCGTCACATAGGTTTGGTCTTAAGGGGTTCAATTATGTTTAATAATCGGACAAGTTGAGCCTCAAAGGCCAAATAAGACAGAGAGGGTCTTGGAGGGTTAGAGCATGACTGAATAATGAAATGGCTCACATAACAATACGGTTATTTGAACAAATTAACAATTAAAAGATAACAAACAAAGTGACAAAACTCAATAATGCCTGTGTCAATAACAATCAAGGAACTATCAACCTAGGTAGATGCTGCTAATAAGGTAACAGTAGTATTATGGGCTCATGTAAAATGCATGGTTGTGCCCATAGAGGATCAGATGTTTACTGCGTACAAGCTGGTCGTTGTTAAGCATGGGCTTCTTATGAGCGTTTAATATCTTTAAGTCCTCCGAGCAATTACTACTAGAGGGAGTCTTCCCCCCTTCCCCGCGCTAAATTTTGTTAGCAACATCTACTCCCCCCGAGGGGGAAAATACTTCTTCTGTAATTGGCTTATTTAATCAGCGTTGCCAAGTTTGACAGCGCCAGAAGTTTTCTGTGAGCGCCAGTTCTGACACTTTCTGACACATGTCAATTTCTTATTTGTATTTTACGGAAAATATTATTTATAACGTTATAAAGGTTGTAAATGTATATTTAAGATTTATTATCTCTAATAATATGGTGAAAACATGCTTTATGTGAAAAAGGCCTGTTGAAAATGCTTCTTCAAGATAATATCATAAGTAAGTACAGACACAACCTAATTATCAGAGGCGGTGCATTAGGCAATCACCTTTAATTTGCAATTAAACTTTTTTATTTTCTTATCGAAAAATTAAAATTAAGAGCAAGTACACTCCAGCTACGTTCGTCTTCATCCGTCTCATAATGATTATAGTAAAGGTTAATTACTTATTTTAATATCACATCTTTGTAAAGTTTATTGTTATTTTTTTTTAGGTTTCCTTTTCTTGATATGAGAAAGAAATACATGGTTCCAAAATATAGGAATTCAACAAGTGACCACCTGAATAACTTTTTATGCTAATGCATTTTTATTACAGATCTCAGGGAAGGAAAATATTAAAGAAAAATGAAATTTCGACGAAAGAAGTATAATAATCAATCCTGTCACTACTTCTACACTATATTCATCTGCTACTAAAATACTAAAACAGCGAGTAAGTAGAGAAACTTAAGTTTCTTTCAAAAAGAATGTTTATGGAAAAAGGCATAGCTATTTTTTTGTTGACACTTTTTTTTAACTAATCTAAAAGACTAATTTTGTGTATTGTTTAAATGTTCATTTTTTGTACTTAATTTGTTTTAGGTTTAAACAAAATGAACTTCTAAGATATGCATGGAATATCCCAAAAGAGCTAAGAAAGGTTTTAAAATTCTTAAGAAAAGTATTCAGAGTCAAAAACATAAAATAGTCTTCCTGTCCAAAATATAAATAGGTATAAATATTTAGATATTATGAGTGATTTTTTATTCTATAAATAGAACATGATTTGCTTCTAAATCACTACCTAATGAACTATATTATATAGTACAAAACTAAACAAGAATATCACATTATTCATGTTTTTTTTAATTTCCTTAAAAAACGTCCCAAAAAAATGTGAATATTTATTATTGGAGTTAACATCGTTATGCTAAAACAATATTAGAACAACTTAAATAATGTGGATTTTGACTATTTTGAGTTATGCAGATCATTATGATCTAAAATAATGTTTGTCTGGTGCTATAGTCAGGTATAAAAACATTCATTTATTTAAACACAGTTGCAATATACATTTTATTTAGTTTTAAGTTAAAACCTATTAGGACATCCTAAAATTACTTTTTTCGTTTGATGTGAGATTAATTATTCTACATTTTTGTTGGTGAAATAGGATATATTAAGAAGTCTTACTTTTTTCTCTGATTATCTAAAAAGTTAGAACAATATACAAAGACTGTTATAACAAAAAAGAGATATACCTTTACTGAAACACACAATTAGTCAGTTCAATTGTACGATAATCCAGAAAACTTTAAAAATGTGTTTTTACTATAACAAGGACATAATTATTAAAAGAACTTGGCACATTAACATTGACGATGGGTTTTAATAATATATATTATACAAATCACAACGAACTACACAAAATGACATTATTAATAATTCAGTAATAAAAAAGTTAAGTACAATGATGACATTAAAAGTTGAGTTTCTCGAAATACTTTTTTTAAATTGACTCAGTAACTACCTAGTATTTTTCTAGCACAATGATATTATATGAATGTGCATTGTGTGATATCTTATATTTTAGGAATAAAATTATATATTTTTTTGCAGGTTTCTGTTAACAACGATTCCAAGAACTTTTGAAAATATTATTAAAACGGCATTTGCAAATATAATTCTCAATTAAGAGCTTTTGATCTAACATTAAATTTTTATTCTCCATAAGTTTATAGCTTCCTAAGAAGAAAGTTTATCAAGTCTTACCAGACTCAAAATATCAAAATTTTACCAACCAATTGATGGTTCTACTGGTTTCCATAGGAAAATTCTCCTCGAAACTACTAAAAGAAAAGTGGCAGAGGCAACCGCAGAAGGCAAAAAAGTCTTTTGCAATACAAAAACTAGAAATTTGTTTAAGAATCTAATTATTGTTTGAAGTTTTACCATTAATAATTTTTGATAACGATTTAAGATTATAAAGTTCTATTATGAATTTTACTCTTTGATAACCTATGTTTAAATTTTTATTAGGACCAAAATAAATTATAATTTTCACTTCAACTACAAAAACCCTCATAATATTAAAAAGGGGAAAAACGTTAGATTAGTTATCTTCAGGAATAAACTCTTTAAACATTTATCTACTTAAAATGTGTTACTTTTAGAAGGTATGTTATTAACTTTCTATTTGTACTTGTATTAATTTATTTAATTTTATTATCTGTTGTATTTTCAAATTGATTTTGATATTAATCTTATCTATTTATATATTTTTTATACTCACATATATGTTTTTTTCATTAAAACAAACGTTTATTAGCTTATTAAATATAATAAATTCATGTTGTTTTATTATATGCTTGTATGAATGATTACTTTTATTTCCTTTTAAAAATGAATTTCGAAGATAAAGCCGAAACGGTGAGTGAGAATAAAAATTAGACGAAAGTGGCGATATTTACTGGAGCTTTCATCTACACGCTCCTTTTTCTAGCCATCTACACCTGAGCCAGCAAGATTCGTCTTCCCTCCATCCTTACATTCTCCAGATTTACAGAAAAAACGCCGTCCTCTTTAACATATCCAGACCTTCTTTGATGGGGACTATACCACTACATTATCAGCTTTATTTGTTATCCCGAGCAATTTAAATGCATTTGTAATTGCTCATTCTCACCTCTTCGCTTGTAGATTCCGTACTCAGTTTTCTTATTTTTAGTTACGTTTGCACTGCTCTTTTATTTTCACAGCTTTAATTCTATAATGCTGTAACGCTACAATATGGATCCATTTATGTGGTTTATACTATTTAATGTTATTCATAAGTGACCAACCTATTATAATAATTAAAGATTATTGTATTACAGGCCTGAAGATGTTCCTGTAAGGCCGAAACTAGTCGCTTCTGTATTTATAATAAAATTGATTTTAAGGTTTTATTCTTCAATTGAAAAAATTAGACCTTTACAGTGATTTTGTTTCTTTTCCTGCATTATACATATAAGTCGGTATTCATTTTAAAAATAGTAAAATTAGCAAATTTTTTAGTTTTTTTTTTACAATTAAAACGTTTGGACAATGTGTGTTTTTATAGATAAATGATACGCCACTGAACAAGAAGGATGTTTACCTTCCCCCTTGTGCCCGCTTCCTCACTTCCTCTACAGATGTTGCTAACACAACTATCGCCTACAAACTCGTTTTCACGCTCCCTCTATTAGTAATTGCTCGGAGTTTATGTCCCTTATCTTTGCACATAACAATATTGTCAATATGTCAAACTGTCAAAAATTTAAATCTGACAGACTGCTGTAAATAGGCCAAACGTGCAGCATGGATATAAGATACATTATAAAAATTTCATTGAATTAGTCTAGCCAGGAAGCAAAAAAGAGATCTGGCATCCGATTCACCATCTTGATTATCAATTAATTGCCCCTAGGTTAAATTGGACGCATTAATCGCAGGTAATCGTAATGATTTTACGAATATAATTCCCTTTTGACATTTTTCATTTCCCATTTGTAACGTAGTTAACCGGGAGGAAGTTAAAGCCAGGCAGGGAATGAAGATAATCCTGGACTAGGTATCAATTATTTTTCACTTAAGCATTAATTACTTTCCAGGAATTTGCATAAACCCTAGATTATTACTCTTGTTTGAATATGAGTTTAATGAAATTCATTATTTTCTATTATTTGCTTGTGTAGTGAATAAAAGGAATTCAAAAAGTTTGTCTATTACACAGTGATTTTTGAAATATTTTTACAAATTGTCTCATTTTATATAAATTTATATTGTTAAAAAAATGACAAATACTTTTTCACAGGTACTTTCGTTATTATATTTATAATTTATATAAATAATCTTGAATAAATAATTTCCTTATAATCAACATAAATCACCCCGTAGAAATAATATATAATAAACATAAGAACAACAATATGTTATATTTTCATACACTTCTTTCAATTCCTCTAAATAAAATTAATTATCTTCAAGAATTAAATATACTTAAACAAATTGCATTTAACAACGGGTATGACCCGGACATAATTCAATCTCTAATCACCAAAATTAAGTTCAAGAAAATTCAAAAATTAGCCTACCCCAATTTAAGTCACATTAATAATTTTTACATATCAATCCCCTTCTGGGAAAATAACTTAGCTAAGAGCATTTCAAAAATTTTTGCTAACAACGTAGATAACATCAAAGTATCTTTTAAATCAATTAATAAACTAGACTCCCATCTAGTCAACACAAAAGACAAAACGAATTTGTTAGATAAGAGTGGAGTATACAGGTTGCAATGCAGCGATTGCGATGCCAGTTATATCGGCAGAACTTGTAGATCTCTGGGAGTCCGGATAGGCGAGCACATCAAGAAGCCGGACACATCTGCATTCGGACATCACTTAAGGTTCAATCAACATAATTTCAGCCCAACAAAAAACTCCAAATTATTAGTTAACTTAAACACAAAAAATTTCAATTTATTAGATTTTCATGAAGATGTTGAAATTACTCTCGAAAGAGACAACAATATACTCTGTCTCAACACTCAAGTGAACCTTAACAGAAATTTCATACCACTCCATAGACAACTCAATTAACCCTCTATGATGATGTAGGTCCGAGTCACCCAACACAAGCCTTCGAGAGCCATGCCCTCCTAAACTCGATTTCACCCATCAGAGCCTACCTTTGGGACCATGGTACTCCTTTGTTTAAAACTTTTTTGTTCTCTATTTTGTCTCTTTTAACCATGAGTACGCTTGTTGAGTGATTTAGTAATTTTTAGGACTAAACATTAGATTCACCTTTAGGGACCGCGGGTTCAGTTGTGCCATCTTGGGTTCTCTGAAAGAATGTTCTGCAGAGCCCGGGCTGGCACATCAGAATCACGCGAGTGACATTTTTGTTTTGTCTTGACATCAAAATAATAATATCATTTATATTAAACATTTATTTAAATTTAACTAACAATAAATTAAATCTTTAAATTCAATAACAAATTTTGATCTCCGTTAACCTCCAATCACTCGAATCACACTCGGAGAAACATGTTCCACACTGAGGTGAACGCACCTCCTTCTGTTGACATTTGACAAGTCAAAGTCTTCAAGTGTCTCTTGTCACCACTGTCATGTGGAAACGGTTAAACAACTTGAACCAAAATGAAGAGAGAAATTTAAATTTGAAAATATTAATTTTAACAAACTATGATTTAGCAAGTTGTAAATATCCCGAAATATATAATTTTGGGAGTGAGGATGACCAGGAACTTGTTGCATACGTTGTGGACAGTAGGTAGACTTTTTCATAATTATAATGTATATAAAACATAAAAAAAAAACCTTCAGTTTTTTTTACTTTGGCCTTCTGCGTTTTACTTTCTTCATATCAAATATTGTATTCTAGATTCAAATTTCAATATATCTTCCACAGTCACCCTCTAATTGTAAATTTCTTTAAATTTTAACTAATTCGTTAACCTTTTTTCAATTTTGTGAATAGTGAGGGTGGCATGATTCCTTAATTCCACACAAGCTAACTTGCTTCTGGAGATCAGATTTGATTTGTAAGGGCTTATCCCACACTCACTATTCCCAATACCAGTTTTTTGTCACTTTGTTTGTTTCTTGTAATTTTTAATTTGTTCAAACAATTGTATATATACTATTTTAACTTTTGACTTAAAAGTCTAATTCAGATTTTATAATATATGTTTTAAAATCTTTTTAAATTGTAAGTTTACATCCACAATTTTTGTAGATGAGCACTGATGATGGGAAATAAGCCGAAAGCCTTTGCATTGATTAATAAAAAAGTTTTGCACGAAATACAAGTTTTTCCTTTTGAATCTAAACTACGTGCACACAGCTGTCAACCTTTTTTGGTTTTTTTAATATTATATCATTATATTATCACCGATCCGACTTTGGCTGCATAGCAACAGTAAAAAATAATCTGACGGTTTTTCAAATTCCTGGAAAAACATATTTGGATAACTAGATTCATTTACAAACATTTAGCACCAATTTATCATCCATCTCTCTTAATGAAATATTACCAGCAAATTATGCATTAACGCGAGCCTTTTCATACGCACAGCTTCGTCTCACTTGCGCTAACATAAAAATAGAAAACATCGACCGTTAAAATACACCTACAATTGTAAAGAGCAATATTTCATCCTTATTCTGCAAAAGAAGTTACGCTGGCATCAATCTATGTCACGTGATGTTCCTTAACCAATCACAATGAAAACACGCCCACTCTTACACTCGACTTGATTCGACTGAACAGACTGAGAATGTTTTCGACCAAATCATAAATATATTTTGAGATGTATTAACCTGCTGCTAAATATTCATAACGATAAAATTTAAGTGCTTGCATCTTTCACTATGTAAAATTGTTACAAACTAAAGACTGTTTATTGTGTAAATAAAGTTGTTAAATGACATTTAATTTCACTCTCCTCAAGCAAGAATCTAGCAATTTGTCTACAATATTTTACTGGTCCACTAGCTACATTATTACTCTTCACTGCTCCCAGCTGATGGGAAGACAACACTTCTTTTTGTGACGGCGTTTGAAAAGAAACAAAGTTGTAGAGAACATGGTCCTTCGAATCAGAAAATAGTAAATGTCGTCGTCCCCGGAAACATATCTTCCTATTTAACAGAACTCATCAAAATTAATTCAATACTAAAATAACACCCTTTTTAATTCGTGGATTTGTTTTAAGTTTCTGTCGTGGAAAGGTCCATTTTCCAATAATTTCTAAACATAAATAAAGTACCGTAAAGTGGGGTTAGTTTGCCAGCAGGGGCAACTTTGCTTAAAAAACAAAAAAAAATATTTTCTGTAAATCTGGCAACGCTGCTCTAATGCAATTGGCGGCAAAATACTACGCGATCAACAGGTTTTAGGCAGTACGAGTCCGGAGCTCGGTGAAGCGGTGCGCCATATTTGAAAATCACGTGAGTAAAAATTTTATTTTGACCTCGTAAAATCATGTTGTGTGCTTAGTGTTGTGTAATAAAAACTAATGAATCTTGAATTCTGGTTTTAACATCACCTATTCCTATGCATATGTGAGATCTATTACCGATATTAACAATTTTCCAGATGCTAAATTTCCAATAATTTTTGCGGTTGGCAAAGTTGCCCCACATCGTGTGTTTTTTTTTAGAAAATGGTTCGAACGTATAAAAGACAAGTGGGTGGACGGCGTTATAAAGATTATACCGAAGAGCAGCTGTATAGAGCTGTTCTACTGATTAAAAGTAATCAAATGGGATATACCAAAGCATCCAAAACCTTCAATATTCCTAGAAGAATCCTAATAAATAAAGTTAAAAAAAAACATGTTATTCCTGTTGGAGCACCTCAGCTAATCGCCTCGGAGATTGAACGGTCCATTGGCGACGTTATAATAGCCAGCTCCGAATATGGCTGCCCCCTAACCATGACAGAATTACGAGTAGTATTGAAGAGTCATTTAGACAAAGAAGGTGTCCGCCTAAAGAAGTTCAAAGAAAATTTCACACCACCATTTTTAAGCCAATCAGAGTTTATTTTTTGTTTGGTTACCATGGTAACCCAAAAAATTTCCGGAAATTTTCATCCTCCAGGGTACTCTGGACGAAATTAATTAGGCATTCCAAACTGAATGCCTACCAGTGGGCTTTGACGGGTTATGATATTGCAAAATTATGGCAACCCTGTAGACCTGGTGATTTGACAAGGTCAATGAAATAGATAGTTACATAGATTGATTATCCATATTTTTTAAAATAAACATAAGCGTATGCCTTGAAGTAAAAATGTAAGCAATTATTTTTTTTAAATATCTAAAGGCTAAAAATTGGTTTTAAAACACATTTTTGCTAAACCGATTCAAATTAATAAATATTTGCCAGGCAATATGGCCGCTCGTAAACGACCAGCTTTGAGCAATCTATATAACTATATATGTATCATTGACCCTGTTAATAACAACATGACAACAGGGTTGCCATATCTAAACTGTCATTACCCACTGGTAGCCATTTGGACAGGTCGTTCGAATGCCTAATTAGTGGAAATTTTTATGTCAAAATAATGACACTTGTAATGGACTTGATTCATATAAGACTTTTTGTTTACTTTTTGTGCAAATAAAAATTAAACAATTACTACTTCTTTTGGTTTTTTTTTAAATTTCTTTATTATTAATTAAATCTATTAAATGTTTTTCAAAATCAATCAAAAAATCTTCTTTCTTCAATGGTAAGTAAGAAAGGACACTCGTATTAACTAAATGTCTATGCTTACAGTTCATCAAATTTCTAGAGGTGTTCGACGCCCAGACAGAGAACGCGCTACGTGTGACTAAGATAGCTATTGTACAGTCTGCTAAACAAGTTATTTTAAATAGTTTTTAATATTTTTAGGTAATTAAATTTTAAAAGTGTGGAATAGTTTAGGGATTAAATTGGTCTGATTGGACTTTCTTAGAACGTTTTTAAAAGCAGCTAAAGATAGTATGTAGAATTGAAAATAATTATTATGCCATAAAAGGTGTTTTGGAATTCCTTCAACCTTTTGAAATTGAGTCAGAAAATATAAATTTTATAGGATAGCGGAAAATACCTATAATTTTTTTGTAGGCCTTTGTAAATCGTGGAAATAGTTTATATTTTATTTCTACCTTATTAAGGAAAATGGTACCTATTATTAATAACGGTTGTTTCTGAAACATTACTAAAATTTTCGAAATTTTGTTTTTCTACAAAATAATAAACTATACTATTTAGAAAAAAATTTATTTCTCTTATAATTTTATAAAAAATAACAGGGGAATATTTACATTTCTTGATCTATTAAACAAAACGATAAATTATCTCGACGAATGACACCATGTTCTAGTACGGAAGCTAGCTTTACATTTTTGTTGGTGGTTTCATGGGTTTCATATCAATTTTTTGTAATTGTAGTTTACACGTACATATACCTCTTAACACTTGTTTGCTTTATAAAAAAGTGTGTTGTTGTGATTTACGTCGAAATAAGTCAAAAACAACTTGAAACCCCATATAAAATCAAAAAGGAGAAACGGAAAAAAATTGAGCCTGTAAATTTTTTTTTTTTCTTTAGTGTACGGCTTCAACATCTAAGGTCATTAGCCTAGTGTTCTATGTAGGTTATGGATTGTACTAGTAGTCTAATACTCCATAGTGTAGAAGTATTAGTACTCTAATACTCCTACACCCCTACAGACAAACACAACTCAGAAACAAAAATAGCTATCTAATAATAAAAAAATAAAATTTGATTCTTGTGCAGCTTCATCTATATCATTAACTGTTTTTGGTTTTTTAATGGTTTTTCTTGGTGATGAAAATTCCAATATCTCACGGTTATCGATTCTTTTTTTCTCTCCAGAAATGCGGACGACAGTGTTTTTAGATACTCCTATGGCTGCAGCAACACGATCATTTACATTTTTAAATGGTATTGAAGGTAAATTAAAGTTTCCTTCTCTTCTCATAAACTCTATAACATTGGCTATTATTTCGCGAGATTGACTGTTAATCACGCGGCCTCTTAATTTGCTATTAAACTCCATACTTAGGTTCTATTAAACTGTAATGAGCAAAAAACACAAACGAAAATAAAAGAAATGTTTTAGCGAAATTTACATCTGACATTTTACGTCTGAATGAAATAGTGAAATACTTGATGCGCAGAGTGTACTTTCATTGCGTAAATCCGTCGGGATGCCTGTCAGTAGTGCTTTCTCTGTCTAGCCGTCGAAAGCCTCTAGAAATTTGATGAACTGTAAGTAAATAAATATAATATTTTAAAACAATTCGGTTAAACTTAACTTTACAAATCCGAGAAAACTTGGTAGACACATTGAGTAAATTCTCTGTATTGTACTAAATAGATTTTCCTCAGGATTTTGTAAACTGCACTCCAAACTACATTCATCAATGAGGTACGACAAATATTTTAAATTTGTGTGATACACTTTGAGATCACAGAGTTGTTCACAATGTTTGCATAATGTATATTTTTTAACTTTTTCCATAGTAATTCGATTTACCAAGATTTTTTAATAATGACGCAAAAACTTCACCAAAAGTTATAGGTTATTATTCTGCACTGTCAGTGAGTTAAACTGTCAGCAAAATAATTAGGCATTCCAACGACTTGTCAAACAATACCTGCCAGTGGGAAGGTCTCGTATATCTAAGGGGGTAGCGACATAGTCTTGCATCTTGGACGCTATTTTTATTCGAAATATCAGTCGTCAATCCTGCCAGTTTTTAAAAATGTACAAGCAGTTTTTTTTATTAATATTTTTATAGTGTTCGATATAAAATATTTAAATGTAATCCATTATTCATGATTTTACGTATTGTAGATAAAATACATCGTATGTCGCAACCGTCAGATCTACCAAACCTGCCCACTGGCAATTCATTTGTTTGAAATGCCTAATTGTCTACAATTTTTCCAAAGCCACCTAAGCTGTTATTTGTTTCATGCAGGTATTTGGAAACTGCAATTACAGCTTAGCATATTTTAGGTACAAATTAATTAAAAGAAAACGTTCCACCTACTTTAGTGAACATAACTTAGGTTATAACTGTAAAATAAATTTGTTTTAAATAAGTTTTACAAATTTTATTAAACTAAAATCAGTGGAACATTAATATTTTCGTAGTTTTATTTAGATACTTCATACCAATTATAACACTTGAATAATGAAAGAAAAACAGTGTTCCACCTATTTTAGTGAATATAACTTAGGTTATAACTGTAAAATAAATTTATTTTAATAAATTTTACTAATTTTATTAAACTAAAATCGGTGGAACATTATTATTTTCACAATTTTATTTAGATACTTTGTAATTACAATTATTATCTTGAATAATGGAAGAAAACAATGTTCCATCAATTTTAGTGAACATAACTTAGGTTATAACTGTAAAATAAATTTGTTTGAAACAATTTTTACTAAATTTATTAAACTAAAATCGGTAGAACATTATTATTTTCACTATTTTAGTTAGATACTTTGTACCTGCAATTATAACACTTGAATTATAAAAAAATAAGGTCCACCTGTTCTATTATGCAAAACTTTATTTATAATAATAACTTTAAACAAATATTAGTATTATTTCTTAGTCTCAATGCAAAATTATAATTATTAAAATAATTAATATTACTACTTTTAATTTTTAGCTTATTATATTTGTTATTATTGGTAATATTAAAAATACAGTTATTATAATTATTTGTTATGTGATTTGAACCTTCAGAAAACGTATTGTCTTTATTTTCAACTGATTTGTGAAAAACGGTTGTCAAAGAGGTGTTAGGGAAGTTACTTCTCATGGACTCAATTATATTTTGATGATGTTCAGATCTAACTGGAGATATGGCTTAATTGATTGGCTGCTGCTATGTCCAGTTATTTTAATAAGTTGCTGCTCACTAACTCCTTTTTTAGCTAAGTTAGAAACAGCTGTCGCTCTGGCCGAATGATTTGTCACTTTTTTCTTTTTATGTCGATACCAATATTAGATGCTGCCGACTTAAACCAAGTGGATATCGTATTCTTTCCTACCGGACAATTCTTGTACCATCCCTTAGAATCAGGTTGATTCCAAGTAGGATTAGGGGTTAAAAATAATCTTTTAGTTTTTATGTTGTTACCCCTTTTTTCTAATAGCTTTTTGAATAAACGAACGGGGCAAATTTCTGTGTTATTATTGTTTGTAACTAGCCACTTACTATCAGATAATTTTTTAGAACCCCCTTGAGCTGTTTTAGAAAAAACTGTATTATATTCTCTCCTTCCACTTAAATTACCCTCATTATTAATTTCCTCTGTAAAATACTGGATACACGTTGATGACCCTTCCCCTCCCCTCCAGGCTAGCTCAAGGGATGCGACATAAAAAATTTTCATTGAAGACCATCTGGACAATCTTCATCGCAAGTTTCTATAATTTTGTTAAATTCGTCGTTAGATAATGCCAGCGAACTTGATTTTCTTCTTTCAGTATCCCCCTGCAATTTTCTTTGCATTGCATCACGCGCTGCTCTGGCAGATGCAAATTCGGGATCGGTAAATGGGTCAAATTTAATATTATAATTATTAAAAAACATCTCTTTTAACTGTTTTGCTGTGCTATTCCACATTACTTTTACAACACCCTCCTTATAATCACATGAGCTTTTTTTCTTCATGTTAAATGCATAGTCTTCTAATATTTGACTCAGTGCTTCAATCGAAACAGATGGACTGTTAATATCATAAGATTTCTCACAACAAAACTGCAAAAATTGTCTCCACACACTTTCTTTACTCCTCTTTGTATTTTGTGACACTAACTTTTCGACTTCTTCTCTAATATTCTCTTGATTTTCGTTTCCAAAACGCGACATTTTTACTCATTCTTTATAGACACTACACTGGACCTCATAAACTGATTTTGACGTGGAATAATTTTTGACATACCAACAAACACTCATGACTAATTAGACCAAAACTAGTCTTCCCTTCTTCATGTCCTTAAATAATCTTAATGTCAAATAAAAATTAATTACTTTTAAATTTTTAGGTGTGAAATTTTCTTACCGAATCCCCCACGATCTTGAATTAATAACCGGAAACTTTTCCTCGTACACGATTTTTTAAGAAAATTATCTCGAGTCGCGAAAAAAATTTCCGGTAATAATTTAAGCTCTAGGGAGATTACTAGTGACAATTTACCAGGTGTAGACTGGTGCAAGAATTTTATTCATAGACACAAACATGAATTATCCAACAGACAGTGCCAAAATATTAAAAAAGCAAGAGCTGAGAAAACAGATGAGGAAATGAACAATTACTTTGATAATTTAGAAAGAAATATGGCAGGAATTCCACCTGGTTCCATCATTAACTACGACGAGACCAATTTGACAGACGATCCTGGATCGTCAAAATGTATTTTTAGAAAAGGGATTAAATACTCTGAATGCATTATGAACTCAACAAAGTCCTCAATATCCGTCATGTTTGCTGCCTCTGCAGATTGAACTTTGTTTGCCCCATATGTTGTGTATAAGGCGGAGAGATTATTTATTTTGATTCCTGATGTATCGGGGGACCTCTGGAATTCGTTATAATAAAACTAAATCTAGGTGGTTTGATCAGTACGCATTTGAAGACTGGTTTACACAAATGGTTATACCGTGAGCCAAAAAAATTGATGGGCAGAAACTTCTAATCGGAGATAATCTATCGAGTCATTTAAACATAACAATCATTAGAGAGTGTCAAAGAAACAATATTAGATTTATCTCTCTACCTTTGGATGTGATCTTCTTTAAGCCCTTGAAGGTAGTTTGGCGCCGTATAACAACAACCTACAAAACCAAAAATACACGAGACAGTACAGTAAACAAAAGCACTTTTCCTCATTTATTAAAAAAGTTGAAAGCTCATTGAAGAAATAAAATTAAAAGACGAACAAATAATTTAAAATGGATTTAGAGTAACGGGAATATACCCATGTAACAGAGAGGAGGTTCTTAATAGAATGCCTAATAAAAGATTTGATAGAACCAACACTGATATTAGCGAGACCTTGTTGGATTTCCTTAAGGAAAATAAAGCTCCTTCAAAAGCTAGCACCCCAAAGAGAAAGAAGATGATAAGAATTGAACCTGGAAAATCTGTTGCAAGTGAGGATTTCACGATAAGTATTCCCAAAGAAAAGAAACGTGATAATGTAAATAAAGAAACTGAAGAATATGAATGGACCATTGAAAGTGAATCTGAGGACAATTTAGAATTAGATGAAATCGAGGACTTCCAAAAGACTGATGATCGCAATGACGAGCCTCAAGCCCATTGCTCCCGTTATATTGTAACTAGCAAGACTGAAGATGAATCAAAATTAGTTCCAGTTAAACATTCCGATTTTTTACTTGTAGCATTGTAGGGAAAAAACAATACAAGCATTTTGTTGCACAAGTTATTGACAAAGAGAAAGACTGCTGTAATGTAAAGTTTTTAAGACTAAAATCACGAAACAATTTTTGTTTTCCTAATATCGATGAACATGATATTGTGACTATTTTAGAATCGCCAAAACTTGCATCGACATCAAGACAAATTCTTACATTCGAAAATTTAGATTTTTCCAAATATAACATGTTTTAGTTTTTTGTTTACATTTTAAAGCATTTGTTAAGTTTCTTTTGTGACTTTCTACCTACTTAGAATAGTTAAGAATTATGTTCTTATTATTTTGTTACCTAAGAGTTATTATTATTATTATTATTTTACCAAAGAGTTATTATTATTATTTTATAAGAGTTGTTTGTTGACTTGCAAAGAGGTAAATGTTCCTTTATTTTCTTATAAATATACATTTTTAATGTAAAAATGAATTATGTTTATTAAAATATTTTTTTAAACACATTAAAGGAGGGTAAAGTAACCCTTCGAGACTGTTAACTTGGCCTGTACGCCTTAAACGTGCAAAAATGCCAATCGGCAAAGTAACCCCAAAGTCGAGGTAACTTTGCCAACTTTTTAAACTTGTAAAAAATGTGGTTCTAATTTTTTTATGCTTTATAATTACAAAACTATGCAGCTAAGGTATTAAATTTTCATATAGCGGGCTTTATAATTCCCATAGATATTAAAAAAAAAACAAAAATTTTGTGCAAAGTAACCCCACTTTGCGGTAAAGAAAACATTAAACTATTGACAGATATAAATAAGTAAAGTTACTCCAGATCGTGGATACTCCGACTGGTGGTTCTGGATCTATTGAGAAAGGTTTGGGGGTTATGTTTGACATCTTGTGTTATTTTTAACAAGTCGTTATTTATGAACACATAGAAATACTTACTTGTTAACAAATAACGAGTCTGTTAAAAATAACATCACTTGTCCATCATAACCCCCTTTTAAATTGAGGTTTAAACGGATAAGTCGAGGTGATAAATGAAATATAAGAGTTGGTAAGTTTATTTTGTATATTTTACATTGTAATGAAGCAATATTCCAAACGAACATGAAAAATTGAATGATCTTTACTCAATTTAATTTTTTATAGCTCAAATAGCGTAAAATGATTACCAACTTCATTTCTCTCTTCTTTTAACCGCTCTTTAAGAAACGTATCAAAATTTTTACAACCCAATCCGAGGAACAATAAAGCCGAATAAAATGTAACAAAGCCGTCCAGTAATTTTTCTCATCATCCGCTTTTAACTGGTTCTTTTTTTTAATTTTCTCGACTTGTCGACACTTTAACGTGACGCCGTACAAAGTGGGATTACGTCCCGTCATTCCAGGCGACTCCTGTCGAGGTATTTCAGGTATCCTGCAACTTTACTGGGCGTTAATGAGATCACGAATGTGACACTCATGCAAATAAATCCGTTTGATAAAGCGAGCTCTCCTTCCTAGTTTTCTCTTTGAAAGTTTTAGTAAATGTTCATAAGATGGTCACACAATTGTTTTCATCAAGGCGTAAATATTGGGGTTTTAGGAAATAATATAATAATAATGTTTATTTACAAAAAAAAAAAAACAAAAATACAAATTTATTTTTAAAGAGGATATACAGGGTGGTCCATATTTGTGGAATATAATAAATATTGGTTTTATTATTACGTTTTGAGGAAAAAACAGGTCGATTTTTATTTCTAAAATGAAATTTTCTGAACAAAATTATTTATCTCCCCCTTTAACCCCTTCGGAGTAAAAGTCACTCCTTTAATTTTTTTAAATAGAAAGGGGTAGCGTGTGATACCTCATTTTAAAGGGTTTTTAATTCCCTATTCAGCAGTATAAGATTTTTTGTTTTTTGTACATTTATATTGCATAAATTTCTTTATGGTCGCCCTATGATCAGCATTATTATTATTCCACAAATATGGACCAACCTGTATGTAAATAAACAATGGTGATCCCGTAAAAACCAATGGTTGTGCACGGGTTGAACTTGTTTATTTGCAACTAATGAATGTTAGTAAGAAATATAATGTACTACCTCAATTAAAAATACCATATTTTGATCAAAGGACAGTACTTAGTTATATAGTATTAGTATTAGGTATATAGTATTCTAAAGATTGCGGATACATAGTGCATTCTAGAGAAAGTGGATCATAGTGGCAATATAGGAACGACATGAACATAAATAAAAAGTATACACCTATTTGGCATATGATTATTTTGAATCTATCAAATTAAGTATACATTTCCTTTCAGTATTAGCTAGGAATTTATTGAAAACTTTTTTAATGAAAATTGTGGAATTAATTGTTTTAATGTATATTTTATAAATTTCTGGTAGTGAATTAAAAAGCCTTGGTGTCAAGTAAGTAAAATACCTTTAATCGAATTAAATTACGGGTTTTGAGGTTACATTAAATTGTAATTAGATGAAACAAAATGGATTCTATGAATTTTGAGTTGATCTTTTCGAAAAAAGGCAAAACAAAATGTAGCTGTTTTTCGAAAGTGCCGAAATTTTGGATTTTGTCAATTTTTCAATTTTGCGCAGATGTATGTCGGAAATAAATCAATATTTTCAAAACGCAGTTGACGACATTTGAAAGCTAAGGAAAAATGCTAATTTTCATGTATCTTGAGAAATTTTGAGCCGATGCACCGTTCTCGCGGTATGGACGATTGAAATTTGTTTAGTATTTTGAGGCGGCGAAGGTCGAAAAATTGAATTTGTTAAATGTTCTAACACTAAATTCTTCATAACTTTGGTAAAAATTAAGAAATTTGAAAAAACAAAAATGCGTTCTGAACTTAAGGAATGTGAGTATTGATTCTTAGAAGGGGGCAAAAGAAATCCCAAAATTGGGCATATGGCGGAAGGGCAAAGTGTACCGCGGGCCTAATTTCATTGTTTGCATATAACGGCCAAACTATTTGAATTTTTTTAATGCCACTTACAAAGCTTACTCTTGAATGTGAAATCTTATGTGTGTGTGAATTTCACCGAAATTGGACTATAATTGACCAAGATATCAAATTTTTTTTCCAAAAAAAAAACTAATTTTTTTTCGAAAGTTTGAAGTGGCACAAAAATGCCAAAAATGTACCCAATGGCTCAAAACTTTTTTTTTTGAGTACTTTATTATGTCTAGAATACGATTACATTACGGAAAATTCTGCAAAAATATTTTATCTATTTTTTTGACCACTGTTCATTGAGTGACGACCAAGAAACATGGTTTTTGAGAAAAGTTGCCTAAAATTGACGATTTTCAGTTTTTTGGTCTGAAAATTAAGCAAACCCAAATTTCATGTCTTATGAATGTGTATATAAAGTTTAAAGTGTGTATGTTTCTTCTAGGTTGTAGAATTCTTCCGACAAAAGTCCCATTACACGCGCTTCGTGAGATTCAAAACTCGTGTATATATTTCTGTAATTTGATTTTTTTGCGATTTCCAGTTTTAAATTTCTTACATACCTAAATTTATTAGGCTTAAAATTTATTAAATTGTATTTTACTGACTTGTTATAAGACGTTTATTGAGTTTTGTGCAAAATATAGAATTACCGCAAAATTTGCCGCACGTCGCTTCAAGGATAGCCATGGTCTCGGCGTTCGCTATTCGACAAGTTCAAACGGTCATATTATTACAAATTGAATCACTTAATAGTGTTCATCGGCATAGATTTTTAATAACCGTGTTCAGCAAGCTCTGTGTACACGTGGTTTTTCGGACTTCTTCAGCAATTTATTGAGTAAGTAAGTTCCTAAATTAAGAAAATTCTATCACAGTTCTATAATTGTTTTGCAATTTTTTGAAAAAATTATTGCAGATTTCGCCACCCAACCCGTCTCATTTGGAACGTAACTAGAAAATACGTATTTTTGTCATGCATATACCGGGTGTCCCAGATTTTTTTGCCCAGCGGATATCTCGGTTATTTAATGATATAAAATTGTAAAAAAAAATATGAATAATATTTGTCTAGTAGCCTTTTAAATTCCACTACATAAAGTTATATTCATCAATCCACCCCATAGGAACAACCCCTAACTTTTTTTTTTCAAATGTCACCCCTATATTTTTTTTCGCTGATATAAATACTCAATTTGTCCCGAATACAACGATATGATTTTTGATATACTTTACAGAGTCATAAAGCCGGTAAAGACTAAAAACCAATGTTGTGGTTAAAGTCATTAATAATTAGTTTACATTTTATCATTTTATTATATTAAAAAATAACAAATCCAATGAATAGGTAAACCTCTTAATATGTTTTTTAAATAATTGAATATTTACAAAAATTGTTCGAAATGGCCCCCATTACTTGCCAAACATGCTTCAAAACGTCGAATGAGTTCACGAGTACATGACGCTATAATCATTTCTGGTGTAATGTTATTGCAGGCTTGTACTATTTTATTTTGCAAATCTTCTAAATTCAATGGCTGTGTTTCAAATACCACGGTCTTCAGATATCCCCATAAAAAAAAATCTAGAGGCGATAAATCTGGTGAACGCGCAGGCCACCTCAAAGGGCCGCTGTTTCCGATCCACTGATTTTCAAAGCGTTCGTTTAAAAATTGGGTAACTAAATTACTATTATGTGGAGGAGCTCCATCTTGTTGCCACCACATAGCACCTCTTTCTTGTCTTGGAATTTCTTCAAGAAGTTCTGGAAGGTCATTTTCAAGAAAGTGTAAGTACCTAGCACCAGTTAACGTACCTTGAAAAAAATAGGGACCTATCAGTCGTCCCTGAAATAATCCACACCACACATTTACTCCCCAGATGGTCTGAAAGTTAGTTTCCCTAACCCAGTGAGGGTTTTCAGGAGACCAATAATGCATATTGTGACGATTTACAGTAGCATTATTGTGAAACCTTGATTCGTCACTCCACAATATCTGGTTCAAAATGTTGGGATTTCGTTCCATTAAATCTTCAAAATGTGCTATTAATGTTATCCTTCTTTCGAAATCTCCAGCTCTAAGTTCCTGATGCAAATGAATTTTAAACGGATGAAAATTATAGGATTTTAGGATTCTTTGTACTGACGACTTACTAATATGAACCTCGTTAGCTAGGTTTCGCGTCGATATCTGGGGATGTACTTGCACATAAGCTAATACATTAATGCACATTTCTTCAGTTCTTACAGCAGCAGCATGTTGACGATGTTTGTCTTTTCCTGGAAATGACCCTTCTCTCATCCTAGTCTCAACATAAGAATATGTTTTACGTGATGGTTGTCGGCACTCAGGAAACCTCTGTTGATACAAGTGTACAGCAGCACGAGAATTTTTTTGGCACTCACCAAAAATTAAAAGCATATCAACATATTCGTTTGGAGTGAATGTAAAGGGCATTTTGTCTGTTGTTTATAGCTAGCGAACAATTTCAGAAATGGTCTAAGCATATCGTTAGTTAGTTATAGGTAACAAAAAAAAAACAAGAACGAAGCAATTCTAATCAAAATAAAAAGAAAATACCAGGTGATACAAAATTAATGACTTTAACCACAACATTGGTTTTTAGTCTTTACCGGCTTTATGACTCTGTAAAGTATATCAAATATCATATCGTTGCATTCGGGACAAATTGAGTATTTATATCAGCGAAAAAAAATATAGGGGTGACATTTGAAAAAAAAAAGTTAGGGGTTGTTCCTATGGGGTGGATTGATGAATATAACTTTATGTAGTGGAATTTAAAAGGCTACTAGACAAATATTATTCATATTTTTTTTTACAATTTTATATCATTAAATAACCGAGATATCCGCTGGGCAAAAAAATCTGGGACACCCGGTATATTTTCTCCCATTTCAAGTTTTCTTGTAAATAACTAAAAACCAGATGTTAGAGAACAAAAAACAAGCTTATCACCAAGTTGAAACTTACACTCAGGCTTAGGATTAATTTCCTAACATTTTTAAAGTATACTTTTTTTTGTGTTCTTTCCGATGGCGAAGTTAGTTTTTTCAAATATATTTTTTTGTTAGATGTTTTCGGAAAACCCGGAGAAAATCATATGGGAAAAAAATTACGCCTTCGGGTTTCCTGCGATTTCCCGAAAAATTATGGCAGATTTCGACGCGGGATTTATTTTATTTGAGAGTCAACAAAAAAATAGGCAACTTCTCTCATGGGCACATATGTCTAACATTTATAATTTCGCCACAAATTCATCGCAAATTTCATGTCCATGGTTCTGATCAAAGAAACGAAAAAACAACTTTTTAGTAAAAGCACTTCTGGCGGCGATAAATTCGCCATTAAAACTACCTGTGCAATAAATTTCCGAACTATTTTTGCCTCCTCTTTCGATTGGTGTATTTATTTTTACTATCGGAATGATACTTGCCCAAATAATTAGCATTTTACCATGAAAAATTGCGGAAAACCCGGTTTTTCCTAATTTAAAAAAATTTAACAATAGCTACATCTTTTTTTGCTTTTTTCGGAAAGATCATATCGAAATACACAAGGTCCACTTTGTTTCATCCAATTACAAATTAATGTAAGCTCGAAGTGGCTTTTTTTCGTTATTTAATTGGACTATTTGTCCTAGAGTTTTTCTTAATGACGAGATTTTAACGAAATGTGATCAATATCGTGTATTTCTTTATTTCTTTTGTTAAAAGCTGAAATTAAGATTAAATGGGCGAATAGTTGGTGAATATCAAGCACTTGAGATTATTGAAAAAGTAAATCTGTTGAGAAAATAAGAGATTTTTTGAGTATAATGTTCAGTTTACTTTTATGAATTATCTATAATGCCCTTAGATGAACTTGATAAATCCCACCCCATGCTAGTATTCCATAATGTAGCCTAGAATCAACAAGTGAGTAGTAAATAATTTTTAGGTGATTTATACTCAACATATTTAAATTTAAAAAGTAGACATCTTAATGTTTTTGTAATATTTTGAATATGCTTTTCCCACCTTACATTACAGTCAATAATAACCCATAAAAATTTCATATGATTCGTTTTGTTTATATTAATATCAGCATTATTAATCTTAATCGTTGGCGTTTGATAGTCACGCATGCTGTTAGCATACGATGCAAAGGGTATAAAAAAACTTTTGTCGAAATTGATTGTTAACAACTTATTATTAAACCATTCAATTATTTTTATCATATCCGCTTCAACAATCTGTTTCATTTCTTGCCATGTGCGAGAACTGTACAGAATAACGGTGTCGTCATCAAAACAAGTAATTTCTCCAGATATTTCTAGATTTAGCAAACTATTTACATAAAGTGAAAATAAAAGTGGGTCCATAATAGTTCCTTGAGGCACATCATACGATACGTTAGTTAGATCACTAAATTGATTGCTAATTTTTACTGTTTGAGTTCGATGTTCAAGATAGTTGGTACCTCTAATTCCTATATTTTCCAGTGTCCAAATACTGAGTGTGTGAAACTGTGTCAAATGCCTTGGCCAAATCTAGGAATATACCTATTGTGGAGGTACCTGTATCTATTAATTTGTAAATTTTTGAAGTCAAATTAGTTATGGCGTCTATTGTTGATATTCCTTTTCTAAAGCCATATTGTTTATTAGAAATTAAATTATGTTTAGTACAAAATCCATTTAGCCTATCGTTTAAAGATGATTCGAAAATCTTAGTTATACAGGTAATTAAAGAAATTGGCCTGTAATTATATACATTTTTCCGATCTCCTTTTTTATAAACTGGTATTACTATTGACTGCCCGTTTGAAAATTTTGTTAATTATAAATGTTAAAGGTTGTTTTATCTCATCAGCAATGTGCTTTATGGTGTCAATCTTAATGTTATCGGAACCTGGTTTGAATGAATTGATTGTTTTTAATTTCTCTTTCGTCTACAGGTTCTAGGACAAAGTTGTAAGGATTAAAAGCAGGACGTGGATTTTGAGTGTTCGGTTTTATAATGCGTCTTGCGTATAGCTCGCCGACATTTGCAAAATAGCTGTTAAATATATTTGCCATATTTTTTTATCTTTTACTGTACTATATTCATCATCAAATATTTCTTCTATATCTAAGTTTTATTGCTTTTATTGATTTGTTTGTGTTCCACAACCCCTTTGAATTATTTTTATATTTATTTATTTATTTCTTTTTGGTAATAGTTTTTCTTTGCTTCTGCTATGAGTTTCGTTAATTTATTTCTATATTTTACAAAAGTACTTTTTATTTCCATATTATTAATATTTTGTTTGTAGGATCTATATAATTTATTTATACTTTTAATTAAACTAATAATCCCTTGGGTTATCCATAATTACTTTCCTATCTGTATACAGATATAAGGAAAGTATAGGAATCATGATTTTTTTCGACCTCGAGTTTTCGACGGATTTTTACGTTTTGAGGTCCCCTGAATCCGTTTTGACTATTTTCGCGATGATGTCTGTGTGTGTGTGTGTGTCTGTGTGTGTGTGTGTGTGTGTCTGTGTGTCTGTGTGTGTGTGTGTGTGTGTGTGTGTGTGTGTGTGTGTGTGTGTGTGTGTGTGTGTGTGTGTGTGTGTGTGTGTGTGTGTGTGTGTGTGTGTGTGTGTGTGTGTGTGTGTGTGTGTCTGTATAACGCATAACTCATGAACCGATACACAGAAAAACACCAATTTTTAAACTTAAGCTTTGTTTCAGCGTCTTATGAGCTGATTAGATTTTGGGCAGAGTCGGAACATTTGGGGGGGTACTTTATAGGTGGTCATTTTTATATTTTATGGAATATATCTGTTATTTACGTTTGGAGAAGAAAATTCTTTAAATAAAAGTTACTTCTAATATTATTATCTATAATTTTTGTTCTATACAAAATTTTCCTAAAATGGTCCGTATTCGAGAAATTTGACAAAATGTAAAAAAAATATTTTTTTATAAAAATTGTTTAAATAAAAGTTGTTTGTAATATAATTATCTATAATTTTTATTCTCTACATAATTTCTCTAAAATGGACCGTATTCGAGATATTTGAGAAAATGTGTAAATTTTGAATTTTGAAAAAAACTCAAAAACAGATAAAGAAAAAAACATTAAATTTTAAACTTAAGGTTTATTTCGGCCTGACGTGAAACGATTAGATTTTGGACAAAGTCGGAACATCTGGGGGGGTACTTTATGGGAGGCCGTTTTTATATTTTATGGAATATATCTGTTATTTATGTTTGGAGAGGAAAATTGTTCAAATAAAAGTTACTTCTAATATTATTATCTGTAATTTTTGTTTTATGTAAAAATTTTCTGAAATGGTCCGTATTCGAGAAATTTGACAAAATGTGCAAAATTCTGATTTTTATTATGAAAGTTTTTGAAATAAAAGTTGTTTGCGATATCGATCTCTATAATTTTTGTTTATACATGATTTTTCTAAAATGGACCGTAATGAAAAAATTGTAGGAAATTAAAATTTTTCAGTATTTTCGTTTTCCATGAATATCTATAGAAAAATGTTTCGAGGTAGATGTATGTGGACAATGTATATATTTAGTTCATCCTCTAAACATTTATTTAACTAGATAGGAAAGTCATGTGTTGGACACATCAGATTTTTTTTATTATTTATTTGTGTTATCATGCATTCATGTGAGTTTTTTTACTTTTTTAGCTGGAAGAGTAATAAAGGTAGTTCTGTGATCAGTTACATTAAGATCTAGTACTGCCGATATACAATTTGTTTCGGAATCAAGAATACCTTTGGCAAATATATGACCTATACAACTCTTTGTTTCACCCTGGATACGAGTACATTTTCACTAAGGGAGTCCAAAACAGCTCTAAACATAGTGAACAACGGGTGTAAAAAGGAACAATTGTCCATTAACACACAAAAAACAGCAGTTGTACCATTCATAAAAAAACGGAAACTTACAGGTTTAAGACCACTAGTACTAAACAACACAGTTATCCCATTCGTCACAGAAGCCAAATACCTCGGAGTCATATTTGACCAAAGGCTGACGTGAAATCAACATCTCAAAAAACTCAAACATAAAGCTACCATAGCTCTCGTAAGCTGTAGAAGAATATGTGGAAAAAACTGGGGTCTAAACCCCAAAATGACCATATGGTTATACACAAGGGTAATAAGACCCATGATAACCTATGGAGCAGTGGTGTGAGTAACCAAAACTGCGCAGGCAAGTGCAATAGGCCAACTCACTAGCATTCAGCGGCTTGCCTATCTAAGTGTTACTGGGGCCATGCGCACTACGCCGACCGCAGCAATGGAGGTATTATTAAATCTCACGCCACTGCACATCTTCATACAAGGAGAAACCAGGTCAGCTATTCACAAGCTAATGCAGGGACAAAACCCAATAAGCCAACTACATAGCGCCAACCACATAAGGCTATATCAGCAAGTAAAAAGGGATAATATTCTAGCTATGCCTACTGATACAGCCATAACCACATACAAATTTGAAAGAAATTTTCAAATTCAAATACCAGCCCGAGAAACCTGGAAACAGGGACCTCCCGTACAGGCTGAACTCGTCTGGTACACAGACAGTTCAAAAACCAAGGAAGGAGCAGGTGCTGGAATCTATGGACCCAAGTCGAAATCAACGATTTCGCTTAGTTTAGGAAAATATGCAACAGTGTTCCAGGCTGAGCTAATAGCCATACAACACTGGGCAAGAGAAATAATAAATCAGCAAGTATCAGGCAAAACTATTGCCATATACTCTGATAGCCAAGCAGCTCTAAAGGCAATTCTCTCACCAGAAATCAAATCACGACTGGTGAAAGACTGTCTAGAAGACCTGACAGGGCTAAATAGTCAAAATAAGGTGACCTTAGCCTGGGTTCCAGGCCATGAGGGATATCAGGGCAACGAAAAGGCCGACGAATTAGCCCGAGAAGGCTCAGATAAGGCCATGACAGGCCCCGAACCCTTCTGTGGAGTTGCTAAGGCATTGTGCAAGGCATCCATTAAACAATGGATGCAAAAAGAGTCTCAGGAATGGTGGAACAACTATCCAAGACTGAGACAGGCTAAACAGTTCATCAAGGAACCATCGGCCAAGTTCACGAAAGACCTACTGGATCAAAAGCGTCAAATCGTTAGGATAACAGTAGGCCTTCTTACTGGACACTGTCGCCTCAAAAGGCACATGAGTGTCATAAATCCAGCAGAAGAAGCTACTTTGTGCAGGTTTTGTGAAGAAGAAGAGGAAACATCATTCCACGTCCTGTGCCAATGTGAAGGCCTGGCTGGAATGAGGTTTCTAACATTGGGCGAAGAAAAGCCAATTGCATGCAACTACATGCGGGAGCCACTGTCAAAGGTACTAAGTCTAATAAAAAAGACCAGGTTAGACGACATACTCTAAAATAAACGGAGTCCCACAATAGATCTAAAAAGGTCGCGGTGGACAAGGACAAATAACGTCCAACTCCTAATCTAATCTAATCTAAAGGGAGTCCAAATATTCTGATGAAATTTCGTTTTTCACCTCAATGTTTATATTAATGTCCCCTGCTATAATGTGATATTTTACTTGCACATTTCTAGTTTCTGTTAAATAATTTCTCAATCCTTCAATGAATATGGTTTCATTCGTCGATGGGGATCTATACAAGACAGTCACCAATGTGGAGTTGTATTCATCAATTATTTCAATTTGTATTGCTTTAAATATGTTGAAGGAAACAATTTTCCATGAGTACTTCAACGTTTTCTTGATATACACAACAACTCCGTCATTCCTATTTAAATCACGTTCATTGTATAAAATATCATATCCGGGTAGAGTGAACAGCGAAGTTGTTGGAGTTTTTAAAGTTTCAGTCAAGACATATACAATCTATGTTGAAGGAAATTTGGTTTAAATGTATACTTAATTCGTCTGAATTTTTACTAACACTCCTAATATTTTGATGAAATAAACCATAATTAAACTTTTTTTTTATTTTCATGTTGGCTCATAATTGCATTTAATTCATTCACATCATTAATTTCTATTGTATTTACAGGAGTGTAATTGACATCTCGAATATATGGATTCATTTTTGCGCCTGTTAGGTTTACTTATTAAATATAATAAAATAAAGAAATTTTAAAGTATATTGGTACCTAATATAATTTTAGAAATGAGTAAGGTATAGACAAACTGCACAGTATTTTTAAAAGATAATCACAAAAAAATAAAACTTGAACATTGAAAAGATAATAACAATTAGAAAAATGTGAAATTAGTTAGTGCTATTGGCAATTTTGGCTGGCAATTCTAGTAACCAACAAAAAAGTTGAAGCTTCGATCGTATTTGGTGGTTTATAATAAAAGAAAAAGTCTGGCTAATTGGTTCCTACTACAGCCATTCAACTAATTAAAAAAAAAAAAAAAATAATAAAAGAAACCCTAATTCAAAAGATTTTTAATGTATCTAAAAAACAAACTGTTAATTTAAGGGGAGATTTGAAACGGGGAAAATTGTCAAAATTAATTTTCTTTAGTCATCAACAATGAAGATAATGAAACAATAATTTTGTTTCAAAATATTATTTTCCTCCTTTTACCATGGTTTGTTCTGGTTATCTATAAATAATAGTTCATGTTTTCGATTGTTTTATATAAATTTGTGATGGAAAATAGGAACCGAAACAGAATTATTACTAGGTTATAAGTTCATTAACAAATTCTATGTTTATAAAGCCAACCTTATTCCTTCGATATAAACTTTCAAATTGATTTTAAAACCCAAAAAGGTTTATATTTGTTTTTATTTTTTTCAGAACTGGTGACATAATGAATTTTCCGTAACCAGTTTCATAATGTTCATATTTATATAACTGGTTTCATGAAGTAGATCGTTTTGACACTTGCTGCGATTACATAATAAACAATATTTAAAACATACTTATATACATATTTATGGAATAATTAAAAATGAACCTAAATTTTAAACTGCCATATATTTGTTAAAAATACATTTATTTCACCGCGAGTTTTTAAGCTAGATAGCTTTTCTCTTTATCTCTTAGTAACCAAGCCTTTATTTTGCCATTTGCCAATATTATACAGGGCATTTTACAAAGTGTGAACTCATGTAAAATTTACAAAATTTTAATTTGGAATTTGGGAAGTACGAGCGTGTAAAAATTAAAATTTTGTTAGTTACAGTTTTCCTTTAAGTAGCTCCTGTATCAGTTTCATCTCAGTGCCGTGCGTGATAAATAAAAAATAGGGTTTTTCAAATATCTTTCTTTAGACAAAAACACTCTAATTTTTAGTGCTTTTTTTACCATAAGGACTTTTAATTATCAAGGATGGTAAATCTATAGTTAAAGTAAGTCATTTATACAAGGTGATTCTCAAGTTTAAATTTAAAGATTTTTATAATTTGTTTTATTGGGGATAAAAAACAAAGAAGCTACCAATCTTAAAAACCCGTTAGGCCTTAACCTTGCCTTATATCAATACTGTACATGCCATAACACTATAACACAATAATAGCAATAATGCGTACATACAAACAATACTTGCACCATTGGTTTTTAAAGTTAAGTTGGCTTTGAGATGGTTGATGTTTTTTACTTTGACGTAATTTAGTGAGAGTGACATTTTAGTTTTCTGTTAAGTATATAGGTATCTATTAATTAGTTAGGTTTTCATTTGCCTACGGTTTTAAAATTATGAATAATAACCGCTTTATTACCCCAGAAGACTGTGCCTACGCTAGAGGACTTTTTGAACAGGGTTGTTCGCAGAGCGATATTGGACGAATTATGGGAAAAACTCAAGGGGATATTTCCAAAATTTTAAAAAGATATCGTGAAACCGGATCCAATCAAAGAAAAGCAAGTCAGAGCCGGCAGCAAAACTACTCCTAACCAGGATCGTTTCCTAACTCTGCAGTGTCTCAGGTAACGATTTACAAGCACAATAAAGTTACAGGCGCGTTTGTCCAATGTACATAATGTAAGAGTGTGCAAACAGTTCTTAAACGATTAAAAGAAGCCCAGCTACAACCCTACGAGGCAGCGATTGGACCAAAGTTAGAGAGACACCACAGGATTCAAAGACTTCAGTTTGCCGTGGGGTGAACGGGAATGGTTTAACGTTTTATTTAGTGATGAATCCCGGTTTTGCCTTTATAGTAATGATAGACGCAGAAAAGTGTATAGAAGACCTAGCGAACGGTATGCACAATACAATTTTAAAGGGCGTGTTAGTTACGGAGGGGGTTCGGTAATGGTTTGGGGAGGTATTTCATTAGGGGCAAAAACGGACCTAGCTTTTAGAACGTTTAACGGCTGACCGATACATTGCGGAAATTCTGCAAGAACATGTCGTACCATTTGCTCCATTTATTGGGGAAGACTGTTTATGCACGATAACGCACGTCCGCATACGGTAAGAGCAGTAAGGGAGTATTTAGATGAAACTGATATTGCCGTAATGGATTGGCCAGCCCGAAGCTCAGATATTAACCCCATTGAGCATTTGTGGGATAAAATGGGTGTTGAGCTTCGTGAGGCACCTAATCCGCCAGAATTGTTGGAGCAAGTACAATGGGCTTTACAGCGTATATAGAATAATATTGACCCTATGTTTATACGGAATTTAATACTTAGCATGCCGAACCGCTGCCAGGCTGTTATAGATGCTCGTGGAGGAAATACCTGTTATACATTTTTTTGTTAATAAATTTAGTTTCGTATTTTCGTCTTTTTTTTTATCAACAATAACCCAATAAAACAAATCATAAAAATCTTTAAATTTAAGCTTGAGTACTTTTGAATCACCTTGTATAAATGACTTACATTAACAATAGCTTTACCATCCTTGATAATTGAAAGTCCTTATGGCAAAGAAAGCACTTAAAATTAGAGTGATTTTGTCTAAAGAAAGATTTTTGGAAAACACTATTTTTTATTTATTACGCACGGCACTGAGATGAAACTGATACAGGAGCTACTCAAAGGAAAACTGAAACCAACGGTACAAAAAATTTCAATTTTTAGACGCTCGTACTTCCCAAATTCCAAATTAAAATTTTGTGAATTTTACATGAGTTCACACTTTGTAAAATGCCCTGTATAATATTGGCAAATGTCAAAATAAAGGCTTTGTTACTAAGAGACGAAGAGAAAAGCTATCTAACTCCAAAACTCGCGGTGAAATACATGTATTTTAAACAAATATATGGCAGTTTAAAATTTAGGTTCATTTTTAATTATTCCATAAACAGAACAAATAAAAAAATAGGGACGAAACTTTAAATTAAACGTTTTAAGAAAATCGTATTTAAATTTTATTATATTTTTTAATCTGCTTTTAGTTATTTAAAGTAATGAGTATAAGTGTTTTTTTGGATAAATAAAGGAATATAAATTTTTATTTTTGAATTTTTTTTGAGTTGCGTTATTATTGCATCAAATTTTAAAACTTTTATTTCACTAGTTAACTGACATACAATCATGGTGTAATTACAAAATCGCCACTATTGACATAAAATTTCGACGCTATCCCAAAGAAAAGTTGAAACATTGACATATTTATTTATTTATTTATTTATTTATTTATTTATTTATTTATTTATTTATTTATTTATTTATTTATTTATTTATTTATTTATTTATTTATTTATTTATTTATTTATTTATTTATTTATTTATTTATTTATTTATTTATTTATTTATTTATTTATTTATTTATTTATTTATTTATTTATTTATTTATTTATTTATTTATTTATTTATTTATTTATTTATTTTTTATTAATTTTTTATTTATTTATATTTACATCCTGTATAAATGGCATCTAATATCTTTTGTATTATCATCATTAGACATGATAAAAATAGCAATAATTTATTTTTTAGTAAATATTTTCACCTTCTAGAACAATAAAAGTAATTATCAAAAACATGTCCTCACTTATTTGTGTCTTACCATGTAAAGGAAAATAATTTTTGACCCCTTTTTATTTTCGTAGAATGCCAAAAGATGTTACAATAAAATTTGGCACAAAAAATTATAATCGAATAGCTTTCTTCTGAAATAATCGTTATCAAATAAGTGGTATTTCCTGTATCTCAAAAACAAGTCATAGGATTTGAATGGTCCCATACTTAAGAGGTCGAGAACTGAAATATATCAAAAATTTATGACATTTAACAGGTCGCCACTTTTCCATAAGCGGTGTGCGCGGTCTTATATTCGGTTTTATAAATTTTTAAATGCAACACCCTGTATATTATTTTAAAATAAAATTCCTTATACATTTACCTATCCAACGATATCAATATATTAACCACTAACCCATATAACCTATCAGTGCTTAATTGATCGATAGCTGTTTTATTATTGGAAATACGAAAAACAAAATTATTATAAAAGTTCTATGACCATATTTAACCATTATTCTTAAATATATAGGGTGGTTCATAAATGAGGGGCTAACCAAACCTATACATGCAGGCAGTCATACATATTTAATTGTTTTCACATTGTCAAACAATTTTAATAGGCTTGACTCATTTGCTATATTGTGTATAGGGTGTGTCAAAATGCGAGGTTACGATTTTCTCAATTTTTTTAAATGAAATATTCTGTATGTTATACCAGCAATTAATTAATACATGGTATTCCATTTAAAAAACTGAATATATCGTATCCTCGCGTTTTGACACACCCTATGCCTATATACAACATAACGATTGAATGAAATCAATTAAAATTGTTTGACGATGTTTAAAAAAGTATAAGTTTGGTCAGCACCTCGTTTATGGAACACCCTGTATATTTAAGAATAATTGTTAAATATGGTCATACAACTTTTATATTAAACATTTCTTCGTATTTCCAATAATAAAACAGCTATCGATCAATTACGCATTTATCGGACACCCCGTATATGTGTTATTGGCTTACATGTTGGTATCGTTGAATAGGCAAATTTATATGGTATGGTATAACAAAAAAAAAAATATGGTATTTTATGATAAAATAATATACAAGGTGTTGAATTTGATGTTCTTTAAATTACCATTGATATTATTTAGGTATGTAACATTTCATTAAATCCGTTCCAACACATTCATTATTTATATTTAATGGTCTCATTTTCCATTAAAATATCTAAAGTTCAGATCTATTGTTAAATCAGATTTACATAGACTTATCAGCCATATATATTACAGTAGTCAGAGTCGTTCTAACTTCAACAATATGTGATCCCAGATATGCTTCCTGAAATATCTTATACCTTTTGTTCTCTTGCTTAGTGAAATGCGATACCTTTTCCCATTCATCAATATTTGTCATGTATAGATAACATCTACCCAAAGTAAATGATTTATTTCTCGTGAATCGTATTTCCTTCAATTTCCGATCGGAGATCAGAGAATTTCATTCGCGCGATACCTCAGGAGAGGCACGCGCCCACCCGACGTGTCACAAAAAGCTTTTTCCTTTTTAAACGACGTGAATTTCCGTTTTTCTTTTTCGAAAAGAGATTACCTACTCATAATATAAGAAGGTACAACGATGTTATACATTAGGTACGAGGTACAAAGTACAAAGACGGGAATATGATTTGAAAAGTCGACTTGTGAATTTGTATCAAAACGTTTCTTAGAAGATGATAAAATGTTATTTGTTGGCGCAATGACGAAGTTTCGTTATATACAAATTTTCCGCTAACATGATTTTACTTCGTATCTAAGTGAAACGGTTTTAAAATTTGTTTACGTCGAGTAAGGATTTAGGCAAGCAGTATTACTACCACCTTAGAAGTATTTTCCCATATAAAATAAATCCTTTTGTTACCTACCAAATGAACTTCTACTGTGGGAAATTGCCTAAAATTAGAAATTTAACAAAATAACTTTGCCAACAAAAATTATATCTACTTTTTTGCATAAGTTTCGGTTGTTTCGGTGTCAACCTTCAGGCCTTCGACGTCGCTCAGACGGTAGCTAGGGGGTGGATAGCATACAAATAGTAGATAAATTGAAGGGCGCTAACTGGTTCCCTATAATGGTCAAACTATGTTCTTATTTCCCCGCAAACCCAGTAAATGAGGAAAAAATAGACAAACCTCAAATTTATGTAACCAAATAGACATCATTTTTGTTGGTAGTTATTTTGTAAAATTTTCAATTTTAGGCAATTTCTCTCACTGGAAGGTGCTAAGTACATTTGTTAGGTTACATTTTTGGCGCCCAACGTGTGGCCAGAAGATTGACACCGAAACAACTGAAACTTATGTAACCGAGTAGACATAATTTTTATTCGTAAAGTTTTTTAGGTTTAATTTCCCCTCTGAAAGTTGCTAAGTTTTGGTAGGTTACATTTTTGGCACCCAACGAGATGCCAAAAAATATGCGATGGAAAATTTACCTATAAAACACTTCTTAAATTCCCCAAAATCCAATACCCTTACTTCCACAATTATTATAAGGAAAAATCTAAAAAAAAAACCGTATGTGAGGAGACTAAAGGAAGTCACAAAGATAGATTTTTCCTTGACGATAATTTAAAATGATTCCTTCTTTTTTCAACCCTCGAAAACGAACATAACCAACAAAACTCTTCCCGTTGTCTTGTCTATCGCTTTGAAAATGACAAGCCGAGTGTATTTTGAAATTACTTAAAGAACCAATCATTTAGCAATATGTCTTACGGATAATTTACAAGAGATTAACTTAACAGATTCCAAGAAACTGACAAAAATATAACTATGTACAATAAAACAATATTTGGGCATTGCTCTCCTGACAAAAATCGGTACAAAACCGATCGCGAAAAATCTCCTCATACACAGAACATCACAAAACTACAATTAAAAATAAACGCACATGGTACAGCGAATATCACAAAACTAACATTAAAAACGAACGTAAAACGAATCGCATCACTAGATCGGAAAGCGAGATTTAAAATCGCCTATTATGAAGTTTCCATTATCTGACAATTGGAACCAGATTGAATGACATTCAATGCAACAACACTGACATTTATCATATTCTGTTCACTGAGATTTAACGTCAAAATAACGTATTTGAAGATTGGCAGGTTTGACAGTTGTACAATTAGGCATTCCAACGACCTGTCCAAATGGCTACCAGTGGGTAATGACAGTTTAGATATGGCAACCCTGTTGTCATGTTGTCATTAACAGGTTCTATGATACATATATAGATTGCTCAAAGCTGGTCGTTTACGAGCGGCCATATTGTCTGGTAAATATTTATTAATTTGAATCGGTTTAGCAAAAATGTAATTTAAAACCAATTTTTAGCCTTTAGGTATTTAAAAAAAATAATTGCTTATATTTTTACTTTAAGGCATAAGCTTATGTTTATTTTTAAAAATATGGATAATTAATCTATGTAACTATCTATTTCATTGATCTTGTCAAATCACCAGGCCTACAGGGTTGCCATAATTTTGCCATATCATAACCCGTCAAAACCCACTGGTAGCCATTCAGTTTGGAATGCCTAATAATATTAACTTAAAATGATTAAACAAGAAGTACACAAATTAGTTGAAATTGGCTCGTAAATTGTTAATTCTCTCCACGTAAGGAACAAAATATACAGGGTGTTTCAAAAAGGTATGTCATAAATTCTTCCTCAGATAGATTACCAAAAAATAAGTGGATTTGGCTATATGATAGATAAACTTTATTTAGTACATCGGATGACCCAGATAAATAAAAATTTAAATCAACTTAATCGTTGACAATCGCAATGAAGATGAAAATTTGAGGCAAGGCATAAACGACAAATGACCTTAGAGTAGAGATGTTTGCGTCAAAATAACGAAAACGGTTCCAACCGTTACAATGTTTGGGTCTAAATAACGAAAACGGTTCCAACCGTTACAAACTAACATTCAAAAGAACGTTTTTTTTTTTGTAAAAAGTTTTAATCGATTAAACTGTATGAGAAAACATTTAAAACATTTCAGTACAAAGTAACATTTTAAAAATTATGTCAGGTTAACTATTAACGGGCTATATGGGTAAACATTTTCATAATAAGCAACTTTTTATTAAGCAATTTATGAAATTAATACCATTTTTTTGCAATTTTTAGAAAAAAAAAATGTTATTTTGGACATTTAAAAAGATCACGTGATTGTCAATTTGCATGTCATTCGTTATCATTTTTAAAGCAACAGAAGATGGCAAAGTCAAAATTCATCTACAGCATTAAGAAAAAAATCTCATACGATGCTCATTTTATGTGTGTCACTGTATTATATACTTCAGTATAATACACTCTTCTAGATCCATAATTCAAAAATATATGCACGGCAATGCTACTATTTTAGTACTGATTGAAGAGATGCGTGAATTCGATACAGCAGCCCAACTTTTCGACTGCGATTCTGTATCTCGGATACGCGTATCTCGCATACAGTATCCTCGTGTAAAAGAACTCTTATAATTTTCGGACAAGGATATCTCAAAAATTAATTTTTTAAAAAAATTTAAATTTTGACAAAATAAATTAGGCAATAATATCTAGAATATGCATATTTTTTAAAGTTTTAATTCCATCCAGTTTCCGAGAAAAAATCATAGGGCTTTAAATGTTGAAATATCATAATGAAAATAAATGCATTCCTCAACAGTACTATTCTTAATATAGGGTGAGATTACAGGGGGTAATAAACCATTATACATATTGCGATTTTGCAGATATTTTTTGGAATACTTGAATTTGTAAGTCCGCCATATTTGCAGATCTGCAAAGTTGCAGACGTTCTGTAATCTCACCCATAATCCTGAAATTTGAGCTCTTAATGTCTTGTTAATGATTTTTTAAAATTCGCCAAAATTAGTGGCTAAAACGCCTTGTTAAGTGCTGCCTTCTGTTGTAACGCGACTGTACTATTGTATCGTACACTCTCAGTCATCATTCGTTTCCTGAAATTATTTACACGAGTTTACACCAGAAGATAGCACTTAACGAGGCGTTTAACCACTAATTTTGGCGAATTTTAAAAAATCATTAACAAGGCATTAAGTGCTTAAATTTATTCATTGAAAAATTAATGATACGAGTATCCATATATAAGTTTTTTTCTGCAAACAACAACAGTTAAAAACATAAGCTCACAATTCAAGAAGTTTTATTGGATATACGTGGATCATTTACACATTTCAAAAGCTAAGATTAACAAAATTGTGTTTAAATATTAATCAAGTAAACATTTAACACCTTGTCCTAGTTACTCGCCGCTTAAAAAATGATGTACCTACTAGCAGAATTTGGTAAACATTTAAATGTAACTCAAAATATTGTTGTCATGTTAGCAGTAGAAAATAACTTTTGATTGGTTAAAGAATGTTGATGTAAAATTTTTAATTAAAAACTAAATTGTCAATTTAGGCTAATGGAAGAATATCTTCTACAGAATATTCATAGTCATGCTGACAAATATTAGTATCAATTTTAAGAGAACGTTCTGGATTTTACGAAAAAGAAAAACTGTAAAAAACGGTGATACTTATCCAAAGGTATCATTTGTAAAAAAATATAGTACTAAAAGTGCAGGCACTCAATTTGCATCCTTTCCAAAGGATAGGATAATGTGTGTAGCTGATTTTCAAGTCACAGGAATAGATTTGGCTGACCTTTATGTCTGGAAAAAGGAGGTAAAGCTTGGATTGTTTTATTTACACGTGCTGTATGCAGAGCTATATATTTGGAATTGGTAAAATCTGTTTTAACAATGGCTTTAAGGTGATTTTCAGCAAGAAGATACAAAGTTTTAACTATATAATATACCTAATGATAACAGCTCCAATTTTGTAGGTGCTAGTAATTTTTTAAATCAAATACACGGGATAAAAAGGATTTTTAATCCATCTACTGCCTGTTGATTATGGTTAAACAACTTTTGAAAAACCCTGTATAACTATTCCCTAATTGAATGTTTTCATAATGCTCGTTGGATTTTAAAGGAATAGTTTAGAATAAAAGGTTTCAAAGGGGGGAGGGCGCTGGCCTGTACAAATTTGAAAAATTTAAATATCTAAAAAATATTCCTTAATTAAATCACTTAGCTAACAGAAGTCAATTAAAAAATAGTGGCTTCTATCTAATTCCGAATAGTCAGAGGCAAGTCCGAGACTTAAAAGTTTTGGAAACGGCCTCATTTCCTGAAAAAGCAAAAGGCAGGTCGCGCGACAAAATTCGACGATTTCGGAATCTGAAAAGACAAGCAGAATACGCGATCGTCTCGTAACTAAATTATGAAGTTGAACGGGGAGTGACATTGCAACTGAAAAGCATAAATATTTGAGGTAATGGAAAAGGTTCCCTACGTAAGGGGATTCGGAATCCCGAGTTGATGTCTGAATGCATGTCACAGCTGTCAGAGAATAAACAACGCCATGCCAGAATGAACTGAAAACTGAACGAACGAACTACTGTGAGTGCAAAACTCCACTTGAGTATCGATTACGACCACTCGTTCGCTCGCTCGCTCGCTCGCACTCTTCCATTTCATACAGAAAACAATCATTACCTGTTTCTACCTGTTTTGTTTTCTATTCTGTTTCGTTCTGCTTTACTGCTAATGCTTTCGGCGCCGTTACCATGGCCATGGACCCGTCCATATTTTCGTTTTGTCTGCTCTCCGCGGACAACATTTTGATAATACATACGAGGTTGGCGCCAGAAATTCTCGGCCTCACATAGGTAAAATAAACTTATTATACTCAATTTTTTATTTCGCTTAGTTAAGTATTACTATGAAGACTAGAGAGAAGGAGGCGAATCGGCAATGGTCAAATTTCCGTCCTTCTTTTTATAAAGTTCGCGAAATTGACTGTAGTTGGCATGTTATTACGACTGGCCCTTCTTATATCAGCTTCTACTATATTTAAATGAGCCAGTCAAAGACAGTGGTCTGAAACTCAAATATTTTGTAATTTGCTGTCGGCTAAAACTCAGTTTAGTACAATTTTATTGTTGCTGAACTGGAGAGTGGTCTGGGGTCTTATTTAAAGAAACAAAATATCGTAAAGCTTTCTTTTATGTACAACAGACTAAATGTCTGATTAAAATTGACAGAATATGATTTTAACAAAACTGTAAATGAACCCACGTAGTACTATGCGGTTTACAGTGCAAGGTAAATACCTTTTTAATCTAAAATTATTAATATTGATGATGATAGAGATTATCTGGTAAAATATAATATAAAAATATGTTTGATTTAATAGTTATTATCTTGTTTTGTAGGTATTCCTGTACCCAAACGAAAATGAATTGGAATCGCCCTGTTATACCCTCGAGAGTTATAATTGGAAATTTCTTACTCGTATCCTTGCAGTTCAAACAACTTTAGTGGTTCAAAAGCTCCAACCTGAACCTGACTATATCTATAGAAGTGCGTTGGGGTCAGTATCAAACAGCTACTATCTGGAAGGTGAGTGATGCTATGAAATAAAATCCTTATTCCAATATTTTGTCCAAGAATATGCGATAGATGAGAGGTATTTTTAGATATGGTAACTAGTCCACAATATGGTAGTTAGACGAATAAAAGCTAGGTGGTAGTCAATAGTTGGTAGTTGATGGCCTGAAAACAGGATTAATCCAATATGTTAAAAGTTTTTATGATGAGATGAGATCTAGGTAGCTTACCGTGAAGAAGTAGCGGCCTTCTAAAGATATTGTATGCAAATCCACTAATGTGTATAATCACTAATCAGCTTTGATTAACTTTTGTTATACAATTATCTTTGATGGAATTTCTTTTGTTTTAGGCTTATTAAATCCGAAATAAATTTCGATTTTATTAATGAGTCCACATGGCCCAATATCAGCCAAAAAAGAGACAACCAGGAAGTGAGAGAGAAAGCATACTTCCTTGACCTAGGTAGGAGATTTTTGATGACAATAATTAACCGTAGTAGGCTTTTATGTTATTATTTTTAGACAGAAGAGTACCTAATATTTTGAACAATAATGGGAAAAAGAAGAGTTCAAGTTCAAGGTCAATATTGTTTGTACTTTGGAATGTAAACAATAATTCAAGCAAAATAAATAATTATTAAATATGTATTAGCATTATTTTAAACTGTAAGTATTTATTTATTTTTTTTTCTTTAGTTTATTTTAATTTTAAAAATCTCTGTTGCACAAGAGTATTGAGCCCGTAACAATGTCTAATGACAGCGTAGTCAATTTTCTATGTATGTCAATGTAAAATAAAGTGATTTTTTAAAAAAATGATGGAAAGAATCAAAATAATGTGAAAAAAAGTACCTGAGTACAAGTAACACGAGTGACAAAAAACATCAAAGCAAGATTTACGTCGTTTCAGATTGTAAAACAGGATAAAAATCAAATGTAAAACTAAAGAAAGCACAAGAAGAAATCAATTCACTGTCTTTTTAAAGCTTTTAATGTAAGTAAAATAATGTATTTATGTCTAAATATAATATTTATTGTAAACTAGTCACAATATCTTACGAAGTGTAGTTTATTTTATTATAAGTTTCTATAATATAAAATTTTAGAGTTATAGATGCTGACTTAAAAACAACAATAATTATGCAATAAATTTAACTTACTAGAAAAGAAAATTTATTTAATGTTATGTTTTATAGGATACTAATCGTTTAGAACAGTGGCAGCATATATATCATTCCCAGTGCCGATAAAGCACTTTCTAGAGATGATGCTGTTCTATACTTTTTAAAAGATATTATCAAATATTATGAGACTGATGTTACTGTTAGCAAACTAAAAAGGGGAAAGCTAAAATTAAAAGATGAGGTAATACCATGTACATTCCCAACTCTTCCTTTATACTTGTAGTACAACAATAAAAAATCTGTTACCTGTGTTTTATTTTACTCTTAAAACTATATATTGGTTCAATTTAAAAAAAAATTTGCCACAAAATTGTACTTTTGCGAATTTGGTCATATATATCTAATTTGTATTTTATATAGATAAAATTAAATAATTTATCAATTAAAACATGCAAAACTTATTTAGAAATAAATACAACAATATGTTCTGTGCTCTATTTAGCCGTAAACAAGTTTATTTTTGTTATTTTGACAAAATTATGTATAATTCCCATAAGAAGCCATGTATTTTGAACAACGTATGCAGTACCAGCGCCCATGCGGTTGATTATAGAATTATAGCATGCGTTTTTTGGGACCGTATTTTGAGTATGCCGATTCGTCTCCTTATCTCTAGTCTTCGTAGTTATTACTCCACAAAGCATCTATTCCCTAGAGATCCCACGCCAATGTTAGACTTAAAACAAAATATCGCCACCTTGTGTTTGGAGTAGGAACTAAAACGACAATTGACAGATGGCGGTAAATTCAAATGGTAATATTTTAGTAGTAGGCAGTAATTCTAAATCAAATTTTAAATAATTTCCACATAAATTATTTTGTCCAAGACTGTTCTATAAAATATTCATTATACTTGTACTTCTTTAAGAATAATACCTATTATTCACGGTATGACGTCATACAGTGAATAATGAATCATTATTAATGGTATGACGCCACAGTATGTTTTAACTCGAGAATGTTATTTATATTAATTTCTAGGTTATAATGTAGAATAGTATTTAGGACACATTTTATACAAATGTTTAATGTAAGTCATCTTAACCTTACCCCAAAAATGTGATCAAAGGAGGGTATATTTTTGATAGGGAAATTTGTTGTTATTGTTCATAACAGAAAGCGTAAATCGTTTTCATTTTAATTCGTTTATTATTTAATTAGTTAGCATATTTTTTTATTATATCGTTTTCTGTTCAGTTCGTTTATTATTTAATTAGAATATTTTTTTATTGCATCAATCTCTGTTTAATTCGTTTACTATTTAATTAGTTAGAATAACTTTTTATTTTTACACTTTTTGTATCTACATTGGATAATTTTACATGGCCCCAATAAAGTGTTTTGGGTTCGATGGGTACATCAATAAAAAAAGTACTTCAAAAGCGGCCAACAATGAAAACTACCAGTAGTTTCTACTGAATATTCGAGCACGCAGAGAAATTGACTGGGTAGAGCCTGGAGGAAACTCGTGCATTTGCACCAATGCTATGCTACGTTTTGACGTGACAAGGTAGAGTAAAGCAATGTTTATAGTAGCAACATAATAAATTTTGTGTTTTTATTCTTAAGGCAATGAAATAAGACAACCTAGTATCCAACAGATCCTATTTCCATAATTGAAAATGTGTACAACGACGAAGTAGACATTGAAAATGGTGAAGGAAATGGCGAAAACATTAGAAATGTACCGCTCACACTGCCAAATAATCAAAGATCTTGTTGCGTGTGCGGTGTTATTAGACGGCAGCGTATTTCAAGGGAAGCTGTTTTCAAGTTATTGCTTCTGTTCTGTTGAGTCTATTTAAAATCAAACTAAGCTCCTTGTAAAACGTATTTTATTTTCCAAAAACTGACATTAATCAAAATCACTGAATTCTATAAAAAAAAATCATTAATCTAGTTAACAACATAAAACAAGTATATAGGCAATAGTCTAGTCGATGACAGCTTCAAAACCGGATATTTTGCAACTTGGAGAACCGATCATACCCGGAACATTTTGAAAATAATTACTTTTCTGAAGAATCTGTTGCTCTATTGCGATTGCGGGCTGCTCCAAGGCAGCTTACTCATGGTGAAAATGAATGTTTAATTAATTTGCTCTTGAAGAAAAAAGGAAGATACTTGATTTTGACAATGAAAATATGGATGATGACGATTGCAAGTGCTTAACCGGATTAAGTAACGCCCAGTTTGCAACGGTTGTAGATAACTGCAATAACTTGACACCTAGAAGACAAGTTTAAAAAAAAATTACGTTGCTATTTTTCTAATAAAACTGAGAAATAATCCAACTCAAAAAGTTTTAAGCAAGATGTTTGGCATGAAACCGAAGCAACAATATCTTATTAACAAAATATTCCACGATGTTCTTAACTCATTCATACTTCACTTTGTTCCTCTTCATCTTCGTTACCAACATATAACTCGTCAAGAATACGCTACTTATCACAGTACCACTACCTCAAATCGTTTGTGTCACGTTAATCCTGATTCATTGGTAGCTCTTGTTGATGCCACATACTTGTACCACGAAAAGCCTGTTGATCATTTTTCTCAGCGAATGACATATTCTTTGTCAAACCGGTCGAATTTAGTTAAATTCTCGGTTGTGACAGCACCATACGAATATATTATTGATGTAACCGGCCCGCATGCTTCAGATGCCAGAAACAATGAGTCGTCGATATTTAATGCTATGGCTGTTAACGAGGACGGATTTCTTTTATTTTTTTAAGAAGGTGACCGCATTGTATATAATCGCGGTTATCGAGACTCGATGCAGTTTTGCCAAAATATGGGACTAAATGTTTTTATGCCACCTTTTCTTCCCAACGGCCAACGTCAACTAACTACTCAGCAACAAATGAATCAAGACTTATTACAATGATCAGATGGGTAATTGAAGCAGTTTTTATAAGACTTCAAAATACGTTTCGGTATCTAAGAAATGTGCCAAACAGTAGGTACGGATGTGAAACATTTGGAAGCATTTTTAAAGTAATTTGTGCTTTATCCAATGCGTTTTTTGTGCCTATAAATGAAAGTAGGCCTGAAGATCACACATTCTCTGACAAGGTTTTGATTTGATTCTCCCTAATAATTTATTAGACAAAATTAGAGATGAACGTCTAATTCAATGTAGAATTGATTGGCCGCTGGTGGACGGATATATTGATCTTCAAGACTTTCCAATTTTATCGGAAGATTAAATTCAGGACTTAACACTCGGTACATACTAGATTCAATTATCGTACAGTTATACGTCATCACATATAAACAACGGCAACTATTTGGTAAGACTACATCGTCAACCTAATGCCGAAAATGATAATATTCATCTGCTAAGAACCTCAATACCTTCAAGGTTTTAAGCTGCAATCGTAAGAAAATGCTTTATTGAATATAACAGCCAACTAATTGGAGTAAACGCAATAACTGGCTGGGCATGTCTTTGCAAATCAGGTACACGAGTTTTAGGAATGTGTGGACATGTTTGTTCTGTAATAAAATTTTTGTCATACGGAAGACATCAGCCGTCAAGAGATATGGAAAATAATTTAAATGACGTGGATATTACTAGACCACTTTAAGAAAGTTTGTTTTTGCTTTAATTTAGTTAAGTAGATAGTATTTAATCAAGGCCACTTTAATGTTGGTATTTAGCATGGTCTTTCTGAACACATTTAACTCTAAATGAGATATTTTTCATAGATCTTTTCGAAAATATTTAAGTTGGTTTTGTTTTGGTTTGTTAATTATATAGTAGTATACCAATAGGATATAATTCTTGTACTTGCTTTTTTCTTAGGTGTAATTAGCATTGCTGTGGTTATTAACCTCATATTATATGTATGCTTTGTTACTGTCTTCCTGCTCCACTATGGGGACAACACTGTTAATTAAAAGCCAACACTGAATGCTCGAGTGGGGAATTACCGTTAGACTACGCAATTTAATTTTGAATTTTAAAAAGATTGGAAAGAAACTTGGCACCCGATTAATCTGAACCCAGATCGCCCAGATCTAAAGTCTCAAGCTCTATTCACTGCGCCATCCCACAGCGCTTCTTGTAAGTTTGTAAAAATATTGTCATAGATTTTCTAATGGTGTTTAGGTACTTCTTGTTCAGGTACTTGTTTAGGTACTTGTTTAGGTATTTGTTTAGGTACTTGTTTAGGTACTTGTTTAGGTACTTGTTTAGGTACTTGTTTAGGTACTTGTTTAGGTACTTGTTTAGGTACTTGTTTAGGTACTTGTTTAGGTACTTATTTAGGTACTTGTTTAGGTACTTGTTTAGGTACTTGTTTAGGTACTTGTTTAGGTACTTGTTTAGGTACTTGTTTAGGTACTTGTTTAGGTACTTGTTTAGGTACTTGTTTGGGTACTTGTTTAGCTACTTGTTTAGGTACTTGTTTAGGTACTTGTTTAGGTACTTGTTTAGGTACTTGTTTAGGTACTTGTTTAGGTACTTGTTTAGGTACTTGTTTAGCTACTTGTTTAGCTACTTGTTTAGCTACTTGTTTAGCTACTTGTTTAGGTACTTGTTTAGGTACTTATTTAAGTACTTGTTTAGGTACTTGTTTAGGTACTTGTTTAGGTACTTGTTTAGGTACTTGTTTAGGTACTTGTTTAGGTACTTGTTTAGGTACTTGTTTAGGTACTTGTTTAGGTACTTGTTTAGGTACTTGTTTAGGTACTTGTTTAGGTACTTGTTTAGGTACTTGTTTAGGTACTTGTTTAGGTACTTGTTTATGTACTTGTTTAGGTACTTGTTTAGGTACTTGTTTATGTACTTGTTTAGATACTTGTTTAGGTACTTGTTTAAGAGCAAAAATCTACATAGGTATTTTAAAAATGTACTTGTGTATTTCTGTTTCAATTAATAAATTATTAATGTTTAACTTCTGTTGTTTTTTGCCTCTGTAGCTAAGGTATAGCATTACATTACCTGATGCAGGTTTTTTTTAAAGAACTTTTAAACTGATGGAGCTTTTTTGTACTGACCACTTGCAGACCACCACCATTAGACACCAATATCCAAAACCGAAAAGAGTGCAGTTATAGGTGATTAAATAGAAACAAAATCGCAAAAGTAAACCTTCCTATTGGCTGATTTTTACTGACATCGATCTATAATTCTTTACCTTTATCGCCTAATGCGCCTGATTTTATTGCTATCACACCAAGAACTTTTGAGATGTTCAAAACCTCACCTAGTTTAAAACGCTTCTATAACACTCGACACTATCTGTCTTTCTCTCTCTCTCTGTATTTTCGAGATAAGTCCACCACGCAGTCTGCTACACTAACTAGGTACTCGTATTTCCATAGTAACGTAGTCTATGTATAACGTGTCGAAACCCTGGATACGCACATAAGCTTTGTTGCTTTGTTGTTTATTTTATCATTATTTTGTCTTTAAAAATTCCGCCATAAAAGAGATTTTTTGAAGATGTTCCGGAATGGTTTGAATGTTGCAATTTTTTTTTTGGACCCTGGGTTTTGGCGCCCCTAAAGGATGGCGCCCGTGTGCATTTCACACTTTGCACATATGGTAGCAGGGGCAGTGTGCACGAATCACACATGAAATAGAGCTTTTTATTTTTTGTAAACTCTTATTAACTAACTAAAATATGAGAAATGTACGTTCTGGGGTATTTAGATATTGCTCTATAAATTATTTTACTTAATTTTTTAGTAATTTCGATTTTTTCTTCATTTTTAATTCAATCTTTATCTATATGCAATATCACTGCTCCCCTCCTAGATCCAATTCTGTTTTTTTATTTTATTTTAATTGTATGAAAATGTTTTCTTTTTAAACTTTATTAATCAAAACTTTTGAACAAAATCCAATTTATTTACCATGACAGGAAACATTCTTAAATGAACCGACATCAAATTAATCAGAAACAGAAATATACTTTAATTTCCAATATCGCTCAAATGAATAAATTTAACCCGCATCGACAATAAAATTTTCCTTTCAAAATATTTCTATTCCTGGAACAATGTGTTAAACTTTAATGAAATTTCAATTAAATTTGAATATCCGGTGGCTCGTTACGATAAGTTTTGTTTAGGAACATTACGTCAACAAAATCGAGTTCTAATTTTTGATGAAAGGTAAATGGATTTATGCAAAATCCGCAGATATTTTCCCCTTTCGGGGATTTTTAGAAGGATAGGCGTTCGACTACTTTTTAGTTAGTTTTTAACTCCAAAGCTGTTTCAATAACAATAAGTTATTTGTCTACTTAGTCAGGCACGGTCTGGCCCAGGTGGTTACCAGACGATCGCTGGGTAAAGGGTCCGCGCAAAGGAGCTCAAGAAACATAGAGAAAAAAACTATGTTCGGAAAGACAACTACCTACAACCAGTGGCGGCTCGTCGTGATTTAAAAATAGTATTCGCTTTTTCCAATAATTTTATCGTTTGTAAATTCGGTTCAAAACTTTGTACAAGCGCCAATATCGCTGTTTTTTTTATTTGGGTTTGTATTAAGTGTGCTACGGCCGGTTACTTTGATGTGTAGGTAGTTGTGAGCATTAGACTATGCAAGGTTCTTGGGTTCTTCTAACTTTAGTTGGTGTACTGAAGGTCGGGCCAGAATTTAAGATTTCCAATACCTAAATATAAATGAAACGATAAAAACTGTGCATATCAATCAAATTTATTTTAACTTTTTAAAACTTCTGCAAAGAAACTTAAGAGACATCAAAGTCACAAAGATAGAACTCATTAGTTCTTGTTACAGAAAATAATTACAAAATATATACATTTATACATTAGTCGAGTCGAATACAAGTCCTATACAAAGGATCATTCAACAGCTTATAAATAAAATATTAGAATAAATACTGTAAATAGATAAGTTATTTAAAACAATGATAGTTAAATTTAACCAGGTTAAAGCCAAAAGAACAAAGTTTAACTTACCTAAATAAATGCAAAGTTAAGAATCAAGTCAAGATTATAACATCGAGGACCTCTTATATGTTATATAAGTTGCAAACTTATTAAATCCCAAATCATAAAAAATTATCAAGCCTATACATGGACATTGATAAAGTTCAACAGGTTACATCAAATTTAAATAGGATTTCAACTCAAACGAATCACTAAAAATAATTGACAAACTAATTTACAATTAAAGTTACAGAAAAGGAGAAAATGTAATTCGTTGGAGCCAAAACAAAAACCTATGAGTCTATGCTCAAGACCACACTAAAATTATATAAATGAAGTAAAGAAAAATTACTTAGCTTAACAGTAGATAAACGATCCACGGAGCATGCGAAGATTCAAGACTCTGTTTTCATTAAGTATAGATATGTAGGTGTACATCAAAATGGTAATGTTGGTGGCTCTACGTTAAATATGTAAACCGCAAACTACATGGACCTCATTGTACACTTCTCGACACACTAAACTCTTAGAATGGACGACATCCAATCAAAATCAAAGAAAATACCATTACAAGGACATCAAATGTGCATGATACAACATCACATATATGGTCAAATTCCATTAGATATTTTTTCCATTATCATTAACATGGTAAACATCATAGAACAAATCCTGGCACAAATCATGGCACAAATCGTTGCCCAAATCATGGCACAAATCGTTGCCCAAATCATGGCACAAATCGTTGCCCAAATCGCTATACAAATCGTACAAATCTTGGTACAAATCGCTCCTTAAAACACCTGTTCTATGAAGATACACAAAAAAAAGTGACCAAAAAAAACTTACCGGCCAGCCAAATCCAGAATTCAACTGTATTTAAAAAAAATATGTAAGGGGTTCAAATCCCGCAATCCAATACTAAGGGCGGTTTTAATTATTATGCAGTACCAAAAATCTCCAAATGCATAAAATATAACTACGAACTTCCAAACAGGCTATAATTAATGAACTAGCTTCAATTGGCTTGAAAATGGAAAGAATGAAAAATGCGTAATTTCTCTTACCCAAAATTTTGATATCTACAAATCGAATAGTTTCGAATCTCACCACGGTACAAATCGATAATCGATTTACATTCCGATACATCGATAAATAACCACAACGAGTTATTTACAACATTTAATATTGTTATCTGCTGGTCAACTGAATCCTAATACAGACGAAACAATTATTAACCTCGTATAAAAAGTTACTAATTATAATACAAAATGTACACCCTTAAAATAACAATCATATTGAACGCTACCCCATAATCGATTTATAGTTACAGAGTTACTAATCATCAACAGAACGTATCTATCACGTCAAAGTCGTCTGTCGAACAGCTGTCGATAATGTCAATAAGAATCTGACGTTTAAATTGACAAATTTTAACAACAATATCAAAATATAACAAATATTTAATCAAAACTATAAGAGTTTATACGAAAATGGAATGAGAATTTAAATAAAAGTAAGTAACCACTAAATTGTAGGAATCGATAACAAATAACAATACTGAGGAAAAGTTGCTATTATACGCCGACACTCGAACGGCGGATGTAACTATTGAAATATTATAGACAGTTTGTAGACACTTTGAAACACACTATACATAACAATTGTGGGTCCGCTGACACTAAAAAAATTTTTTTTACCTTAAAATCCTTAAAATTTGTTGTCGGGTTTCCATCATAAAACAAATGTGAAATTAACCATTTTCACTGATTTCTTGTTGTAGAAACGGCTTAATATCAATATTAGACCATTCATAGAGCAATAAAACATATCAAATTTTTTCATAAACGATCAAATTTTCTTATTTTTCATTTTTAGTTTTTTAGGAAAACAAATAAACAATAAACTATTTTCAATGACAATTGATGTTTCTAGTTTCTATAAATGCGGTGTTGCCAAATCGAGTACGAAAACATATAAGTCAGGAAATAATTCGGTTAATGAAAGTTGTATCCAATTAGAGTGCAATACATTTTGAACAAGTTTTTGTAGGCATGCTTTTTCCTATTTTTAGATACCAAATGATTTTGATTTCTAAAGATTCATTATCAAATTCAAATGTGGGAGAAACAATGCAAAATTATGTTCATGTGTAATTAATCCTTTTACTGTGCAAATATCTTTTTTTCTCAAGTTATTCATGGAAAATCGCATTATCATTTTTATGGGTTCCTATTTTTTTCAATTTTTATTACTTTTTTATGTTCCAAATTATTTCATAAAATATAAACATATTTGTGTTTTTATTATTTTAATTTAGCAATATTATCGTAGATTTATTCATGTAAATGTGTAACAGAGTTTGAATATTTACAAAAGGTAGTCAGTCATACACAAAAATGTACTTAAATTACAATTATTTACAATTACATGTAGCAAGTAGGTAATCCTTTACCAAATAAAAATAGTATTACAGTAAATACATGTGCACTACCCTTCTAAATAATTTTAGATATTATTTAGTTTTAATTTTTGAGGTAGGCAAATTGTATAAAATCGTTTTATACAGTAACAAATTTGCTATTTCTCAGGTAGGTAATACATAATACGTTTACTTCTAATTATAGAAATAATACCAACAGCACGGCTTTAAACGTCGTTCTCTTGTTCAAATTAGAGATTGGCCCTTGCTGCTTGAAGGTACAGATATATCGTCCCAATTTCTAGTGTTATATTTGTGGATATCAGTGTACGCTAATATATTATAAGAAAAATATATTTTTTTTTTATTGGTACCCTATTTTACTTATTTAAAGTACGCCTCAGTGTGTTTAAAACGAACTTTAAAAAACGCGCGTTTTAAAGTTACCATGGTAACATCAACAACCCGAGAAACGTGATGTCTAAATGTCAACTTTTAAATATTGATCTGACAGGAGTGCCTTGTAATATCAAATAAAATATTTCTGAGAAATTTTTCAAAAAATGTATTTATCAGCTAAGCGTAAATCGCACAATCCACATCTTCTATAAGAGCCAAAGATGCCACAAATAGCAACCACCTTTAAAAATAAATACGTAATGTCCGATGCATCTGTAAAAAACTTCCGTAAATCGTCTTCCTCGAATACATATGCCTTCTTGACTACCTCATTTTTGCTAATTGCCTTCATGAATGCATGTACTTTTTGACGAACGATTTTATATCGACCCCTTTGTTTATCCTCAAAATACTTTGTAATTTTGAATGGATAGTCCACATAATCGATAGTTTATACTGTTCCGACATTTTCTGGAGATAAGCGAGAACAACTCGTTCATGTATATGTGTAACCATTTGCTCTTCCAACCACGTGTTGAATTTATCGTATTCTTTTTTATAAACCGCTTCGGATTTTTGTGGTATTAAGCGCGATTCTGCTTTATTATTTAAATACTCAATATTTGAACTCATTTTAAACAATACCAACTGTTGCGACAATTAATCTTACGTGACAGATTGAAAATAAATTTTTGTTGGTCTTATTTTCATAACAACGAGGTATACTGATGTTACATCACAAATTCAACCATTTTCAGCTATTAGTTCTTATTTCAATTTTTTTTTTGTAGAAATAATACCAATATTTAGGATTTCAAAGTATACCAATAAAAAAAAAATAGCGTAAAGTATTCGTGGATAACGTCTTTAAAACACTTGCTCTATTTCGAGCACTCCGGCTGCGCCGTCGTGCTCGAAAAATCGCGCGTGTTTTAAATACCGTTATATCCACTTATACTTTAATATACTATTTCTTATACATATGTATAATTGAGGTAAAGGGTAGAGATAAAATTTTTTAAAAAACTGTTTGACAACCCTAATGATCTGAGATAAATATGTTTTTACTATAAGGTGTATTGCTCCATATAAACTGTAACTACTATTAAAACAAATTATAAATAAAGTGCTACATACTTTCCTGTCTTAACATGCTTAACTTTGGCACTTATAAACTGAGTATTGCTAAAAAAATGTAGTAATCATATCTTGGTTTACAATGGGTAAAACACTTGAATCAGCTTTTATAAATCCAGCTGACAAACTCATATTAATAATAAAATTAAACCAATTAGCAAAGACAAAAGAAATAAATCGAGAATTTAGAAAAAAAAAAGTATACAAAACAACAATGAATGTTAGCTTAGGTGGTCTAAATAGTGTCAGTTTAGTGTCACTAAAATGTGCATTCACTTCGACCACATACTTTGATTTTATTTTACTATACGGAGAATGGTTGCACTGCGCAGCTTTCTGAGTGCCTTTTAAAAGGAGATAGAAAACTCCGCCATTTTGAACCCTTATTACGTGTTGCCTACATCTTGGCGCAATATTTTTAATAGGTGCGTTTTAATCATCCGCTTCTGCTTCGGCGTGTCTTGCCCCGTATAGTAATCAAAGTATGTGACTTCGACATTCTATGTGTCGGTTTGTTCGTTGGCTTGGTTCTGTATAACAAAAACAAGTTCGACACAAGCTGATTGGTCTATTCCCGATGACGTACACATTTCAAATATAAATTTAAATTGGTTTTAATTTAAAATTTTTTGGCTTTTTTAACAGACTGATTATTTAGAATAACTTGTATAGAGCGACTAACTATTACAATATAATTTATAAAATAGTATATCTCACACGTGAACATAGCCCATTGTATTTATTAATATGCTAATTTAGCACATAGTGTCTAATGTTTATTTCAATATACAGGGTGTTTCAAAAAGATTGGTCATAAATTATACCACGTATTCTTGGGTCAAAAATAGGTCGATTAAACCGTACTTACCTATATACAAAAGTGTACCCAAAAATAGTTATGATAGTGTATAAGATAAAAATTTAAATGAATTTTTTTAACGTTGCTCTTAAGAGTCATCTTCCAACCGATCCCTTACTTTAAATTGTCAGGGGGGTGCGGGCAGTTGCAAATTTCACACTTGCGAAGGCGTGTCAGTAGATTGTTTATCCCGTTCCTACTTAAAGCACTAAGAGTGAGAAATTATTCGGTCTCCTGCGATAGACTTGTCAGGACAGGAGTTAGTTTATTTACGTACGCTGCGCGATTTGTTTATTAATTATATTTTTATTGTGCTTGTCTCGTATTATAGACGTTTGAAATAATTTAGAAATGGGTAAGTTACAAAAGAAAAAGGAACCATTTCATCGTAAGGGAAATAAGGTCCACCTAAGATTAAGTACAAAGAGTCGATAGCGTAAACATTTTCCTTCAAGAAAAGAGATAAAAAATAAATCTAATCATATCCTACTTATAATTATATAAATTTTCAATTACAGCTTACACCAATTATGACATCAAAAAATGATTCTAGAGAATCTGACTGTAACAAAATTGAAAGTAATAGTGAGGTTCAGGTAGGTTTTATTATTAATATATTATTAAATTCCTAATCAAAGTATATTTTCATGAAATTTTCACCAAAAATCTAAAGTGTGAAATTCTAGAGCCGATTACTTTTTAAACAAAATCGGAACGTAGGAAGGAGGTTTTAGAGGGGGTTAAACATTAAAAAATATATATATTGATATGGTATTAAAACACCCTGTGTTCTAAAATAATGAAATAAATTAATAATAATAATAATAATAATAATAATAACCATACTAATAATAATGATGATAACAATAATAATAGTAATAAATTAATAACCCTGTATTATGAAAATATTGTAAGAAATCTTAAGAGAAGCAGACTAAGAGATAGAAAAAATGGTTTCTAGATAAAAGGAGATTGTTAGAAAAGTCAGTTTTTGAAAGTTAATCAATTTTGAAATGTTAAAAAAAATTAATGTCAGAAATTTAAAAGAGAATTGTACGTTAAAAAAGATAGATAGAAGAATTTAAATAAGCAAACCTGTAAAAAAAAAAACTTCCTAAAATGTAATAAGAAGTATAAATTACACAAGAATGTAAAATGTACATATGATGATAGGCAACTGATGAAGGAGTTGATTTGAGTACAAGGACAATTTGGATAGAAGTCGACCAAGACCGTGAGTACGCCGTTTATAAACATTTTAATTGTGCAAGTTTTTTTTGACTATTCCTTAAAAAAGGAATAAAAGGTATTCATTATAAGTTTTGTTGAAAATAGACATAATAATAGTTTTAATAATTTTTCATAATTGTTTCAATTGAAAGGCTAATCAAATATGAATTATTTGATTTTGTAATTTGAACAGAGTTGTACTTCAGTAGGTGTAGTAGGGTAGTATTAGTTATATATAATTTTAAAAGGATATTAGAATATCTAAAATTTGTTAGATTGTTCCATAATGGTTTCTGTAAATTAAACAAGTTGATCTTTAGAGAGGTTTGTTTATTTAAACATATAATTTACAAAATACAGGGTACAAAGATTAAATCAACTCATAAGTTTCATTATTTGTTATATTGTTGATTTTGATAAAATAAAATTAAAATAAAATAAAAATAAAATTAAAATAAAAATAAAATTAAAATAAAATTAAAATAAAATTAAAATAAAATTAAAATAAAATTAAAATAAAATTAAAATAAAATTAAAATAAAATTAAAATAAAATTAAAATAAAATTAAAATAAAATTAAAATAAAATTAAAATAGAAGTATAATAAAATAAAATTAAAATCAAAACTAAAATTGAAATAAATTAAATTAAATTAACTTAAATAAATTAAAATTAAAAGAATATTAATATCGTAACTTGAAACACCCCTGAGATAAGAGCATTTTTGAGTCAAATTAAAAGATAAAGTGGGAAGCCGAGGTAAATTAATATTATAATTTAAATTAAAATAAAAATAAAAAAAGGTATTGTGAGAAATCATAACAATATATATATATATAAAAAGATAGAAATGGCAGATTTAAACCAAATTTTGTAAAAATATTTAGTAGTAGATCACTATTTTTATTTTTCAAAATATTAAATTTATTCGCGAACTCTAAGGTTATATTTAATTTGAAAATTTAATAAAATCATAAAAAGTAAACCAATAAACAGATTCAAATAAAATTTTACGAAGGCCTTTTTTTTATTCACAATGTTAGGTATCTCATTGATGTACGTTTTCTGGAGTGTTCAATGTTTAAAAAGTCATACAAAAAAGTTAATTTTTCTTCAAAACAAACTCATTGATGAACGTTAGAAGGGGTTTTAAACGGTAAAAATAAATAACAAATAGGAAGGTCATGTCATATTTTGAATATTTATTTATTATGATAAACTCTATTTTCTCGTAAAATTAAAAGTGTAAATTAAGGGGGTTCTTGTTAAAATTTAAAAATTTATAGGAGGCAAAAGAATAAATTATTGCAAAAAAGAACTTATCAAAGTAGATGTGCAGCAGCCGTTGTGAGCTATAATACAAACAGACCTATTTACACCATAAAGAAATATTTTAATAATGGTACAACTCCTACTAAGATTTTATCAAAACTTGAACTGAGGCGAATTGAAAAAAATAAAAAAGCCAAGCCACGAGTTTGTCGAAAGTTAAAGTTTGCACAAAAAAAAATTAACGGATGGATGTGAAAGTTACGGTCAGAAATGTAAAAAGCCTGACATGACTGACTCAGAATATTTAGAAGCTAAAACTAAATTTCTAGAAGAAATTAAAAAAAGTAATGAAGATATCTTAGAAACAGAAAGCTTAACACGGGAGCAGGCAGATTGCCATATTTGGTTTTTGGAAAGAAGATAACGTCTGACTGCTTCTCTGTTTGGATCAGTATGTAAAAGAAGGTCGACTACTAGTTGTAAGTCGCTAGTAGAAGCATCTTGCATCCCAAGGTATTTGTCTCAGCGGCTTGCGAATATGGCAAAAAAAATTAAAAAGTAGCAATGGAGCAGTTACAAAAAACCATTGGCAAACCGATTAGAAAATGTGCTTTTCATAGATGAGGAAAGTTCCTTTTTGGCCGCTACTCCGGATGGCCTAATAGATAAGAGAGGCATTGTCGAAATTAAATGCCCATATTCAGCACGGAATATGACGCCTGAAGAAGGTATTCAAACAAAAAAAAAATTACCTTTTGGTCGAGAAACGGCGACATTAATAAAATGCATAACTGGTATTATCAGGTGCAAGGACAACTGCAAATTTCCAGAAGATCATACTGTGTATTTGCTGTTTGGACAACTCACGATTTAAAAACTGACACCATATTTCGTGATCCTGAGTTCTGGGTGAAAAGCATGAAACCAGTTATTAGTCAATTTTATTTTGACTGTATTTTACCGTAAATTGTAGATTCTAGAAAATCTAGAAATATGCCTGTTAGAGAACCGAAACATATACTAGAGACTGTAAAAGAAACAGAAAAAAAAACCTTAAACAATAACTGTATACCTAGTTTCAGAATTGTTTTATTTTAGTTTTAGTTTTCTTAGTCATAACTTTGTTATTTTTTTTATTCATATATAATAATATACAGGGTTGGGCATAATTGGCGGAACACCCGATTTGTGGCTCAATTATGGATTGTATTGAAAATTAACCCAAATAAAGTTTTTTGTATATTTTATGTACTATTTAATGACGCTTGGGGATTTTCATTATCTGTCATATTTATCAAGATATGACGTCATCGGATGAAATTTTAAATGAATCACCCTATATTTATATTTTTTTTCAGATAGATCTTTTCTTTCTGAATCCATTAATGTAAGGTTTGAGGGTCTCCGAGTTCATAACAAAATAGAAAGTAAACATTTATTTAATAAAAAATAATAAAAATTATCAATCGAAGTATTACAAATCTCTCAAAGTAAGTGTTCGAAGTGAAAGCCTCCAACTGCCTGACAATATCCTAGTCTATCAACAAATGATCTTAAGGCATTTTGATAAACTTCAGGTGTTATTTCTTGAACAGCAATTCTTATTTTGTATTCCAATTCTTCCAGCGAATGTGGCAGGTCCTTATAAACTACTGATTTCAAATGGCCCCAAAGAAAAAAATCCAGTGGGGTTAAATCCGATGACCGTGCCGGCCACTCAATATGTCCTCTTCGACCCACCCATCTCTGTGGAAATATTGTGTTCAGGTACTGCCTCACTCTAGCATCGAAATGAGGTGGAGCACCATCTTGCTGGAACCAAATTTCATCAGAAAGTTGTAAGTGATTTCTGTGATTTGGATATAAACGAACTAACTCTGGAACTATCTGCTCTTGAAGTAGTTGCAAATAACGATCACCGTTCAGAGTTCCTCTCATGAAGAATGGTCCAATAATTCTTCCTCTAACTATACCAGCCCAAACATTTAACTTTTGTGGATATTGGGTGTGACCTTCTTCCATCCAGTGAGGATTATGATCAGACCAATACCGGCAATTATGTTTATTTACAAATCCATTGAGACAAAATGTTGATTCGTCGGAAAAAACAATGCTGTTCATCAACATATTATTTCCATTAATGGCATCCATCATTACCTGGCAGAATTGCATTCGCCTATCTGGGTCATCTTCATTCAATTCCTGGTGTAATTGCACTTTATAGGGATGAAATTTATTGACTTTCAGAATCCTCCTTACAGATCTCTCGCTCATATTATTGTCTAACGCAAGCTTTGGAACTGAAGTTTTTGGTTCTTCCTGTACACTTAGAACCACATTAAGTGCATTTTCTTCATCAGTGGCTGTCTTCTTCCGTCCAGATCTGGGATTATTTTTCACACTTCCTGTTTCATTAAACTTGCTCAAATTTCTGGATACTGTAGATTTAGAAATCGGGGAAATCCTGTCAGGAAATGTTTCATTGAACAAATTACAAGCTTCTTGCAGAGATCTCTTTCTGTCTCCAAACCCAATAATCATCAATAGTGTAATTCTTTCACGTTCACTCAGTTCAACCATGGTTTAAATTAATAAAAATTCTCAATAGTATCAAATGCTAAGAGTTATTTATTTTCGCGTATTGGGCTAGTTTGGGTGAAATGAATTGACTTGCAATTAAACTCAACTTGTTTGATTGTCTCCATAAACCAGAATGAATTAAAATCTACAGATTAATAAAAGGTGACAATAGTTTTTATAATATTATAAAAACCAAGTAAACAGTAACACAAAAACATTGGTAGGTATTTCTGTCAGAGATGTACAATAATCGTATTAATAAAACTCAGTGATTAATATCGAGATGTCAATATTACATTTTAATGTCAAAAAGTGAAACCATGGCAAAACAATTGATATTGGTACATTATGATGGCACAGACAACTTTGTGAATAGTTATTCATTAATTATTTAAAAGAACGTTTACCATTTTGTTTTATTATTTTCTGATGATAAGGAAAATCAGAGACCACCCGAACCCCATATTGATGGATTCAGAAAGAAAAGATCTATCTGAAAAAAAATATAAATATAGGGTGATTCATTTAAAATTTTATCCGATGACGTCATATCTCGATAAATATGATAGATAATGAAAATCCCCAAGCGTCATTAAATAGTACATAAAATATACAAAAAACTTTATTTGGGTTAATTTTCAATACAATCCATAATTGAGCCACAAATCGGGTGTTCCGCCAATTATGCCCAACCCTGTATAAGTACCTCCACGTTTAATATTTTCGATATTTTTGCAATAAAATATTCAAACTGTTTTTAAAATATCATTTTTTCTTTGTTTTTATACTTTATTGAATATTAAAAATAAATTGATATTAATGTATTGATTATTATTAATTAGACCTCCAAATTGGCTTTTTCCTCTGATTTAGTCTGTAATTTTATAATTAAAAAAGAAGCAAAACAAACAAATTTTATACATTTGCACACAAATTAGCACATACCCAACTAAATACTTTAATTAATTAAGGGCTTACAAAATTTTTTAGTCCTTCCAAAAAGTAAAATACGATCACATCTATTAGTTTTGTTGTTAATGGATTCCAGTGCGGAGGGCGCCACATTATGGTTAGAAAAATGTAACTTGCTGAGGGTCAGGCCGTGCGTGATTACTAACTTATTTTTTGACTTTTTTAAAGAAAGAAAATTTTAGGACAAAGTTAAAGGTTTGAAGTAGGGATGTATAGAATTAGATTTTCTAAATTATTTCTTATAACGACATAATTAGCGCCTTAAAATATGTAATATTGTTCCCTTTTCTATCCTGAATAATAGCAATGTTTAAAAAAAAATATTTTGTTCTTATACATCCCTAGAAATACCTTTTCTTTCGTCAACTGCACAAGCAGTTTTAAGTAATTTTGAAAAATAAAGTTATAATTCCGCACGAGCTGAGTCGCTGTTTTTGCTTAAAAATTCAGGCGGAGGATGGCCCTTAAACCGTTTGACATTTTTTCATGAAATTTTAGATGACGTGTTGGAATACCATGACTAACAAAATCGAGGTAGAGGCAATATATTTTTTTTTATTTTTGTTGAATTTTGGAGGGTGTCACCGCCCCTTTCTCTACTCAACTTTTTTGTAATATAAAATTTAATTAAAAATCAAAAGCTACTGAAATGCAACATCTATTTGGAAACTTTTTTGTCTTTTAGTATTTGTTTGTAAAATGTTTGGTTTAGACGATACAGCCACTTAAAATGACATCTTAAAAATATTCAATGTAAATTATACGTATGCAAAAATATCAAAATTCAATTTTCATTGTTAAAACTATGTAGTAAGTGTATATAGGAGAAGAATGTAATTTTGAACACCTGTCAAATTAATTTTGATGACAGTTTGTAATTTAAAAATAAACTTGATTTTGATATTTTTCATACGTAGAATTTCCATCGAATATTTTTAAGTTGTCACTTCAGATGGCTGTATCGTCTAAACTAAGCTTTTTACAAATAAATACTAAGAGACAAAAAAGTTTCCAAATGGATGTTGCATTCGAGTTGCGATTCATTTGTAATTAAATTTTATACTACAAAAAAGATGAGTAGAGAAAGGAGCGATGACCCCCTCCAAAAACCTATAAAAATCAAGAAAAAAATATTGCCTCTTCCTCGGTATTATTATTCATGGTATTCTAACACGTCATATAAAATTTCATGAAAAAAACGACAAACGGTTTAAGAGAAACGTTAAAAATATAATTTAAATTTTTATCTTATACACTCTGAAACTTTTTTTGTGTGCACTTTTGTATATAGGTAAGTACGGTTTAATCGACCTATTTTTGACCCAAGAATATGTGGTATAATTTATGACCAATCTTTTTGAAACACCCTGTATATTTTATGAGCGCTCTGTACTGTGTTTATACTAACTTATGCACTGTTACTACTTTACTGAAAAGAGTTTTATTATAAATAGTTCAGAGGCGGAGCATAGATATCAACCTTCCTTCCTATATTAGAATGATTCTGACCATCAACACCATTTCTTTCGATTTCGTTTCCAATAAAACCGAACAAAAGATCGGAAAACAATCGGAACGGGTAATAATCATCTTACCTGTCACGGTTTTAATGAAAATATATAAAATTCGATATTAAAATCCAAGTTTGGTCTCTTTCCGCTCGACGATGATATTAAATTTCTGAACGGCATCCACTTCATTTCCTGCATTTCCCCATTACATTTGAAAAATGTTCAAAGAAAGGCAACATCTAAGAAAAAATAATTATCGCCGTTTCTTTTAATATTACTCATTCGTTTCCACTACATCGATTCGAGCGAATCAGGACGTTTAATAGGTGGACGAAATTTTGGGTAATATCCGATATACAATATCGGCCACTTATCGTTTTACAATACTCTTCGCCCAAATCTATGTGAAAATTACACAGTTAGCATAATTTGGAGCAGGAAACGAATAATATCAGCGTTGTCACGTTATAGGGCCTGGCCGCGTTGTAACGATTTAGAATGGAAAATAAGGACTAAAACAATATTTTCACTAGGTATAAGTTTAACCAAATTATTATATTGTCAACCTTCCTTTCTTTGATATAAACTTTCAATATCAATGCATACAGGGTGTCCGATTAGTTCGTAATTGTTCAATATTTCAATTTGTGTAATAGACACGCAAACAAGTTTTACATAAAAGTTATATGGATTTAGAAAATACATATCTAAAAAATATTTTTGGATATACAGGGTGTTGCTTTATTGCCTGGCAAATAAAAATGTATATATTTTAAACAGAACTCCCTATATTTTACTTCAGTTTTAGAATGGTTTAGTAATACTGTATTCAACCCTAATTTTTTTTTAAATATTATTAGGTTGCCAAGCAATTAACTTTTTTTGAAATTAGACAATGATGCAGAACCTAAATTAAATTGTCATAATTTAAGTAATTTAACAATGATTTCAAAATTTTTTAAAATACAGACGAATAGTGGCGATAGAACTGAATTATTTTATACAGAGTGTTTTGAAACATGTCTTAAGTATGACTAATTTTAAGTTCAATTTAGTTTTTTAAATGCAAAACCCTGTATATTATTTTAGGATAAAATTCCTTATAAATTTACCTATCCAACGATACCAACAAGTTAACCATTAACAGATACATAAAAAAAAATAACACGAAAGTTCTATGACAATATTTTACAATTATTATTAAAAAACAGGGTGGTCCATAAACGAGGGGCTGACCAAACATATACATTTTTAAAGCAAAATACCCTACAAATAGTTATACATATTTGATTGTTTTACATCGTCAAATAATTTTAATAGGCTTCACTCATTTGCTATGTGGTATATAGGGTGTGTCCAAATGCGAGGTTACGAATTTTTCAATTTTTTAAATGGAATATTCTGTATGTTATACCACCAATTAATTCCATTTAAAACATTGAAAAAATCGTAACGCCGCGTTTTGACATATCCTATATACAACATATCAACTAAATAAAAACAATTAAAATTGTTTGACGATGTTAGAACAATCAAATATATATAACTGCTTGCTTTAAAAAAGTATGAATTTGGTTAGCACCTCGTTTATGGAACACCCTATATATTTAAGAATAATTGTTATATATGGTCATACAACTTTTATAGTAAAAATGTCTTCGTATTTCCAATAATAAAACAGCTATAGAACAATTACGCACCTTTTATTTGTGTTATTGGCTAAAATGATAATATCGTTGGGTAAGCAAATTAAGAAGGAATTTTATTCTAAAATAATATACAGGGTGTTGCATTTGAAAAAATTGAATAGATTGAACTTAAAATTAGCCATATTTAAGACATATTTCAAAACACACTGTATAAAATAAATCAGTTCTATCACCACTGTTCGTTAGCTTAGTATCTTATAAGTCTGCATATTAAACAATTTTGAAATCAATGTAAACCTACCTTAATTATGCTAATTTAATTTGGGGTCTGCATCATTTTCTAATTTCATAAAAAAAATTATTTCTTGACAACCATACAATATTAAAAAAAATCTAGGGTGTAAGAATAGTCAAGCTAAATCTCGCCCTATGTACTTTACTTTTGTGCAATAAAGACGTTTATTATTATTATTATTATTAATATAGTGTAACCAAACCATTCTAAAACTGAAATATACATTTTTATTTGCCAGGCAAAACTGCAACAACCTGTATATGCAAAAATATATTTAAAATCCATTCAACTTTTATTTGAAACTTTTTTGCGTGTTTATAACAAAAATTGAAATAATTAACAATTAAGCACTAATGGGACACCCTGTATAATGATTTTAAAACTAAAAAAGGTTTATTTTTTTTGTTTTCTTTTCGCAACTGGTGACGTAATGAATTTTTTGCAACCAGTTTCATAATGTTCAACATTATGCAAGTGGCTGCATAAAGTAGATCATTTTGAGACTTGCTGCGATTACAAACAACACGGAAAAAAAATTGTAGAACAAATTTCTACAATTATACATTTTTTCTCTAAAATAAATAGTACATATAGGGACAGGGACAATTTGTAGTAAAAATTTCCAAATATTTGTAGAGAATGTATTGTAGAGATATCTACAATATTTAGCAAAAATATCCAAATGCATCATAAGAATTGTTCTACAAATTGTTATAATTTTTGCTATTCATTGTATGAATTTATGTTAAAAATGTATTGCGTTTTATAAAAATAAATACGAAAATGTTAGACAATAAATAGTAAAAATTCATACAAATTGTAGTAATTTTTAATAAAATTTGTAGTAGTATTTTATAACTATTATAATTATAACCTAGAAAAAATGTTCCTTAATAAAATATTCAATTTATTGTTTTAATATAAAAGATACAAAGTCTTAATTACATTATGTAATAAATAACAGTAAAGTGGCGCTGGGAAACAGTAACAAAGCCTACACAGAACACGAGGCTAATGGCCGTAGTAGTCGACGCCGATGACACCAAATTAAAAAAAAAAAAAAAAAAAAAAAAAATAGCGCCCTCAGTCTCAGTTGGCTTTTCTGCACCTGAAAAATATGAAATAAAAATTAATACCTATTGAACTGTTCATACCCTTAATTATAACGGGGATATTTATCACCTTTACACTGATTTGGATATTAAATGACTAAGTCAAATAACTAACAAAAATGAGAAAGTAGGTATGTCATAATTAAGACAAAAAAAACATCATTGAACTTGGCACATTTGTTCGTTGGGCACAACATTCGAATGTTGACCACAACTTTTTTTTTTAAATTATCTACTAAGGTTATTTAAATTAGTCATCTAAAGGTAAATTATTCAAAAACAATAATAAATGTACTTACCACTAATAGAAGTTATTATTAAAATTTTCTCAAACGCATCGGTGCTTACAATATAATAATGTGTTGTACTCGTATATGTACCATGCTTTGTTTTGTGAACATGGCGAACGGCTACTGCTGTCTGGCCGTCTGGCCATTTATGATCAACGTCAGAAAACGTTGGCCAATAGCAGAATTTTGTTTTATTCACATGATTTAGAATCTCTACAATATTATAGAATATTTTTGAACAAAATTAAATTTTTTTCATAAGAAGGGATGTAAAGTATTACTATTTTTTGTAGAGAAAATTACTATTTTTTGTAGAGATAATTATTACTATTTGTACAAATTTTTACAGAAGTTAGTAGTAGTAATTACGATAATTGTAATACATTTCTACTTCTACAAACAATAGTAAAATATACTAAACATTGTGGACTTCTTTCCTATTGTTCTAGCATTTTATTCGACAATTCAATTGCTACAATAATGAATAGTTTTTAACTATAAATTGTAGTAAAATTTTCTACAAAAAGTTAAGTATTTTTCTACAAGTCAACATTGTAGTAAAATTTTCTAGTCACACTTTTTTCCGTGAATGTCACCTTTTTTATTAGAATACCGCATCAATCATTTGGTTATTAGCGGACATAAGCAGTTTTACAAATGAGTATGGTTATACAATTACATTATTTATGTTTTAAATTTTAAGTAGTAGATTTGTTCCTTATAGAAAGTTAACAATGTTCCTTGTACTGCATTTCTGGAAGATGTCCGGTAAGTTGGATGAAATATTGTTGTTGACTCTTTCATTTTAATATAGCGGACATTCCACTAAGATGTGTTTGATTCTTAACGCTGTTGCTAGGTACACGCTAAAGTGTACACAAATCAAAAAATTATATACACGCGAAACGTCATATTGCTGTGGTGGGAGGTGTTTGTGTGAATGCGTCTTGTTTGTTTTCATTTACGCCGTGACTAGCACAGTAGTAATTTATAAACCTTAGAAGCAAATTTCACATACATGAACAGATAATAATAATGCCGTGACAACAAGAAAACGAAGTAATGACTTCTCGTAAGGTGGCGGCTTCACCGCCACAAAAATATTTCAATCCATACCTAGCTACGACCGGCGTGAACACCAAAGGCCTGCACACAGCTCACCTTCGCGTGTATATAAATTTTTGAATTGCGTACAACTTAGCGTGTACCTAGACACTGTGGATTCTTAACGACACTTCTCACGCGAAACATTCAGGTTCTGACATGTTTTGGAGTAAATGTTCATGAGTTAAGCGAGTGTGACCAGACGTAATCTTGTGACACAAACTTGTGATGGCGGGTGGGTGACGCGGTGGCCCACGAACTAAAACTAAGTTTAATTTCCAATAATTTAGAGTTCTTGTTTTACCAAATTTCATTCCATTAATCTGGGATTTTTTGATTTAAAGATTGATTTTAGATCACTTGCTGGGACTTCATTGAGAAGTTTGAGTGTGGAGTCTTCTGTGGCGTGTTTTGCATACTTGTCAGCCAGTTCATTGCCTTTGATGCCTATATGTGAAGGAACCCAGAGGAAGTTTATTGGTTTAGGCTTTATAAGGCTAATTTCTTGTTTGATTAGTTTGACTATGGGATTTTTGGAGGATAATTAGGATATGACATGAAGAGTTAATGGAATTAGTAATGATTACAAATTGATTTGAAGAAGATGTTTTGGCATAGAGAAGTGATCTATAGATGGCATGTAAGTCGCCAGAGAGAATTGTGCTTAAGTTATTTAATTTAAATGTTTGAATTTCTTCATCTGCTATTAACGCTGCGGTGGTTGACGTCTTTGTTTTAGATGCGTCAGTGTAGATTGCTTGACAGTTGTGATAACCAGAAATAATATTTTGGAACGTATTTCGGATTAATTGGGGGTTGGTATTTGTTTTAGTGAAGGAAAGTAGTTGGGCGTTTATATTTACAGAAGGAGTTAGCCACGGTGGAGGTGAGGGAATAGCTAGAGAATATACTTGCAGATTTTTGAGGTAAATGGAATTTCATGAAGTGGGAGGTGAAGTTTTCCATATGAGAAATTTGAAAAGTGCCTGTAAGTGAGGGAATCATGTGATTTGCGTACTGCAACATTATATAGACTGTTGTATTTTTGAATTTAAAGGAAGTTCACCAATCTCGCACTGAAGGCTCATAATAGGAGTTGTTCTGAATACTCCCGAGATGGTTCGTAAAGCATTATTCTGTATTATGTCTAGTCTTCAATGTTATCAAGGATGCTGAGGCATATGCTACGCACCCATAATCTATTTTGGAGCGAATCAGTGTTGGTTCGTAAAGCATTATTCTGTATTATGTCTAGTCTTCAATGTTATCAAGGATGCTGAGGCATATGCTACTTACCCATAATCTATTTTGGAGCGAATCAGTGTTCAATAGAGTGTTAGCAATGTTTTCCCATCTGTAGCCCACTTTTTGTTTGCTAGTCATTTAAGAAGGTTTATCCTTTTTTGGCATGATATGACTAGTTTACGAATATGAGATTTCTAAGTTAGGGATTAGTCGAATATCAAGCCTAAATATTTTATTACTATAGTATAGGAAAGTATTTAATTGTTAAGTTTTTAGAACGGGTGATCTAGGAAGTTGGTTATGTCTTTTGGAGAAGATAATACATTTTGTTTTTTCAGAGGAGAAGCGAAAGCCACTTTGTTTCGACCAAATGCTTAGTCTATTTAATTCCTGCTGCATAAGCTGTGCCATGTTTTTCAAGTATTTACCTTTTGTGATAATTATCAGATCATCAGCAAGTAGAGGTTTTTGAGATAATTTTAGCACGTCGTTGATGGCTAGTGGAAATAAGGTGGGGCTAATAACGGATCCTTGAGGTGTGCCATTTTGTTGATATTTTCTGCTTGATAAGATGCCGTTTGTTCTTACTTGAAAATTTCTGTTTGAAAGAAAATTTTGAATGAACGCTAGAATGTTACCTTGGTAGCCCTAAGAATCTAATGTAGATATAATTTTATGGTGCCAAGTCATATCGAAATCTTTTGTTAGTTCGAAGTAAACAGCCATACAATTCTGCGTGTTGAAAAATGCTTCATTGGTGTGTGTTTCTAGGTCGACTAAATTATCAGTAGTAGACCTACAGGGACGAAAGCCAGCTTGCTCTGCAATGAGTTGTTTCTTTTCTTCCAGATACCATATCAAGCGTTTGTTTATAATTTTTCCAAATAATTGATTCATGACACATGTTAGTGATATTGGATGAAATGAGTCAGCTTTATTAGACACTTTTCTTGTTTTTAAGATTGGTATAACAATAGTTGCCTTCCATAATTTGGAAAACGTTTGTTGTATCCATGTGGTATTGTAGAAGTTTAACAAGTGAAGTATGACCTCCCTTGGTAAATTTTTCAAAAATGCTGCAGGAATATATTTTAATTGAAGGAGAGCGTCAGTTAATTCAGAAATGGTGATTGATAGATTAATTGGATTATTATTATTTATTATTTGTATCGGTTTTGTGTATTCTTCTGTTCTATGTTCTGTTTTATGTTTTTTAAAATCTGGGTCATAATTTTTACTATTGGATGTTTGGGTTATGAAGCTGGCAAGTTTCTCTGCGATTAGTGTAAGGTCTGTAATGGTGTTACATTGTACGTTTAGTCCTCTGATGCCATAATAGCATTTTGTACCAGATATTTCTCTAATTTCTTTCCAAACAGAATATAACGGCGTATTGTGATTAAGGCTTTCCACGTACTTAGACCAAGATTCTTTTTTGGCTTTGTTGGTTACAAGTTTAGCATGTGCTCTTTTCTTTTTTAGGGTTATCAAGTTTTCTGTAGTCTTGTTGTGTTTGTATAACGTAAGAGCTTTTTTACTTTGTTTTATGGCTTGACTACATCCATCATTCCACCAAGGGACCACTTTATTTCTCTCAACGATTTTGCATTTTCCGATAGATTTTAGTGCAGATTCTATTATTAAATTATTGAACGGCATTAGTGATTCATCTACGTTATTTGATGAATGCATTTTTGTTAGACCTTTTTGGAACATTTCCCAGTTGGCTAGATCTAGTTTCCATTTGGATACGGATATAAAAGTTTCTTCCTTGTAGTTGGAATTGGTAATTAGAATTGGAAAATGACGGCGTGCATAGTGATAAATCAATAGCCGAGAAATTTTCTGAACCGGCATCAAAATGGGTAGGAGATCCATCGTTTAGAAGTCCCAGGTTTTGGTTCCGAATTATGTTAGCAATTTTTTTACCCGTTGGAGTGGTTTTGTGAGAGCCTCAGAATATGTTGTGCCCATTCAGGTCACCCAGAATAATTTTGGGATTGGGTATCTAGTTGATTAGATCTTGGAGTTCAGTTTCATCGTCTATACAATTTGGGACATATATATTTTCAGAGATGAGCCTAATTCAATAGCCATCGCTTTGAAACTGATATTTAAATGAAATTCTTTCGCTGTGAGATGATGTGTTAAATAAATACATACACCACCAGATGCATGGTTGGTATTGCTTTTGATTTTAGCTAGAGATGCATCAAATCAAACTAGTTTGATTTGAAAAGTCAAGTTTGATTTGACTTGAAAAATCAATTTTTTTTTTATAAAAGAGTTTGATTTGATTTGAAAATCAATTCGAGAGCTTGATTTGAAATCACTTTTTCAAACTGTTTGAAATAGTTTGAAATACGAAAAGTGTTACGTACCTGTACCGGCCGTACCGCATTTTTAATTTAAGGTTACGCAATGAGACGTAGCAGGGATATAGTATCCCGGCCAGTTATATCTGATCCCGGCTGACGAGTCGTCGTCGTAAGATTATTTGTTTTAGTTTTATATTTGCCAAGCGCCAGAGGCACAAAACACAGCCAGAGGCTAACGCTGACCACCTATCTCTTTGGAAACAAATACTAATAAGTGATTTGGAAATGTCCGAGCCTGAACCATTTCAATCACAAAGCACGTATCTTCTAGAGACCCCACGCCAATGGTAGACTTTTAAACCAAATTAGCGCCACCTTGAGTTTGGAGCAGAAACTAAAATGACAATTGACAGATGGCGGTAAATTCAAATTATAATTTTTAGTACTAGGTAATAGTTCTAAATTAAATTTTAAATGATTTTCACATAAATTATTTTATAAAATAAAGTATGGAACTAGTAAGTTCGAAACTTTTATTTTACAAAATAATTTAGGTGGATATGCCAAATTTAAGGAATTAATTTGTTATAATGGGTCTAATTTGGAGAGTTGGTTCTGCATATTATTATTAAATAAAATATAAGATATATCAATAAATAATAAATAGAACATTCTTAAAATATGTTTATTAATAACTTAAATAAATATTATTGGAACAAAACAAATACAAATAATAATAATAATACATATTTAACGAATACTTACTTGGAGCAAATAGGTATACAATCTCAAATCTTTAAAATATCAATATATATGTGAAGTAGAAACTAGGATATAAAGGTGCGTTTAGTCAGCCTGATTTAGTTTTAAGCATTAACATAGACATTAACATAAAAGTTAATTTCAATACATTTTAATGTACCTGTTTCTACAGAATAACATAAGCATAAACATTAACATAAACTTAGTGAAGATAAATAAAATCCAACTTAATGCTTAAATTTATGTCGAAAATACAATTGCGCATGTGGGTTAAAAAAGTGAGGTTAAACTATTTTCCTAACTTTAAACTTTTGAACTTCTAAACTCTTTTTCTGTACTTTTATTAATAGCACTTGTGAGGTAGTTAGCAGAGCAATTTCAGAAGCACCTACCATACACCTCTTTTCCATTTTGTATGATTTGTCATATCTTATGTTAATGCTTAAATTTTCTGTATAAACGGTTTTGTTTTAAAATCCTTAAATTAATGTTTATGTTAATGTCTATGTTAGTGCTTAAAACAAAACCAGGCTGACTAAACGCACCTTAACATTTTATTAACACTAAAGTTATATTTTATAAATGTCTTTTTACCTGAAGGATAAATGTGCAAAATGATTTCGGAGTCTAGTCCAGTGATAAATTGATTACTTGTTTGTCTTTTTATGATGCATGGTAAATCAATGAAGTTTTTCTCGAAGTTTTCAACATAGCACCAAAATTATTGCAAAACACAGTAGTAAATAGAAAAGCAAAACATCACAATTTTGCAAATAACTAAGACGAAACTATTAAACAGAAACCAAAAGCCAAAGCCAACAAAAAAATCACTAAAATCAGAGGGAAAAATGAGACTAATCAAAAACTTAAATAAATACACGTCACATCTTTGGATTCTTTGGTTAAGTTTTTCGCCCATGAAAACTAAAAATGGAGTATGAAATAATAATTTCACCAGTTGTCGGTTTTGACCCTGGTCATTCACGTGGAACCTCTATGTGCTTTGTGATTTCAATCCTGCGGTTCAGAATTTATCCCTGATGAAAATTAATATGATTCTGAAGCCGATGATGCGGCTATTCAACAAAACGAATTATTAACAAAATCAGCCCTCCAAAGCCAATGTAAAGATTCCGAAAATTTTAATATAGTTGTAATAGCTTTCTTTAAAACATCTTGTAGTAAAAACCTAGACCCAGTCGATAAAAATTCCCGGAAATATAAAATTACAAAATATTTATCTGAAGGCAGGGCTGACTAATAGTTCAGAAAATGTATTGAATTGGCGGAAGAGGCTCGAGACTGTATTTCCAATATTATCTAAAATGGCTAGAAATTTCTGCTACATCGGCATCAATAGAGAGGATTTTTTTAAGAGCTTCTCTAACAATTACCAAACGAAGGAATATACTAAATGATGAATCTGTTTAATGTCTTTAAATTCTTGGACGGCTAATAGAATTTTAACAGACTTTATTTCAACATTAAAGTAAAGAAAAATAATGAAAATGTAAATCAACATTTATAATTTGTGAATCAAGATTTCTGTTCTATTTTAATATCCAACAAACGAAGTATAAATACTTTATTTTTCTTTCATTTATTAGGCAGCTTTTTTTATATTCGTACTAATAAAATACTTCCAAACCAGAGCAATTTAATTATTCAAACTTTCAAAACTAGTTTGATCAAAAAGTTTGATATTTCAAACTTTAAAATTTTATAGTTTGATTTGATTTGATTTACAGCATTGCTAGGTTTGATTTGAGTTTAATTTGAATTCAAGTCAAATTCAAGTCAAACTCTTAAAATCAAATCAAACTCGTGCATCTCTAATTTTAGCAAATATGTTGTAAGATTTGAGCTCATAAATATAAGAGTCTTTAAAGTTAGTTTCATGAAGACATATGATGTCTGGTAAATATTAATTTATAAGGAGTTGGAACATGGGAAGGCGGGTTCGGAGACCATTAAGGTTCTATTGTGAAATTAAATTGTACATTAAAAATATTTAAGTTTGGAGCTTGGAGTAAGCAACTGAAAGACGGTGGTTAGCAAAGTGATGAGTCGCTGTCACTTGCAGTTATGCCAGATTCGATTTGCTTGGCGAGTTTTCTTTTTATTCTAGTACAACGTCCTTGAGTTTTTTTTTTCTAGAAGAGGATGAATCATTTCTAGGATAGTCAAAATCTCGATGGGTCTGTCGTATAATCTTTGGCTGTGGTCAAGACATATTTGCTTCCAGTGTTTCTTTCAGAAGTTGTTCTAGTTGCTGACTGTTTAAAGAGAAAGCTGGGTAGTGGTTGTCAATTAAATTCTTAATCGTATTTGAGAATTTCACATAATTATCTTTATTTTCCTTTCTTGATTTTTGTTTCTTGGCTATTATGCTTTGAGGTTTGACGAAGCTATCTGAGTTATTAGAATCGGTTGTAGTCACCTTATATGTCAAAATTAGAAAAAATAATTTTGTCCATCTGTCTTGGTAACGAGCACCACATGGACGATCCCACCCCATCGTTCTCAGTTATTTGTTGGATAAAAACTGCCGGGAAATGACAGATTTTTATCAGTCACCGTTTCCCTCTTACTTTTCAATTTTCCTGTTCGGTTTCTGAAGCACTGTCAGGAAGAAAAAAAGTGCGCTTTACTTAAGAAATTGAAAGAAATCTTTTCAGATGTCTGTTCATGCCAGACAGATTTCAGACATCGAATATTATAAAAATAAACATTTTAAGATATATACCTATAGATAAATATTTGATATTTCATGGATAGCAATCTGTAAAATGATACGAAATGGCAGAACGTTTTTTGGGATTATGGATTATATTTACATTGCGATCTTTTAAAGAGTATAGGTATTTGTGTATCATACGTTGTACATCAATAGATTGAAAATTTAAAAAAACTATTAGAACATTTTCCCGGTTTAAAATACCAACCATTAATTTTAATCTGACATCTACAGGTTAAAATACTTAAGTTTATCCACAGATCAATTCTGTCTACTAGAGCAAAGCTAGTATAGTATTTTACATGTGTCCGTTATAATTACAAAAAATTGCTAATTTTTTTTGAGTAAAATTACCAGTCAACAACGAAATTCGCTTTTAAAAAGGTGAAACTTTGCCTGTGATATATATGCATATAGAACAAAATACAATAATTAATTAAAACACATTCATATTTCAAAAAATAATTAATTTTAATGCTAAAGTAGAATCGCAGTTAATTAAAATTTATAATTATCTGCAATTTTGTTTCATTTTATGTTATTTTTGTCGATTCTTTTATCTACATATACCTACAGTAAAAACTGAGTAACATAAAAAAGTATTTACCTTTAGAAGTAAAAAACATGAATCACATCTATTAGAAGAAAAATGTGCTTTTTACTTTTAAAATGATTTCAAATTTCAAACCGGGAATGCTTACCCAGCTAGCTAGCAAGAGACGTCGTTTCACGTCATAATCACGTTCAATTTTGGTCAATTACTTCGATGTGATTTTTTGACGCAAAAATAACGCAATGATGACGTAATTTTCGGACCAATTTGACACATAAACACAGTAGCTGCGAATAAAATAAACCTATTTATGTCATTAATGCACTGCGAGTTTTTGTTATTCATTATTAAATAAATAGAAGGTAATTCTTACAATATTGTTTTTTAGCGGCCATTCTGACACCAAAATAAGACGAACTATGACGTCATTTAGGGACCAGATTGTCACGTTCCGAAATGAGGCGTTAAACTACTCACGTATACATGTCGATTCTATACCTTTGTTGTTTTGTTTCTATTAATTAATAAAAGTATCTTCAGTGTTTATATTAATTTATGATTCTCAGTTTAAATCTAGGGATTTTTAGGAATTTTCTTTTTCATACATAATTTTATGTTGTCGACACTGTTTGGAAATGTCAGATGTCACGTCATTGTCCAAGGTTCGTTGCATCTGCAACCTCCGAGCAATTACTAATAGAGGGAGCGTGAAAACGAGTTTGTAGGCGATTGTTGCGTTAGCAACATCTGTAGAGGAAGTGAGGAAGCGGGCACAAGGGGGAAGGTAAACATCCTTCTTGTTCAGTGGCGTATCATTTATCTATAAAAATACACATTGTCCCAACGTTATAATTGTAAAAAAAAAACTAAAAAAATTTGCTAATTTTACTATTTTTAAAATGAATACCGTCTTATATGTGTCTAATGCAGGAAATGAAACAAAATCACTGTAAAGGTCTAATTTTTTCAATTGAAGAATAAAACCTTAAAATCAATTTTATTATAAATAAATATAGGAGCGACTAGTTTAGGTCTTACAGGAACATCTTCAGGCCTGTAATATATTTAATTATTATAATAGGTTGGTCACTTACGAATAACATTAAATAGTATAAACCACAAAAATGGATCCATATTATAGCGTTACATCATTATAGAATTAAAGCTGTGAAAATAAAAGAGCAGTGCAAACGTAACTAAAAATAAGAAAACTGAGTACGGAATCTACAAGAAAAGAGGTGAGAATGAGCAATTACGAATGCATTTAAATTGCTCGGGATAACAAATAAAGCTGATAATGTACTGGTATAGTCCCCATTAAAGAAAGTCTGAATATGTTAAATAGGACGGCGTTTTCTCTATAAATCTGGAGAAGGTAAGGACGGAGGGAAGACGAATCTTGCTGGCTCAGGTGTAGATGGCTAGAAAAAGGAGCGTGTAGATGGAAGCTCCAGTAAATATCGTCACTTTCGTCTAATTTTTTATTCTCACTCACCGTTTCGGCTTTATCTTCGAAATTCATTTTTAAAAGGAAATAAAAGTAATCATTCAGGCAAGCATATAATAAAACAACATGAATTCATTATATTTAATAAGCTAATAAACGTTTATTTCAAAGAAAAAACATATATGTGAATATAAAAATTTATAAATAGATAAGATTAATATCAAAATCAATTTGAAAATACAACAGATAATAGAATGAAATATATTAATACAAGTACAAATAGAAAGTTAGTAACATACCTTCTAAAAGTAACACATTTTAAGTAGATAAATGTTTAAAGAGTTTATTCCTGAACATAACTAATCTAACGTTTTTCCCCTTTTTAATATTATGAGGGTTTTTGGTTGAAATGAAAATTATAATTTATTTTGGTCCTAATAAAAATTTAAACATAGGTTATCAAAGAGTAAAATACATAATAGAACTTCATAATCTTAAATCGTTATCAAAAAATTATTAATGGTAAAACTTCAAACAATAATTAGATTCTTAAACAAATTTCTAGTTTTTGTTTTGCAAAAGACTTTCTTGCCTTCTTCGGTTGCCTCTGCCACTTTTCTTTTAGTAGTTTCGAGGAGAATTTTCCTATGGAAACCAGTAGAACCATCAATTGGTTGGTAATATTTGGTAATTTTGATATTTTGAGTCTGGTAAGTCTTGTTAAACTTTCTTCTTAAGAAGCTATAACCTTATGGAGAATAAAAATTTAATGTTAAATCAAAAGCTCTTAATTAAGAATTATATTTGCAAAGGCTGTTTTAATAATATTTTCAAAAGTTCTTGGAATCGTTGTTAACAGAAACCTGCAAAAAAATATATATTTTTATTCCTAAAATATAAGATATCACACAATGCACATTCATATAAAATCATTGTGCTAGAAAAATAATAGGTAGTTACTGAGACAATTTAAAAAAAGTATTTCGAGAAACTCAACTTTTAATGTCATCATTGTACTTAACTTTTTTATTGCTAAATTATTAATAATGTCATTTTGTGTAGTTCGTTGTGATTTGTATAATATAATAAAAAACTATCGTCAATGTTAATGTGCCAAGTTTTTTTAATAATTATGTCCTTGTTATAGTAAAAACACATTTTTAAAGTTTTCTTGATTTCTGCTTTAAAATATCGTACAATTGAACTGACTAATTGTGTGTTTAAGTAAAGGTATATTTCTTTTTTGTTATAACAGTCTTTGTACATTGTTCTAACTTTTTAGATAATCAGAGAAAACAGTAAGCTATTTCACCAACAAAAATATAGAATAATTAATCTCACATCAAACGAAAAAAGTAATTTTAGGATGTCCTAATAGGTTTTAACTTAAAAACTAAATATAATGTATATTGCAACTGTGTTTAAATAAATGAATATTTTTATACCTGACTATAGCACTAGACACACATTTTTTTAGATCATAATGATCTGCATAACTCAAAATAGTCAAAATTCATATTATTTAAGTTGTTCTAGTATTGTTTTAGCATAATGATGTAAACTCCAATAAAAAATATTCACATTTTTTTGGGACGTTTTTTAAGGAAATTAAAAAAAAACATGAATAATGTGATATTCTTGTTTAGTTTTGTACTATATAATATAGTTCATTAGGTAGTGATTTAGAAGCAAATTATGTTCTATTTATAGAATAAAAAATCACTCATATCTAAATATTTATACCTATTTATATTTTGGACAGGAAGATTATTTTATGTTTTTGTCTCTGAATAGTTTTCTTAAGAATTTTAAAACCTTCCTTAGCTCTTTTGGGATATTCCATGCATATCTTAGAAGTTCATTTTGTTTAAACCTAAAACAAATTAAGTACAAAAACTGAACATTTAAACGTTACACAAAATTAGTCTTTTGGATTAGTTAAAAAAAAATGTCAACAAAAAAATGGCTATGCCTTTTTCCTTAAACATTCTTTTTGAATGAAACTTAAGTTTCTCTACTTACTTGCTATTTTAGTATTTTAGTAGCAGATGAATATAGTGTAGAAGTAGTGACAGGATTGATTATTATACTTCTTTCATCGAAATTGCATTTTTCTTTAATATTTTCCTTCCCTGAGGCCTGTAATAAAAATGTTCATTAGCATAAAAAGTTATTCAGGCGGTCACTTGTTGAATTCCTATATTTTGGAACCATGTATTTCTTTCTCATATCAAGAAAAGGAAACCTAAAAAAAATAACAATAAACTTTACAAAGATGTGATATTAAAATAATAATAAGTTATTAACCTTTACTATAATCATTATGAGACGGATAAAGACGAACTTAGCTGGAGTTTACTTGCTCTTAATTTTAATTTTTCGATAAGAAAATAAGAGTGTTTAATTGCAAATTAAAGCTGATTGCCTAATGCACCGCCTCTGATAATTAGGTTGTGTCTGTACTTACTTATGATATTATCTTGAAGAAGCATTTTCAACAGGCCTTTTACACATAAAGCATGTTTTCACCATATTATTAGAGATAATAAATCTTAAATATACATTTACAACCCTTACAACGTTATAAATAATAATATTTTCCGTAAAATACAAATAAGAAATTGACATGTGTCAGAAAGTGTCAGAACTGGCACTCACAAGGCGAGTTCGGTCAGTCAGGGGCTGGAGCGGGACAAATTTTTAAATGACATTTAAGCGTGTTAAACTGTCACTAATCGGACTAAACCTAACGCTAAAAGGGTCGTTTGGAGTTAAAAGTGTTAAAGGAGTTAAAGGAACTTGGCAGACCGAACGCAATGACAGAACACTTCTGGCGCTGTCAAACTTGGCAACGCTGATTAAATAAGCCAATTACAGAAGAGGTATTTTCCCCCTCGGGGGGAGTAGATGTTGCTAACAAAATTTAGCGCGGGGAAGGGGGGAAGACTCCCTCTAGTAGTAATTGCTCGGAGTCTGCAACTAACATTTTATCATTTGATTTTGCATGTTTTTTGAAGGTAAGTAGTTAGGAACTTTAGTGCGATTATTATTGTTTATATTTAGTATGTTTATAGGAATTCAATACGCCAATAAGCACGGCAGCGGAGTATCATAAATCATTAAAAGTGGGAAAAAGACATATGGTAGCTTCTTTTAAAATTGCTCTGCTAACTATCTCACAAATAAGTATTATTATTAAAAAGATGTAAAAAATACTTCACTTTTTAAACTCACATGTATGTGTAATTGTATTGTCGACATTAATTTAAGCATTAAGTTGGATTTTATTCATCTTCACTATGTTTATGTTAATGTTTATGCTTATGTTATTCTGTATAAACAGGCACATTGAAATATATTGATAACTTTTATGTTAATGATGTGAATTCTTAGAGAAGTAAATCAGGCTGACTAAACACACCTTTAGGCAACTTGAACACCTTACTGGTTTATGTCTTATTACTAAAACCTTACCCTTTACAGGAGCGTGCGGCCCATGGAAGCGAGGGAAGCACCGCTTCCCTACACTTTGAGATTTAAAAATAAATATTTTTCAGTTTACAATGCATAGAAATTAATATTAAATTAGGTACTATATTTTCTCTGAAACATTACGTTAACTTTGTAAATGTACTAACAATTCATTGGTATAATGTGTAAACGCACGCACCACCCATGGTAAAATTAATTGTGGAAGCGCGTCTTAAAAAAGCCGGCTCATCTTCCAATTGTTTTCGCTTCGTGTTATTGACCTTGGATTGCCGCGAGAGTAGTCAGTCTGTTTGTACACGTGAAATACGGTCGAGGGGCAGCGATTTTAACGTCGCCTTACGCATATTGCAATTCGCACCGCGATTCGACGTGTGAAGAAAATCGTAGACTTCAGATAGATTTCGGTTTGTTTTTCGTAGTTGTTTTTCTTTTTTATCGCGAAGCATGTATAATATTAAAGATTGCAAAGTTTTCTTTTCGACGCTTAGTGGTTTGGCTTCCTTCTTTTCAAAGTCATCGAAAAGAACTCGCGCTTTGGACACTCACGTTCAAAAAAGGTTTCCAAAAGTTGCTCCGACGCGATGGAACTACAATGGACGTTTAGTGCAAACAGTGTTTCAATACCGTGATTCTTTGATACACTTTTTTCAAGACGTTTGGAATAATAAAGAAACATGGGATGCTGAAACTGTTACTGCCGCTAAAGGGTATTTGCATTGGCTCAAACAATACTTTGATTTCAATTTTTTGCTCAACATTTTTGCAGAGATTTTCTCTTTTACTGACATTTTATTCGACATTTTACAGACAAAGTCAAATGACACTGGCTTTTGCACTAAACAAATTGATGATTTTAAAAATAAAATGAATAAAAAACGAGATCAGTTTGAACACTTTTGGAATAAGACTCAAAACATTGGCTTAGAACTTAAGAGAAAGAGAATTAGAATTAATAATGTCGGCGACAGAGAGACCTCCTATCGTCAATTATACGCCGACAAATAAACTCTCGATTTCAAAACTTTAACGAATTAAAATTTGTTGAATTGTGCAATTTTAATATTAGTAACTACGATTCATCAAAATTTCCATCGAAAGCTTTTAATTCACCAAAATTAAATTATGAAAATGTTTTCGATATTCCAGCATTAAAGTCTCAGTTAAGTGTTGTTTATGAAACAGCTGAAATTAGTAATAAAAAGATGCCCATCAATGTGTTAAATTTTCTTATAACAACTGGTTTAAATAAGTCCCTTTGTAAATTCGTCAAGTTGTGTGAATTAGTACCAACCATCCCAGCCACAAGTGCGTCAGTTGAGCGAAGTTTTTCGGCTTCAAAGCGCATTAAAAGTTTTATACGAAATTCAACAAGTGAAGACAGACTCTCTAAGTTAGCGCCAATATCCATTGAAAAAGAGTTTGTTAAACAGTTATCAGAAAATCCAAAATTTTACGATGTTATAGACAAATTTGTCAGCCATTGATGATAGGCGAATAGATCTTAAGTATAAATAAATGTCAACTGTAGTGTCAACTGTGCGAAAAATGCTGGAAAAAATAAAAAAAAACTTTAGTTAAATGTTTTTTTTACGTTTAAATAAACCAAGGAAGCTTTTCAATGGTAAGTTTTTTATAACTTCTGGTACTAAACTAGGTAATAAAGTAATAGTAACACTTCAAAAATCTCAATCTCGAATATCCGTAGTACTGAGGAAAAAAAAAAAAGCAAGATTTGGACAAAATGGTGAATGCGCCGCGAAACATTTTCGTCTGCGGCGCTGTGCTTACTGGTCTACTGTATTTTTTATACAATCGCTTCCCCTTCCAAAAATGTCACCGCACGCCACTGACCCTTTATGTACTGTGGTTTTAATTATATCGTTTTATGGAATTATTTTGCATTATATACCTTGATATTATATACCAAAATATACCTTGAAATTATATTTTTTGAATTTTTGTTGGTTACGAGGTACCTATTTTAGTTATAGTATTTCATATTTTATTTATTTAAAAAAGGTAGTAATTTATTTTAGATAACTACCAAAAAGCTAGCCAAAAAACAACAAAGGTTCTTATAACATCAGATATAACAAGTGATGATGAGGTAGAACCTCTTCCTCCTAAAAGAAAACCGAAGCCATTAAAAAGATTATTTTTTAGTGACGACAATGAATTCATTATTGATGACGAACCTATTGGTAAGTACTGCTTTGTCTAGCATAACTTATGTTTTATTATGAGTAAAAGTGTTACTTTTGAGACAGACACTGTTATAAGTACGTTTATTTTACTCCAAACAATTTTTTTCTTCAAATGTCAATAATTGTTTTTCACAATCTCACCTTTATCTTTAAAAGAGCTTGGGAGTAAAATAAATTTTCCTCTTACCAATATATTCCTTGTAAAAATAATAACATTTCTTCATTCCAATAATAATTATAAAAAAAAGTCAGATTAACCTAGTTTAAAATTTACAAGTTTACATAACTTTTAAAATTAGCATCATAAAATTATTATTAAAATATTAGGTTTTGACCTATGAAAATAAAACTAAATTTTGTATGTTAGCTAGAAGCATCTAGTACTCTTTAGCCAGGAGCATCTAGTACTCTACATATTTTTTTATTGATTTCTCTTGACAGGTCAGATTTTATTTATCTTGTTTGCGTATAATAATCAGGTGTTAACCATCGAATATATCACTCTTGTGAGAGCATAATGATATAAAAGAAATTAGATTTCATTCAGGGGCGTGTTTATATTTCTGTCTTTGTCAGTCATTGCTAACTTTATTTTTGGCTCACATTTTATTTAAATAATTAAATTTCTGGTAGTTATGACTATTATATTTTTGTTTTAGTAAAAAGAAAATTTTGATAAGGACCATTGAAGCTGCTCCAAGCCTGTATACTCGGAATGATTTGTTGAATATCTGGACACTGCTATATAATATTTTTAATTTATACTTTCTAAGTACATATGCTAAGAAGTAAGAAGTAACAGTTCAGGTTAGTATACTAACTATGTTTCAATTCAGAAATTTATGCAGTAATAAGAATGCAATACCTATATTTTTTAATTTTTTTATAAAACATTTTTTTATACAAATAAATTGGGTGAATATAAAAATGAAAAGACTAAATTGGAAATAGTAGAAGGGGTACAGACAAGTTTTTTTTAAACCCAGAGCAATTCCATTCGCTTTTAGGGAAAAGGTGGAGATGGAACTAAAAAAATAGAAGAAAAGGTGGTAATTAAAAAGGTATTAAATGTTACTCGGGGTCAGTGGCGGTTTGCCCGTAAGGGCACTTGGGCACGTGCTTTAGTATAATAAACAAACAAAAAATAACTTACATATTTTTCATTTTACTCAATGCCTATTATTATTTTATCTAATACGAGTATTCAGCGCAAACCGCGTTGGCACGACACTGGACGACCAGGCGTTGAGTGACATTCCGAGAATTCCGAAATTAAGTTGAAGATAGGCACAGTAAATGTGTGCCTCTGTTGTTTTCTCTCTCATAATGATGCGAAAAACAAGAACAACGACAATATCACTTAGCAAGAGAGGAACACATGCGATGGATTATACGTCACAAGCAGTGCGCTGTCCCACATACTTTGATTTTCTCTTACGCTGTTCTCATTGTGACGTGCTGTACCCATGGCACCGATTATAGTCCTTCCATTATCAATTGCAGAACACAGTTATGTGGGGAATCATCAATATTTAATATATACGCACGGTACTCATGCCAAATTAAGAAACGAAAAATATTGTTTACTCCCCTTATACAAAGCGGTAAATATTAAACGAACCATCAGTTGTTTACCAATGAAAACATCGAATCGTAAACTTAAATGCACTGTATTGGCCGAAGGTTTACGGAAGGCAGGTGTTCGAAAATATTCCTGGAAGACAGTCTGCGATATCAGTGGAGTACTGTCGTGCGGTGTATTTTATATGTGTGGTTGGTTTAATTTAAATTTCTTTTAATAAATATAAATATGGCGTTCTTTAGACCATGTGCGAATGAAGAAAATGAAATTGCACAGTGTAGTGAGATTAACGACAGGTATGACTTTAACGATAAGGATTTAGATATACAAACACAACAAGTTATTTTAAATATATTCTAATGTTTAAAAAAAGAAAATATTCAGCAGTCTGATAATGCGTTCATAATAACAATTGCTGAATTAACTAAAGTAAATAAATTTTCCATTTACCCGGTAGTCACGAAAGGGGTTGCTGTGGATTATTCATAAAACCGAAAAACATGTAAAGAAAAACTGAAATCAGTTGACAGAGCTACCCAAGATTTTATACGAAGGACAATTTATAGTTTATATAAGGAGAACAGGGTTCCGACATTGGAAGTAATACAGCAAAAGGTGGCAGATTTTCCAGTTTGGAAACATTGCGTCAAGTTTTGTCAGCATGTGGTTTTAAACACAAAAAATTGAATAAAGAGATGGCAATCACCGAATCGTCAAGGATAGTTCAATGGCGACAAGATTATTTGCGTCAGATAAAAGGCTACAGAAGTTCTAATAGACACATAATTTATCTAGATGAAACATGGTTTGACAGTCACGATGTAGTAAATTTCGGTTGGGTTGGCAGTAGTAAAAATTGCTATTTGAATGGGCCATGTTCTAAAGGGAAACGCATTATAATAGTACACGCTGGAAGCAGACGGTTTCGTGCCTAATGCTTTATTATTATCTGCTAAACAAATTAAAAACTGTGCAGCTGATTGACATGAAGATATGACAGCAGAATTATTTGAAAAACGGTTTAATGAACAGCTTTTACCTTACATTCCACCACAGTCAGTAATCGTTATGAACAACGCATCCTACCACTCGCGGCAACTCCTTAAAATACCAAATAGTAGCAGTAAAAAAGCTCAAATTTTAGCTTTTATGTCTGAAAAAAATATTCCTATTCCTGCCAGTGATAGTAAAAAAGGACCAACAAACAAAGAATTGCTTACTGTTATTAAAGGTATAAAGTTAGAAAAAATGTATTATATTGACAAGCTGTGCAAACTCTTCTCAGACTACCTCCTTACTATTGCATATTTAACCCTATAGAGTTAATATTGGCAAACTTAAAATCAGAATTACGAAAATGTAATCAATCTCCAGAACTGAGTAAAGAAGTTGTAGAACTCGTAAAGAAAGTTCTAGCAGCAGACCGCCAAGAGCTTTGGAAAAACTGTGTTGAACATGTTATCAAAGAAGAAGATGAGTATGAGTATTACCCTCTTTACAACCCATCATAATTCAACCAAATGATGACTCTAGTTCAGAGGATTCAGACTGCCATGATTATTTATAAAGATACTTTAGAATTGAATTGTTTTTTTTTCTTTTGTTTTATTTGCAAATAATTTATTTTCCTTTATGGTTTTTTCTTTGAAATTTCGTTTTCCAGAAAAAGAACGAATGGGGTACAAAAAGGGTTCAGTTCACGTCTGGTACCCTGTTTAAACCAAACGCCCTTACAGGCAGGTACACTTTACTCGCTTTTTACGTTTTATAATTTAATATTCAGTTGTAGCAAGTTAACGAGCTATAATGATTTTTTTTTAAGTCCAAGTAAGATTACAATTAAGTGCATCTGTCTAAATAAGGGCGTATAATAATGTCCAATTTATAATTATTCGATTTCCTTTTAACGAATACTTTCTTGCATATGATATATATTAAAAGTATTAATAAAATAAATTTATAAAATGAGGTAGGTATTTACGCCTATGGCAGATCAAACAAAATTGTCGGTAAAGGTTCCGACCGAGTTTTTATGATCTTTATAATGGAAGAACTATACCTAGACCAGATACGAATGTATGCAGCGGCATCTTTACCGGCGATGCCAGTTTCGGCTAAAGGTGCGCGTTTGTTGGACCATGAAAATAATTTATTTATTGTGATTACGAAAAAATGTTAGATGGACCATTGGAATAGTTAAGAAATAAAACTACAAAGAAAAAACTTTTTTTTTTATAAAGCAGTCAAAAAAAATCAATAATAATTATAAATGGGTCAAAATTTTAATTTTTGTTTTGTCTAACTTTTTCGAGGATTTCAAATCTCTGTTTGCATATTTAAGAGTATAAAAAATTCTGAGTCTTATAAATAATTTAATGGTGTACATTTTCGCAAATTGTTGGCAATGATGACCAAATTCTATTTTGCTCACCTCAAAAAGGTATGCGTTGGAAATTCTAGGCTTAGTTGACAAATTATCAAATGGAGATATAAATATTTTTTCTAATTTGAAAATATAAAAGAGAAATTTTTCGCTGGGAGATTTTAAATTGCCAAACACCTTTTCTTCAGACGAGTATGCTTTAAAATGCGTTAACAAGTTGTTAAGTAAATTGCATTCTTCTGAGAAATTTACGTAAATTTCGCAAGAGTGGATATGTAATTATTTTTTGATTAAATAGCCACATACATAGTTAAATGCTTTTTGATTGGTCACATTTAGATCCCTGTAGTCACATTCAGAAATCGTTATTACCCCAACTGATTGTTTTGAAATATATTTAATTTTCATTAAGCGGAGAACTTGTTTTCCTAAGGGAAAAACGAATACCGGGATTACTTTCCAGTGTGTGCCCCACTGCCGAAGGTGTCCACAAGCCGCCACTGCTCGGGTCACACCTTTAGTACCAATGTTGAAAGCTAACGGAAAAGATATTAGAGTATGTGCTAACATAAAATTTTGGTAAATAGGTATTTAAAGGATATAAATCATCCGTTGCCTAGGATAGATGATATTTTTGTAGCTTTACAAGGTGGAGAAAGATTTACTAAATTGAATTTTCTTAATGCATATGACCAGTTAGTGTTGGAGGAGAAAACTTCAGACTTGCTTGCATTGAGCACTTCTTATGGTATTTTTAAGATACTTCGTTTACCATTTGGAACAAAACCAGCATGTTCTTTATTTCAGACTATTGTTGAAAAGAGTTTGCAGGGGTGTAAAAGCACTGTCAATTTTCTGGACGATGTTGTGGTTATAAGAAAGGATAAAAAGAAGCATGTGGAGAACTTGGAAGAAGTAATAGAAAGGTTAGAGTCTGCAGGATTTACGCTGAACATTAAGAAATGCGAGTTTTTCCAAGAGAAAATTTGTTACCTACTTAGGGCACAAAATTTCGAAATCGGGCATAGAGAAAGATGATGGTAAGATAAAAGCTATTTTACAGACCCCAATTCCAAATAACATTTCTCAGGTACGTTCTTTTGTTGGAATGGTAAACTATTATGGTCGTTTTCTGGGGAATTGTTCATCGAATTTAAAACCATTATATGAGCTATTAGAAAAGGGAAAAGGGTTTAAATGGACCAAAGATTGTCAAAAGTCATTCGAGTGGGCCAGGAAGGAGTTAGTATTAGACAGAGTGCTAACCCATTTTGATGCTTCTAAGCCAGTCAGACTTGAGTGCGGTAGCAGTCAGTATGGTATAGGTGCTGTACTATTAAATGTTGTGGAAGACGGGACGGACAGACCAGTCTGTTATATTTCAAGTGTTTTAAATAAGGCAGAAAGAAATTACTCGATGATAATGAAGAAAGCATTGGCAGTATACTGGGCTGTTTCAAAACTGTATCAGTATTTAGTATGTATAAAATTTGAAATTCTAAGCGACCATAAACCACTACAGGCTATATTTGGTGAATATAAAAGTCTACCACAGATGGCAGCAAGTAAAGTTCAGAGATGGTCTTTATTCTTATCAAACTTTGACTATACTTTCAAGTATATCAGGAGAAGGGAAATTGTTAGGGCAGTTTTGTTATCTAGATTGCCACTACCAGATGAGGAAGACATACATGAACCTTGGGTCGATTATTTACATTTTCTAGAAGGGAGTACACCTATTGGTTTGTACAAGGTTAGGTCAGATACCAGTAAAGATTCAGTGTTAGGAATTGTATACAATTATATTAGGTATGGTTTTCCAAATTCAGTTGATGAAATTTTAAAGCCGTTAGCTGCAAGAAGTAGTGAATTAGCTATTGACAGAGGTATTATACTGTGGGGTTACAGAGTTGTTATTCCTTTTTCTTTAAGAGAACAACTTTTAAAGGAATTACATTCGATGCATCAGGGCATTGTGAAAATGAAAATAAATGCTAGAAGTTATTTTTGGTGGCCAGGGTTGGACGCAGATATTGAAGAAAAGGTCAATAAATGTCGCGTATGTGCTATGAATAAGGTAGATCCACCAAAAGCTCAAGCAATACATACACAAGCTACTTATTTTTGGGAAAGAGTGCATGCTGATTTTCTAGGGCCTTTTAAAGGTGAGGTAGTTTTAATAATAATAGATGTTTATTCCAAGTGGCTAGAAGCTTTTATGATGAGGTCTACAAGTGCAGATAGCACAGTTGCACATCACCACCTTTTCACCCGGCAACGAACGGAATTGCAGAGAATTGTATTAAGTCTCTTAAAAGTGGTATTAAAAAGCTATTTCTGATGAAGAGAACAAAAATTGTACATTCAAAACACTTTTGGATAGATATTTATTTTCCTATAGAGACTCTGTGCATTCCACTACAGCAATGGCACCAGCAGATTTGATATTTAAACATAAAATTAAATTTATTAAAGGAAGAGAAAAATAAAGAGAAAGTCAGATAGAAATGAAAAACTTGTACTAGGAGAGAAAATATGGTGTCGAGATTATAGATTTCCAAACAAAAAGAAATGAAGTGCTAAGTGATAGGGTATATTTATGTAAACTTATAGATAAAGGTTTAATATGGAACCGCTATTTAGACCAAATTCTTAAAAATGTATGTGCGGAAAGCAAAGAAAAGAAGACGATAATAGTGGTGAACAAAATTTGCCAAAGGAGAGTGTTAATGTTATACTAGATTTTCCTGGTAAAGAATTTATTAGTGCGGAAGTAGTGCCGGAACTTAGTGCAGAAGGCGGCAATAGCGTTAATGAAGAACATAAGTCAATAAACGTAGAATTAGATTTAGAAAATACAAAAATTGTTAGTAGTGAGAAAATTAATAACATTAATAAAGAAAGTATTGCTACCAAATTCAGATATGGAAATCAATGTAGATGTAAGACCAAGAAGGAAAATTAAATTTATGAAAGAAGGTATTTTTATGTATTTGAATCACATACTTTGATTATCAACATATCAACGATTTCTACTCCTTAGGGAAAGGACAAGATAAACCGGTAAAAGTAGACTTTGTTTCTTACTGGATGAAGAGACTTGTTCTAAAAAATTGTTTTAAGTTAAAGGGAAAAATATCATAATCGCAAACGACCAAACACTGCAACAACGAGAAGAGGCAAAACTGCTGAGGCGTCATCTTAATCGCGCTAAGAAAGAGGGGAGTAAAAATTGTTACATAAAAAATAACAAGTTGATCGTGGACGACAAAGCCTATACAATTGAAGAATTAATTAGTAAGGAAGAAGAAAACGAAAACGATCATCTGACCTTTAAATCCAATAGTGAACCGCCAACCCCAACTGGAACTATCCAAAAGGATACTATTGATAACGTCTTTGACTTTCCTGTCGAAAACCCGAAAATATCTGAAAATAAAGTAAATAGCGTAAATCCTAACACCCCAACAACTAGCAACAAAATCAAACCAACTTTCCAAAAAGAAGTAGTTCGGGCCAGCAGTCGAATCCAAGGAAAAACAGGATCCACGTCCAAGTAAACTAATATTTTAGTATTGCCTTAGTATCTTTTATTTTTAATCATCACTTTGTTTTAGATAATTTAAAATTTATTGATCATTTTCTCTTTTATATAAATTTAAATTATAGATAAAGAATTGATCATTTTCTCTTTTATACAAGTTTACAATTTACAAAATGGATCAGTATCTACGCGACTTCAAAACAAATTTAGTGAATTCCTACTCAATTGATACTACTACAGAATGTTCTCAAATTTTGGCGATTAATAAAAAAAATCCGAACTTTAAAGTATTAGGATTTAACATACGCAGTATAAAAAAGAATTTAGATGAATTTAAGATTCTTTTGCAAAACCTAGATTGTAATATTGATTGTTTAATTTTGAGTGAGACTTGGGACATTTTAGATCAGAGTTTATTTAATATTGAAGGGTATTCTGCAGTATACAATGAAAGCAAGTTTAACCAAAATGATGGAGTTGTAGCTTATATTGAGTCGAAATTTACATTTACCCACAACACTGTAGAAATATTAGATAGGATTAAAGCATTAGAAATTAAAATTCAACTTGAGAATAATATGAATATTAGTATTACATCTTTATATAGATCACCTAACTCAGATGCCTTAGATTTTACTGTACATTTAGAAAATTATCTAAATAGATAAAAACGCAATGAAAACGATTTACATATTTTTATGGGAGACATAAACATAGATCTTTTAAAACCGGACGACAATACAACTTCCGAATATCTAAATGTTTTGGGTATATATCAACAATTAATGAGCCTACAAGAGTTCAAGGTAATAGCAAAACATGCATAGACCATATTTTTTTACGAGATAAACAAAAAGTAGAAGAAAATATAATTCCAATAATTATAAAAACTGATTTGACAGATCATTACGTAACAATTCTTCAAATTATGTTAGACAATAAAACATATAAAATAAGTAATAACACAATAAATAAAACAACTTTTATAAACGAAACAAAGGTTAAAAACAAATTTAAAAACATAAATTGGGATGATGTATATACATCATCTGATCCAAATATCGCAACAGATATATTCTTAAGAACTGTAATAGAAACAATAGATCTATGTAAGGAAGTCCGAAATAAAAAAAGAAAATACGTAAAAATAGCACCCTGGGTAACGAATGGTCTCCTAAAATCGATAAATAAAAAAAAGGGGTTGTTTCAAAAAACTATAAAGAGTCCGAATAACATGGCTATTAAAATGGAATACAAACATTTTAGAAATAAATTAAATGCTTTAATAAAAAAAACCAAATATCACTATTTTACAACTAAAATACAAAATAATTTAAATAATTCACAAAAATTATGGAATACTGTACAAGAAATAAGTCATACAAAAAAAATGACACCCACCCTAAATGATATTAAAAATGAATTGAACCAAAAATTAACAGAAACAATCGATATAGCAAATGAATTTAATATTAGATTTAAACAAGTAGGTAAGAAGTTGGCACAAAAAATTTAAACTAATGTTAAATATAAACCTCTACGTAAACTTGTCCCAAATTCCTTTGTCTTTACTTCTGTGGAAGATCCTGAAATAAAAAACGCAATAAATGAATTAATTAATAAGAAAGCTGTAGGTATTGATAATATAAAAACTGAAACAATTAAATTATTAACCGATTTTATTACTAAACCATTAAAACATATTTTTAATCAATGTATCAAAACAGTAGTATATCCAACTAATTTCAAAAATTCAATAATTATCCCACTTCACAAACAAGGAGATGTTTCGGATGTAAATAATTATCGACCAATATCTTTGATAACCCATATTTCAAAAATATTTGAAAAAATTATTAAAAACCGTTTAACATCTTATCTAAACAAATTTAATATAATATCTAATAGCCAGTATGGATTCAAAGAGAAAACTTCAACACAGGATGCAATATTGTCTTTAACATCTAAAATAATCAGAGCACTTAATGAAAGTAAACCATGTTTGTGTGTGTTCATAGACCTCTCCAAGGCGTTTGATACAGTCAGCCATGACTTACTTTTACAATCTTTAGAGAATATAGGAATAAGGGACAATTGCTTAAAGTTTTTTAAAAGCTATCTTACCGGGAGAAGTCAAGTCGTGCGAATCGATGATGTTATCAGTAATTGTGAAACTGTATAAGGTCCAATCCTTTTTAATATTTATGTTAATAATTTATTCTCACTTAGAAGTTCTGGCGACATTATAGGATTTGCAGATGATACTGCAATATTTTATGAATCGGATACCTGGGATAATCTCAAATTAAAGGTTGAGACTGATTTCTGTAACATAAAAAATTGGTTAGAGCATAAATTATTAACTTTAAATATTAACAAAACCAATTATTTGCCCTTTTCTTGCAATTACTTAGGTTTGCCAACATTTAATCGACTATGGACAACCATTTGAAATTTTACCCGTAGAAAAAATAACATACTTGGGAATCATTTTAGACCAACACATGAAATGGAAATCACATATTTTATATGTAATTAAGAAACTTCGAGTTATATTATACAAATTTAGAGTACTTAAAGATTTATTACCAAAGCACATTCTTAGGTTGTTATATTATGCGTTAGTTGAAAGCCATTTACGGTATGGAATTTTAATTTGGGGATGTGCTTTAAAGACTCATATACAACCATTAGAAATTATCCAACGACGATTCATAAAACTAATTTGTAGTAAAAAATCCCGATATCCTTCTGATGCTCTATATTGTGAATCACAAATTATGGATGTAAGGCAATTATATTTTTATGAAAGCAATATAAGATATCACAAGAAAAAAGAATTTGCTACAACTTCCTCACATAGTTATAACACTCGCCACCAACATTTTTTTACTGTTCCTTTTATGCATAAAACTCTAACGCAACACTCTCAATTATTCATAGCACCTAAACTATATAATAGTCTTCCTGAGCCACTCAAACAAATAAACAATATACATAGATTTAAAAAATTGTTAAAGAATTTTATTTTTGAAATTAATAGGAATGCTATTGCCGGTTATTTTAATTAATGAAAAATGTATCTAATTATAGTAGTTAACCTAGTCCATTTTACGATTACCTATATGTTGTTTTATGTAAATATATTTTAGTTTTAATATTTTCTTTATACAATATTTTTTTTATTATTATACATATATATATTTTTAACTGTTTATCCCTGTTTATCACTGTTGTTACCGAAACAAGTGTGTATTCACTTATCGGTTACCAGCTTTATTTATATTTTTTTCTCTCACTATAATTTATGTATATATTGTAATCTAAATAAAGCATAATTATTATTATTATTACTATACGGTGCAAGAGAGAGGTCCGACACGCACAACATAGGGTGCGGCCATTTTGGTCCCTATGCCACAGTTTATAGCTAAAAAATCAGATCGGTCACTCTGCGTCGGCACTTTTGATCTCAATGTTCCAGTTTATACACTGCGCAACTCGGATAATACAATATATAACAACCGTCTATAATAAAACAGCAGTCTTCTGCGTATCCTGAATTTGTATCCATGGAGTGGATGTTATTTTGGAACTTTCAACTGGTCCGAGTGAGCTAACTGATTCTTTAGCAATAAACTGTGACTCCAAAAATAATATTCACTGACACTGACAGCAGCAAGCAAAATATCAGGTGCGTTTTAATCATCCACTTCTGCTTTCGGAATTGTCGGTTTAGTCGTTTTAACCTGTCAGATTAAAACAAGAAAACCGACAATTCCGAAGCAGAAGCGGATGATTAAAATGCACCTATTAAAAATATTGCGCCAAGATGTAGGTAACACGTAATAAGAGATCAAAATGGCGGAGTTTTCTATCTTCTTTCAAAAGGCACTCAGGAAGCTGCGCAGTGCGACCATTCTCCGTATAGTAAAAGAAAATTAAGGTATGTGATTTGAATATTGTTATGTATTGGAATTCGCCTACTGTAATAATTGTAAGTTGAAAATAGTGGGCAAATGACACTATCTTGTCTCTTTTCAATATTATTGTAATGCCAATCCAAGAGTGTCTTGTATTCGTGTAATTTGATTAAATATTATTCTAAAGTCATCCTGTATTCTAATTACCTATACAACAGAAGGATTATGTAGGTAAATACCCCAGTTTGGTATACCGTATGCACAAGTAAATAATATAACATTTTTAATTTTTGTTCAGGTAGTACATACTATAGATCACTGTATTTTTTTTTATAATGTACTCAAATTAATATGGCTATCCCATCTTAGATGTTGATCCAGAAAAATCAAAAGGATTTCATTTATTGTTACAGATTGAGTGCCGTATGTGCTACCACTAATTCCAATGTTCATCTGTTCTAGATCTGTTAATCCAGAAGCGCTATAACTAAAACAAAAATTTAGTTTAAAATAAGATTCATGGTCAGATATTTATGATCAAACCAATCTTATATAAATAAGCCATCTCACATACTTATCGCAGCAGCCCAGTCGAAGTTTTTTTAAAATTTTATAAACAAAGGATTGTCCTCTGCTAGCGATCGAGCGTCGTACATCAAGCGATTAAACTCATCACAATCGAAGACCCAGCAAACAAAAATGCTTTTCATCCATTTCCATTGATCGAACTCTTTTATGACGGCAGATCCGATCCGTTGATTCTAATAATTGGATTTTTAATTGGAAGCGAAAGAAATGAACAAGAATTTAATAAAAGCGATTGATGGAAAAAATAACGTTGTTTTAAGTTAACCTAAAATATAAAAAAAGATGATTGCGAAACTGAATTCAGTAAGGGTGATTTGAATACGATTAAACGACTGGTTTCGGGATTTGATAAAGGAATAATTGCTTGAAAAGGCGTTTAAATTCTCTAAATAACTCCTGATTTCTCAGAAAAAATGTTAGTATGAATTAGAGGAGCAGAAATCGTTGCAGAGTCTTGTTTTACATAAATATAATTCAGTATTGATAATACTCTCCCTAATTAGCCCCGTTATGAGTGAATTTCAACCCTTGAAACCGAAAGAGCTTGTGTGGAAAGGGACGAATATTATTATTTGCCGTGGATGGAGAAAACCAGGAAGACCTTACCCATCCTCACCGAAACGGCAACGCATAGCGATTTGTAATTTAATGCACTTTCGTGTACAACATGCTATTTTAGATGGATGTGATGTTGCCAAATTAAGAAAAATATTTGGTATTTTATTAATTTAAGGGTAAAGTCTCGGAAATACCCCAAGTCTATTCGCTTTCTATATTGTTTAAATGTAAAATGGATGGAACAAAAGTTACTAGATTTTGGCATGTCGCAAATTAATCACATCATGTTATTATGCCAAGTGGCAGTTATCAAAACAATTTTAAATTTGTCAAATTGTTAAAATTTTGTATAATAATATTACTCTCCCTGATTCACCTATTTAGGAGTAAATTTTAACCCCAAAAACTCAATTAAAAACTTTAATTCTAGACGTAGTTTCTTATTTTAAGAGACACAAATCTATTTGCAAGGCTCTTGGAAAGAGGTACAATTTTATGACAGCAGATGCATTAAATATTTTGCAGAAAACTACTTAATAAACCAATAAATTCTTATACAAAATATATAAAAATAATATCTAAAAAAGTAAGCCAAAGTAAAACAAAAGTTAATTCTTTAATATTAAGTAAGTTGAAGCACGTTATATATAAAATTTATGAAGGTGCGCAATATATAACAATATAATCATTACATAATAAAGCCATTAAAACTGGTATAAATACTTGATTCCGAGGACTCGAAAGGCATTCATTTTTTTTATTATTTATTCAGTTATATTTCAAGTTCAGTAGTCAATATCTTTTCTAAATCGACGTTCTTGACATACGTCTATCCTACAATACCTCCTATCCCCAGAACGCTGTCTTGACTTTCAACGTTTCGACGTCCTATTTCTCCACCTTTTACGTCCCGAACGCTGTCACGTCCTTCACTACTTAAGTATTTTCTACCTTATATTCATCCCGATTCTCAACGTCCCGACGCCCTATTTCCCTACCTTTTTACGTCCCGAACGCTGTCACGTCCCTCACCACTTAAGTATTTCCTTCTTTATATTCATCTCGACGCTTAACGTCCCGATGCCCTACTTCCTTACTTCCCTACTTTTCTAAGTCATAAAAGCTGTTACGTCCCGCACCACCTACCCACCTAACATATATATGTCCCGACGCTCAACGTCCCGACGCCCTACGTCCTTACTTCCTTACTTTTCTACGTCATAAACGCTGTTACGTCCCGCACCACCTACCCACCTAACATATACATGTCCCGACGCAGTACCGAAATAAATACTTTCCTCTCCGCCATTACGCTAGACGTTTCGAGGCAAGGCGACGCTCAACGTTGCGACCTACCCAAATCTAAGCCGTCACAAGACTAGATAAAATTAGTACATGTCTAGTTTAGACGAATCTAATGTCTGTATTTTCAATGGTCAGTCAAAAAGGTTTGTGTAACTTTCTTTGAGATACTACCGGGGTTTCGTTTGAATGAGGGCCTGACATATGCTTCAAAATATTATCAATGTAACCGAATAAACCACATGGCCTTCGGGCATTCACCCAGAAAGACAGGTTAAACATCTATTTTTCGATGGATGAATTTGAGTCATTTCAATAAAAATTATAAAAATCAATATTTTAGAAATATATATAGTTGTATTATCTTGGATAAATTATACAAACCAAGATGGTAAAATTTATTAGTAAGTTAATCAACTGATGAATATACACTGTTCATTAGCTCAAGGGGGGGTACCCATACTAAGCCACCCATTCTACTAGGTTTGAACCATAAATTATATGTGAAAATCAACACAGTAAGTTAACCAACTGGCGAATTGACGCTGTTAACCATCACCTCTATACTCGTCGAAATAATTGCCTAAGAGAGTACAATCCTGGGTATATATAGGATAGAATCAAACTAAATAAAAATATAAACATCAACACACCCACATAACATCAATGTTCTATGAATATACCAAGAACGTTCTGTTTAAGTTCTTTTTAGTATATCCTTTTAGAATGTTCTTAGAACATACCTAGAATATACTTTAAAAGTATATTCTAGAAAGTATATACTGAGTACGTGCCTTAAAAGTATATTCCAAAAAGTATATACTGAGCAAGTGCTATAACAGGACACAGAAGATACTAAAAGTCATATACCCAGCATGTACATCATATTCTGAGAATGTTCTAAATGCTTGCAGGTAAAAATTAACACCAAATACATGTTAAAACAAGTTTATATACATATCTACATGAATTTTTCCCAGATGCCGATTTAATAATTCGCTACCAAACGCACTAATGTTGAATGTTTAGGCCAAAAAACATTCTCAAACTAAAATAGAAGAAAAGAAGAAGAATAACAACCTACAATTCCTATAAAATTTTTTTGATCTCGATTGTTTGTAAGAGGTAAGTGAATTAATAAAAATTAATTAAATTGTATGTTCTATATGAAAATAAACAAATTTTACTATATTTATAGTTTTTAAGACCTATAAGGGACGTTAGAATACAGGATATCCCAAATATTAATTGCCAGTGTGAATTTATTAATATAGTTAATACTAATGGTGGATTGAAACTAAAATACAGTGTTACCAGAATTACATACACTTTCTAAGGCCAGATATTGACCTGGAAGAACTAGAAAAGTTAGCTAAAGGAGGACGAAAACTACAAAATGGTGGTAAGTAATTAACAAAAATATATTTAAACTTTCAGTAAACATAATCATTTATGTAACTCTGGTTTTTGTTAATGGAATGCCATGTACAATTTTTAATGTTTTAAGTTCGACAAAAATATTTAAAATATTCCATTAGCTATGTACACTTAATTTGTATATGTACCAAGTTTGTTAATTTTTTTTATTTTTAGGTTCAATGAAGATCCAATGGAATCAAGCAAATGAAACTCAAGTCACAATAAAATATTGATTGGTTAAGGCCAAAGATTTGTAATTTGTAATAAAAATAAGTATGAATTCTTTGAAATAAAGACTCATTATATACTTTAATGTTTAATATTAATTAAACATCCTATATTAAGGTGTCTAGTATATGCCTAGCATATGCTATATTTAAATACTTATCATAAACTTAGAACGTACTATCAAATTAAAGTAGATACCTATTGCATACTGTACACATACTTGAAGTACATTCTCAGTATCTGCATAGCACGTATAAACAACGTCACGTAGCACATGCTTAGCATATTCTGAGAATGTACCAAATGCAAATACAGTATATTCTCAGCATATGAGTATTCTTAAAAAGTATATACTAAGAATATGCTAAGAATGTATAATTGTTATCTGGGCAGTCAGTTAACCAACTGGCGAATTGACGCTGTTCTCTCAATAAATGGTACCATTTGTAATATACTTTGTAAATTATTGCATTATATTTAAGGTATGGAAAATAAAAGGGTTTAATTATATAAATTTGTATGATTTTGTTTACCAATTTGCACCAAACTTTGCATCGAATCCTGGTTTATCTTTTATCTTAAATAACATTATCACAATGTGGGTAAATAAATGATCAATTAATTAACTAGACGATCACCACTACTAGAGGAAAAGGGACAAATACAGTAAATATAGAATTTAAAGTAAACCAAAATTAAGAGGTAAATAATAAGATTTCAGAGAATAAACAACGATCAAAATGGGGTATGGGGGTGGACCGTTACAAAACCAGTTATTATTAGTTTAAGTACAGCGGTAAGTAGTGATGAGTCTGAATCAGAGTCTAGTTGTGAAGAAAATGATATTCATTAAAAAAATTTATACAAGTTATTCAATAAATATTTTCTGTGCCTTTTGTTATAATATATTTTTTTAACAAAGAATCTATTTTACGAATTTGCACCTGTTTTGGATTATCTTTAAAAACGCTATAAACTAATGTTCAGATGGGAAATTTATTTATAAAGTACAAAAGTAAATTGCTTTAGTATTTCTAAACATAATCTTAATTTTTTCAAAGTGACTTTTTGTAAACGCAGCTTAATAAAGTTTACACTGATATGCAATAACAAAGCGCAACTGAAATAAGAAGACACGTGCAAACTGTAACTAAAAATGCGACAATTTTTTGTTAGAGGACTTGGGGGTATTTATATCACTTTAGAAACCAAGTGGATATATTTACGGATATCATAGAGAACTTATTTGAAGGCTCTGCAATATTTTTAGACGTTTAACAAGGTGTGGCACGAAGGTTTGGTTCACAAACTAAATAAAATATTCCCGAAGCAATATCTAGAGTTTACAACATCATAAATATTAGACAGGCTTTTCAGAAGCAAGCAGGAAGACAAATATTCCAATTTAAAAGAATTAACTGCTAGAGTGTCTCAGGAAACAGTTCTTGGGTCCATTTTTTACTTATTCCACACTTGTGACTCATCTATTTTGGAATATATTACTATAGCCTTCATTCGCTGATGATGCTCTCCTTACAGTTGATCGGGACCAAGTAAGACCAAATATTATCTAGTTAGACCAATCAAGTTCATCATCAAACTGAAATCTATTCATCTGAACTTTACCTACTAATTAAAAAATACAGAACCTCTTGCTCTAAATATTAACGGGAATACGGTACCTACCTTATGAACTGAATGCAAAGTACTTTTGCATGACCCATGATGCCAATTTACGATGAAAAGTACCTGTTAAAATTGTTATTTTTAAATATCAAAACCAACCCTTATATCCTATGCCTGAGAAATTGTTGAAACACCGGAAGGTAAAAATTTGGTAAAGTGTAAGTGGGTCTTTAAAAGAAAAATAAATAGTGACAACAGTGCGCGTTACCGAGCTAGACTCGTTGCAAAAGGTTTCACACAAAAACCCGGTGTTGATTATAATGAAACCTTCTCACCAGTGGTAAGACATTTCCATAATACGGTTACTTATTGCATTATCTTTTCAATGCAAGTTATGTTATGACAGCTTTTTAAAAAGAACCATCTACGGTTTGAAACAATCTGCTAGAGATTGGTATGAGAATGTAGACCAAGTAATTACTAAACTAGATTATAAAAAATCAGATAAATTGAAAGATTTAGGTGATCTGCAACAATTTCTAGGAGTGACAATTACTAGAGATTTGAAACGGGGAACAATCATTATAGATCAGAAAGATTATATAAATCAAATACTAAAAATGTATAATTGTAAATCTTCGCCTACACCTCTTGAAACTAACCTAAATTTTGATGTTCAGATTAATAAAAACTATTAAAAATTAATAAAAATTAATAAAAATTAATAAAAATTAATAAAAATTAATAAAAATTAATAAAAATTAATAAAAATTAATAAAAATTAATAAAAATTAATAAAAATTAATAAAAATTAATAAAAATTAATAAAAATTAATAAAAATTAATAAAAATTAATAAAAATTAATAAAAATTAATAAAAATTAATAAAAATTAATAAAAATTAATAAAAATTAATAAAAATTAATAAAAATTAATAAAAATTAATAAAAATTAATAAAAATTAATAAAAATTAATAAAAATTAATAAAAATTAATAAAAATTAATAAAAATTAATAAAAATTAATAAAAATTAATAAAAATTAATAAAAATTAATAAAAATTAATAAAAATTAATAAAAATTAATAAAAATTAATAAAAATTAATAAAAATTAATAAAAATTAATAAAAATTAATAAAAATTAATAAAAATTAATAAAAATTAATAAAAATTAATAAAAATTAATAAAAATTAATAAAAATTAATAAAAATTAATAAAAATTAATAAAAATTAATAAAAATTAATAAAAATTAATAAAAATTAATAAAAATTAATAAAAATTAATAAAAATTAATAAAAATTAATAAAAATTAATAAAAATTAATAAAAATTAATAAAAATTAATAAAAATTAATAAAAATTAATAAAAATTAATAAAAATTAATAAAAATTAATAAAAATTAATAAAAATTAATAAAAATTAATAAAAATTAATAAAAATTAATAAAAATTAATAAAAATTAATAAAAATTAATAAAAATTAATAAAAATTAATAAAAATTAATAAAAATTAATAAAAATTAATAAAAATTAATAAAAATTAATAAAAATTAATAAAAATTAATAAAAATTAATAAAAATTAATAAAAATTAATAAAAATTAATAAAACTAATAAAAATTAATAAAACTAATAAAAACGAATAAAAATTAAATTAATAATTTTTTTTTCAAGTATCGCAAAAAAAATTGCTCACGAGTAACAAAAACGGTTATTCACTTTTAATAATTGAATTTGAGAAATTCCACCTGCTTCTTTTTATTTACAGGGTTGAGTTCAAAACCCGTACAAGTCCATATTTCATTTGTATCTGTCATTGGTAGTCCATTTTGTTTTCTGAAAAACTACCATTAAAAATACATTGCAAAACCACGAAATCTAAAACTTTTCTATTCATGAAGATAGTCTATGTTAAGTAGTTTTAACATTGAAAGGTTTTTATTGTTTTTCTCGGAAGGCTGATTTTGGACATGTACGGTTTTCGACCACACCAATTCAATTTAAATATATGACAAACTCACTTCGTGGAACCAACTCGCTGCTTTAAGGATGCAATCGAAAGACAGTTGCAGCTACCTACAGTATTCGTGGATATGTAACGTGTGAAGGATTGGTTACTCCACGGCACTTAGTCCTCACAAGGCCCATTGTGTATTCTCTTAAGATGATAGGCACCTCCTAGCTCTTGAGCCAGCCTACATATTTATTGTAGTTGACGTCACCAAGAGGTGCTTCTCTTATATCGGCCGATGTAAGCCAGTACTCGCCGAAAACAAATCTTCTAATAAATGAGAGCGACGGTCAATAGTAGAGGATATGCTCAATGTTCTCATCTTTTTGTTCGCACCCCCTGCAGGGTGCAGATTCTGACAGCCCGATGATATGGAGAAGCTTCCGTACTTGTCAATGACCAGTTAGAATGCCTGTGATCAAATGCAGATTCTGTCTAGTCATAGTTAAGTATTTGCTTGGTCTAGTGTTGTAAGGATCAATTTCACAAGGAAATATTCTTTAATTAGGTCTGTCATTATCGATGTTGTCAGTCCAATAGAAGGGCCAGGTCCAAAAAGTATTTGGTTGGCTGCCTTATTGGCTAGTAAATCAGCAAGAAGGCAACCTTTCGATGTGGCGTCACCTTTGATCCATCCTAAGGTGACCACATTGTTGGATGGATACTCTTGCCAAAGCTACGTGATATTCTAGTACTAACCCTGAGTAAATTCGTAGTCTGTTCAGGGTAAGTAGTGCTTATCTGCTATCTTTATAGATAAGCATGTTCCTAGCAATCATATTGTTTCTGGTAATTTCTTTTGCTGCTATGAGAACCTTCGTGAGCTCGGTTTGAACTACATTGGCACTATTGCTCACAGCCTATTTTATGTTGAGGTTTAAGGACTTGGAGTATATTTCACATCCTGAGTATTATTTTGTTTTAGCACCGTCGGTGTAGATATGAATCGTACCTGCCACTTCCGGCTCTTCTATTTGTTCTGTTATAACTTCATGTGGCTTATCGAAGATATATCTCGGTGAGATGAAGTTTATGTTCGCTTGAAGCTGTGGGAGCGTATCGAGCGCCTTTTGTCAAAAGCGACGTCTCGCCTCGCCAGATCGCGTACATCAGGTTCAACCGTGCAGAGGCGTGTCATTGTCATCAGACCAACCCCCTTGATGTAAATATCAAGGAGAGTGAGACTAAGAACGACTTCCATGGCTCTGCTTGGTGTGGTTTTATGGCTACTGTTATAATGAGACATGATAGGTTTGTTCCAACACAATAGCAAATCGGTTTCCGTACTCTCGGGATTCTGCGCAGTCTAGATTTGATGTTCCAACAAACTTCGGACTCAAAACTGTACAAAAACCTAGTGTTCCAACACACCCAAACCTAATCACAAACCAGTTTTTGTACTGTCAAATCAGTTCCTGGGTGTGAATATGAACGAATTGTCAAGATATGCGCAAAACGAAAGTGAGCTCGTAAAGAAACCACCACCAACTCTAAAAATCGAATAATCAAAATTTATAAATCTTTTCATGAGTTTTATAATTTTTCCCAAATTCAAAATTTTATATTTGTTAAATTTGGTTTTACTTTGACGTTATTAACAGAGTGTGTTTGACAACACAAAAATGTGTTCCAACACATCCAAGTTTCGAATCGCGTCCCAATCCTCGACAGGTCGTGGACAGGTCGTCGACTATCAGTCGTCGACAATAAGTTGTGGACTGGTTTATGTATGGTCCCAAAATTGTTGTTGGAACAAACCTGATGTTATTTGAATTTGTTCTATTTTGCGAATAGCTGTCAATTTTTGGATTTTCAGTATCCAGACAACTGCACCGTATGTAAGTTCATGCGACGACTCTGGACGAGAAACACAAGGTGAGCCCCACCGTTCGGCGGTATTGTTCATAAGCAATGTATGCCCTTTTATTTTTGTTTTCTAAATGTTAATTTGCTGTCAAAGATGCTGCCTAGGTCCTGCACCTGTGTTGCAAAGTTTTCTTTTGTGTTTAGGAGCTCTGTAGGTTTTAATTCAATTTTCATCCTTTTCCTTGTGAACAGGACCATTTCTGTATTCTTGGGATTGATACAGTGAATGGTTCTTGCACCACTGTTCCATAATTGTTTTCAAAATTGCCTATTTGCAGAATGATCAGGTCATCTGCTTTCGCTAGTGTGTTGTGACTGTTATTATTGTACCTACAGTACTAATTTCGTTATTAAAATAATCTATTTGACATAATGAACATAGTTAAAATTAACTTCAGTATGTGTTTAATTCTTATGAACCAAACGACAAATATTTATTAATTTTCATACGTTTTCCAGTGTATTAAGTTCCCTTGCTTTGGTACATACGAAAACTAATTCAGTTTCGCTTCTTGGGTATGTATTTTTTGGTATTACTGGTTCTTGTTCTGTGACAAATGACAAAATCAATAACTGTCAATAAAAGTTAGTCTTTTGCTGTTCTCAAAACTTGAACGTTGTGTTGTTTTATTTCCTATTTCTCGGCTAATTTTAACAAAAATGAAAGGAACGACTTATAATTAAAACAGCGATGTTATCTCGTAGGTATAGGGACCGTGCGTCAAGACTTTAACGCTAACTGGTGAAAAAAATTTGAACTTTATGGGGGGTATTTATTAATATTTTATATGGCATTTATTGTTTAATAATTATTAATTAAATAAAGTCGAATTATTTTCGTAATATCATTATCGAAAAAACTTGTTGCATCCGTGGATGTACGAACACATTACTTTGGAAACCTGGATTTCATTCAATAGTAAAGAAATTTTATAAATTTTCACAGAGCAGAATTAAGTGTCTCACGCCCAATGATATACATAATTACATTACATAGATTGCTTATCCATATGTAAATCAGATGACGAAAAGCGTATTTCACTGGGCAAAGTTTTTTTTATCTAGCTTTGTATCAATTTTGAGCATTTACAGAACCGGTTTAGAAATTAGAGTATTTAGTGTTTTATTTTCATTAAGATTTTTACATATTTAAATGAACATTTTATATAAATATAATTTTACAGATAATTAATGGTTTATTCTGTTGATTAAAACTAATGTAGAATGTTACTATGAAATAAGTATGTCCAATTTGACAAAAATATTATAGCCCTCTTTACAATTTATTAACTATTTCTCATTTATTATTAAAATAAACAAATCATAAATAATACGTACATTACAAGTACTATCAAAAGAGACTGCAACAAACTTTAAAATATTAAAAATCCAGTGTTTTTTGTAAATTTTTTTAGTGACATTACCATTAAACATTATTCAGAATAATAGATGTGTCCAATTACAACTCTTACCAAAGTTGTTTATATCTCATATCAAAGTTGTTTACATTTCCTTTTCAAAATTGTATTACATATTGCAATTATGTATTTTATGTAGTGTAATTTCTGAAATGAGAGTAGTCTAAAATTATTTATATCCATCTGTTTTAAAAATTGTTTAGATCTCTTAATATTATTTAACAACATGGAAACTCAACTTTCCAAATACATAATAACGTGTCGAAGTAAAACTTTAATTATTTTCTTTTTCTAAAGATTAAAATACTGAAATTTTATATTAAAACACATTTGGGCTAGAACGGCTCTATTTTAGTGAGCACTAGGAAAGGCACATTGCAACCCGCTTTTCGTAATTTTTTTATAGATGGGTGAGCAATCTATAATATGTATATCATTGGGCGTCTCATAAACGTCAGTGGATGAATGACATTTCGACTAACATAAATTTTTCCCAATCTTTTTTATTAATTTACATTTTTTAAATGTTATTGTAATACTTTTAAATTCAGTGTTACTAAACACCGATATTTTGACATTGGATACACTTGTTTAAGGTACAACTTTACAATTTATTGTCAATTAGCCATATAAATCTTTTTGCTTAAAATGTATATACATGTCCAGATTTTAATAATGTTTTACATTTTATATCATTTTGACCATGTACCCGATTGTTTGGTACGGGCCGGTATCTATATTTAACTATATTTAATATTTTAAAAAATATTCTTTATTATTTACTTGCAATGTTTACCCCATTTAATTCTAAAATTAAACACTAGAGAGGGCTAACTTCGGCAGTAGTGCTGCCTCTATATTTCACGCACGGTCCCTATAGTCTGTTGTATATGTGTGTAAAACAAAACACAACGCGCGAGTGAATTGTATAAATATAATAGAAAAATATTCACGAAATTTGTTTTAATAGCAGGCACCATAAGGTGTCAATAAAAAAAGAATGTAATCACTCTGAATTACGTCAGATTAATGATTAAGCCGCTATAAAAAAACAGACACACTGTAGATTAAATATCATTAAAAATAATCTTCTAAAAATATAAGAAACTCATGTTTAAACATTAAAAACACAGTTGCCTTACTGTACAGTAAATGTGTGGATATAGATACAGTCTAGTTAGTCTCTTCTCAGGTTTCTCTCCTTATTCCTTACAAACAAGAAACGATGCGGAAGTCAATCAGCGAACGTAGTAGGTATATAAATCAATAATCCAAAGCTCTCAACCTCAATAATGGTAGTAAATTGAATGCGGTCTGTTTAACAGAATAATTGTCGTGTTTCTCCAGAAATTCCTCTGCCTGTCTAAACGGAATATAAACCACAGCCAAATTAACAGACAGAAAATTACACTCGGAATTCCTCAGTTTCTCTTCTTTCTCTTATTTTTAAATGATTCTATTGTTTGCTTTTTGGCGAACAATTTACAAAGAAATGTTTTTCTTTTTGTATTAACGGGAATTATTAAAAACGTTATGCTGCATGCTTATTGACAAGGATTTAACGTAAAGCTTCTCAACTCGAAGTAGATGAAAGGCACTAAATATTATTGTTGAAAGAATAAGAAGTAGATTGAATTATCTTTAATACAAAGGCGTCTGCAGTTTTCTATTAAAAAGATTTGTAATATTGTGTTTATGAGTAGTAAAAATAATACTTTTACCCCTAGTATGATTATAACCGAAAATTAACAAGTTTTATATTTGATCTACGCTCGTATACCTATCTGGTACCTTAATCTGAATTCATCCACACGAGCCATTACAACATTGATTTCATTCGCCTTCAGGTATTCAATATGAGAAGTATGAATAAGCTGTCCGAATAACCTAAAAATGGATTTGATGTGGCCATTTCTGGCCTCCACAATCCATCGAGTCTTCGTAACAAGCCGTGAAGCATTAGCATTCTCAGTGGAGAGCTACTTCTGGCCACGTTCAACAACATGGGATATGTATTGGGTAATACCCAAAGCCTCTAGCAACGGACCTGCATCTCTGTATTCCCTATCAACGATTAGGATATCCCCCTCCTGAAACCAGTTGCGCATAATGTCGGCGTCATTGTCCAACTCATTGCGCAATATAGCAGTGTCATTATTTACGCAAAATAGGGGCCCTGAATGGCCAATACGTAACCATCAGGAGCAACAAGTAGCAAGTAGAGCTGGTTTCACAAGGTGTCGTCCTTTATGAATTGAAAAAGTCTGTTTTAAGACGCGAAAGTTGCTACTCTTTGTAACGTAGGCATAAGTACCATCGATATAGACAATGGATTTAGGAATATCGGGATTATCATTGTACAAGGTGTTTGCAAACTCGGGAACATGTTGAGCCATGAAATTCTGGCGGCTAATCACCTGGAACCCAATATTGTTGGGAACAAATCGTTGAATTAAAGATTTTCTGACAGTAACAATAATTGTACTAACATGTTGTCGGCTAACATAATGGAATATAGCTTTCATGAATTCGTCTGATAGTCCTTGCCTCAACTTGCAGAGAAACGCTTAGAGATCCTTTTTTTTTAACATAACGGAAACCGCCGTCGGTGGGCACAGGGTCGCAAAACGTATACAATTCATGGAACTGCTCTTTGGTCACCGGTGAAATGCATTGAAAGTCCACATCGGCAATTTTATTCTCATTGATGATAGTCAAGCCAGCTTTAGCCAATTGACGCAGTTTTGACAAAAAGCTTTGCATTTCCTTACCTGGAATGATACAAGGACGAAGTACGGAGCGTAAGCCTGTCAATAGCCTTTGGAAAAGTAGCCCAGTGTCGTCAACATTTAAATTACAACATTTTGTTTATGGGGAAATATATATATCAACTTTCACGAATATATCAACTCTTGCGTTAAGTGTTAAGCGACGAGCATTGGGCGAATTGCATATCATACACGTTTGGTTAGCTGTTTGTGTCAAAACGTTTAATCGCATACAGGTTGGATCTTGTTCAAGAACACGCAATTCTCTTACAATCGACCTGTTACAAGCCGCACATGCTCTTGTTTGATCATCTATATCGATCAAGGGTCTGTTTTTGGCAAGACGTCGTTGGATAGCAATGTTTCTCTTATCAATATCATTGACGCCATCAAGAAGTACCATTAGATTTGGACGAAAAGCAGCAGGACAAATGAAGTAGGGCATGACATCATTATGCGCCATGTTTAGTCTTTGTAAAAAATAATGAACTCTCACTAGTAGATTTAATTGACACTCTTTTACATAACAAGAAAATTATATAATCTAACTTGACAGAATGACAAAAACACTAAAAAATATACAAAAACAAATGATGAGTTTAGAACTAGAAATGGAGTTACTTTCGAGTAGGTATTCGTTACTTTCGTATCAAATAATAATTCCAAATATTCGTTAATTTGATTACTTTGACTATTATGGCATTGCTATGAGTAAAGACGTAGATTATTGTTATTTCCAGTATTCGTTGTTTAAGAAAATTAAACCCTGTGAGGCAAAAACCCGTTTTAAAAATGTTTACTTTATAATTGTAATTCCCACATAGATCACTTTTCCATAAGGTTTGAGCGGGGTCCTTTTTATAATTTTATTAAAATTATTTAGGTGTGTGACACTTACAGGGTTAAGCAAGCACAATTCTACTAAGGTAAATCGGCTTAAATGGACTTATTTTGTCCAAACTAACCACATCTGAAGTTTGTCCCATTCTTAAATGAACACCCTGTATAGTATCTATAACTGTCAATAAATAAAGAATAAATAAGTTGTTGAGTATAACATTATTTTTCCTATATGCTTATAATATTAATAGGCCAATAAACCCCCAGTAGGCAGCGATAGCCAATAAATTACTTCGCTAAATGCTGACGTAGATATGTCCTAATTTTAAGTTTGTATTCCTTTAATTTTTGATTGCTCATTTAATAAAGATAAGATCGATTGGACAAAACGGCACAAAAAAAAGTAATATATTATGTTCTTAAAGAGCGATCACATTTGGTTGCGCCAACTACATCACACTAAAGAACAAACCGATATTAGTGAACACCCAATAGCATCCAATAATAAACAAATGTAGGAGAGTATTTTCGGCATGATCAATATTACGAGCAGGAGCGAGTGGATTTAATAAACGAACGCCATCCACAGCAGGAAAGATACATACCTGCTGCCTGTCTGAAAGGCCCGAGCGTTTGGTGCTGCTTTCAATTCCTAGTTGACATTCAATTGTCTTCTCGCTTACCTGCAACAAATAAAGCACTTTGAAATGCAAATGTATGGTCTGCCAGATATCGACTAGAATTTATTGGTAGCTATAGGTTTTTATATCAGGGAGAAAAAGTGAGAGAGAATTTCGAATGAAATTTTTCATCCGATAGGTATTAAATAAAAGGTTTTATATGAACGAGTGTCTGTGTGTATTTGAAAATATGGTTGGCTGGCGAACTAGCAAAATCGGTTAAGTGACAAAAGTGGAATAAATGACATATCGAATCAATTTCTAAATAGATTTATTGAAATGTTTACGATTTTTTTTTACATTTCAGTTGACCTGCCCTAGTATTTTTCACAAATTCAGATATAGTGAGCAACAAATAGCTATTTACGAAATAGGTACATGATGTGATGTACCGCAGTTTTTATACAACAGTGTGACAAGTGAATTTTAAATTAATTAGACCTATTAGCCTTCTGGATAGTGACACAGCCAGAAAATTAATCTACAAATAGACTGATCTAAATTTTGAGAAATTACCAAATATATTCCCAAACAGTGGCAGCTCGTGGTAATTTAAAATGGGTGTTCACTTTTTTCAATAATTTTATCATTTGTAAGTTTGGTTCAAAACCCTGTATAAGTGTAGTTGTTATTATCAATATCATACTGTTTTCAAGCACTGCAACTATTAATGAATAAATAAATATTATTGTAATTTTTTTTTTACAATCAATAGGCTTCATCTCCTTATAGAGCTTGATTTCTACTAAAAATTTCATGTTGATATCGCTTTTTATTTTTGATTTATGAATCTTTTTTAATTTTAACTCCCCTTAAACACCAATTTTTCTACAGATTTGTTTTTTCAAAATTAAAGGGCTTCTTCTCCTTATAAAGCTTGATGTTTACTAAAAATTTCAAGTTAATATCATTTAAACATTTCATGTTGATTATCACATTTCGTTTTTAATTTAGGATTTTTTTTTAATTTCAACCCATCTTAACCCCTTATTTTTAATCAGATTTTCTCACCCCTTATCGAGCTTGGTTTTTGCCTTAAATATTCAAGTTGATATCATTTTTCGTTTTTGACTTATTGTGCAGACAAAATCCGTGACATCGGACAAAGTAAACCTATAATACTATTTACAGACTACCGTGTGAAGAGTAGAATAATAATATAATCAAGGCTAAAACAATAACATAATAGTCTACAAAATGGGTATACTAAAAGAATGATAAAGTCAAAGAGTCAAAAATTATTTAATAGTTACATCAGTACTTCGGAGATAAACTGTGCTGTCATTCTAGTCAGCTTCTTAGTAGAGTAGACTGAATGTTAGTTGAACACTTTTTGTGTTCTATATTTACATTTCGACAAGAAATTCAGTAGGCTCCAATTATTGCCGCAATATGTATTGTTTACTAATAATCTAACTATTAAATTTTTTTTCAATATACATGTATTGTTGGTTTTTGTAACATATTTCTATGTTCTGATAACAATTTTTCTATGACATACCTAGTCTCTTATACTGCCAACATGCCTCTATAAATATTACGACTAACGTGAGAGTTAAATAGTGTTGCTTAACGTTTAACTTGTAAGTTTATTAAACATTGAATATAGTGTTCTTTTTTAAAGTCAACTTATATTATGACATAGCTATACATGGTATAGAATACCCTTTAAAAGGTCTCGATGGTCCGATTTTAAAAATATAACCTTTATAAAACTGCACTGTCTACATAGTTTACCTCCCAGAGATATTGGTAAATATTTAATTTACTCTTTATGATATAGGTGCATACCTAACATAGACACAACTATTAGGTTTCTTGAATTAATTTAGGCCAGTGCAATACTTATTTTTAATATTTTATTTAATTTTATTTCCTTTTTAAAAAAACTGTAATAAAATCCTCAGTGCTATTATATCAGTCTGACACTGTTTATCAGTACCGCTGGTATTTTTCTATAACTTTAAGAGACAACCTACAAAATAAACAATTATTCATATAAAATTGTACTAGGGTCAAGAAATTTGGAAATAAACATAACCTCAAGAAATAATAATTTTTTACGTGACGTTTTTAAAATTGTCTCATGTTGATTTTTAGAATTTGACAGCTTGATTGGAAAGTTAGAAGGTAGATACTACAATTTTGTGATATAACAAGTGAAGGCACTTTGCGACATATTTTGATTAATTTTAAGTTAATAATTTTATATTTCTAGGTTGACGGAATGAAAATGTTTTTATATCATTTAAATCACGCTATTTAAAAAAAATGGCATTTATTATCATCAAAACTAACTAGCTCGAGTTTGAAATATGTCGTAAAAGAGTAATAAAAGTGTAGACAGGTTTAGTACCGTTATTGCCTCTCCATATCTATAATTTGAAAGATTGGTATGGCCCGCCCTATTTTGTGACGTCACGGTGTGCGTTGCGCAAATTAGAATGATTTCAGTTATTTTATGACTGTTTCACTACGTTTCAGGGATCTGTTATCATGTGACATCTCTTTTTAGCTAAATATTTTCAAGAACGCCTCTCACTTCTTCTGGCTCACTTATAAAAGCGCGCAACGAAAACTCAATTAGCCAGAGTGCAGTGTCGTACCCAAAAATAGATATTAACACGCATGAAAACAATAAAATTATAAAAATTGAATTAATATTTTTATGTTATTTATTTTAAAATGATGTGTTTTAATGAAATGTAACTGGGTATTCACTGCACAAATGAACCAATGGAGAAACCGTCCCTGTTCACAACAAACAATTAATTGGCGGGAAAATGATGATTTTTATATCTATTCTACTGTGTAAAAAGTTCCAAGAGTTCATTTTTGTCCTTATTTTGTAATACTGTATGTTTCTATATTTGTAGTTTTTTCTTTCTTTTTTTTGTATTCATTCAAATTGGTATAGTTCATACCTTGTTCTGTAAATTGGGTCTGTCCCATTGAATATTGCAAAAATAAAACAAAAATAAAAAATCAATAAGATTCCACGTGGAACAGTTAAGGTGACTACAGCACCCCTTATAATTTTCGGACGAGGATATCTCAAAAAGTAATTTTCTTAAAAAATTAAAATTTTAACAAAATAAATTAGACAATAATATCTAGAATATGCATATATTTTAAAGTTTTAATTCCTTCCATTTTACGAGAAAAAATAAATAAAAGGGCTTTAAATTTTGAAATATCATAATGAAAATAAATGCATTCCTCAACAGTACTATTCTTAATACAATCCCCAAATTTAAGCTTCTCATGTCTTGTTAATGATTTTTTAAAATTCGCCAAAATTAGTTGCTAAAACGCCTCAAGGGTCAGTTCTTGGCCCTTTGTTATTTAATGTGTTAATCAATGATATTGTGGATGTTATTGATTGTCATTTACCTTCTTTACCGTCGTACAGGAAAACTAAACAAATCCATCAGAAAATCGTATAGCTGTTATCTACAAAATGTGAGAGGTTTAAATACAAAAATAAACGAACTTTACTCTTCAGTTACTCTTGCTGATTTGGATTTCATTTGTATAATTGTGACTTGGCTAACAGAAGACGTAATGAGCACTGAACTTTTTCCGACAGAGTACAACGTTTTTTGTAAAGACCGTGACTTGATAAGATCTTCGAAATCAAAAGGTGGTGGTGTCTTATTAGCTCACAAAAGCAACTATGAATCAGAAGCTTTTAACCTCGCTCATTTTTATGAACAGTTTGTTAATATTGATATTGTAGAAGCAAAATTTTATTTGTCATATATCACACTTTTCATTTATGTTATTTATATACCGCCATACACTTCTAATTTAGAATATGAGCAGTTTCTAGATGAATTAAGTCAAATTGTAATAAATCAAGAAAAAGTGTTGATATTAGGAGACTTTAATTCCGCCAATTATGTTACAAAAACCTAAATAATTTTTGCTATAGGAATATCTCTAGTTCTTTAGATTTTACTAATACCTCCCAAATTAACAATATCAAAAATTCGTTAGAAAGGATACTAGATCGTGTCATTGTTACTGAGAATCGCACTTCGTTCAACACAGGTCGTGGTTATTCACCTCTTATTGGTAGAGAAGACGTATCGCACCCGTCTTTAAGGATAACAGTAAATATCGAATCGTTTAGCTTTGTCAATTTTGCTCAGAGTGCTGATTCCCAAATGTATAATTTCAAAAAAGCGTTTTTCCCTGGTCTCTACAATGCCCTGTCATATGTGGACTGGTCATATTTAGATATTAAAGAGGATGTAAATGAAATGTGTTTGTTTTTCTATCAAAAAATTTACTATATTTTAGACGTGTATGTTACAAAACATAAAAAACATAATCGCAAATATCCCTCCTGGTACACTCCAAACATAATTCAGAATATTAAGATTAAAGAGTTTTATCACAAACGGTTTTTAAAAAATAATTCTCACTATACTACTATGACGAATTTTCCAGACTGAGGAGATTAATTAAAGCTCCAGTGCAAGAAACTTATAAAAACTATTTGAACTCTGTTGAAAATAGTATCATTACTAATCCAGAAAATTTCTTATTTTTTCAACAAAAAAAGGTAACACGAGAATTCCTGGAAAGGTATTTTGCAATGAAAATGTTTTTACTATGCCAAATTCTATTGTTGAAGGTTTCTCAAACTACTTTAAAAGTGTCTATATTCCAACACAATTTATCGGTAACAATTCTGAAGTAAATAATATTCCATGATGTAACATTTCACACATTTCTGAAGACCACATTTTAAAGGCAATCAATAAACTTCCAAATAAATTTACAACTGGAAGTGACGAAATTCCTAGTTTTCTTTTAAAAGATTGTGCTAATGTGCTTGTAAGACCTTTATTTAAAATTTTTAATCTAATTATCCAAAAATCTGTATTTCCTGATGTGTGGAAAGTAGCTAGAGTATGTCCTGTGTTCAAAAATGGTGATATTACGAATATCAAAAATTATCGCCCCATATCCATTTTAAATAATTTTGCCAAGGTTTTGGAGACATCAGTGTATAACCTAATTTATACTCAAATAAATTGTCTTATTCCAACCAATCAGCAGGGTTTCATGCGACAAAGATCTATCACTTCGAATCTTATATAAATTACTCAGTATATAGCTGAAGCTGTGGACAATATACACTGATTTCTCCATGGGTTTTGACAGGATTGACCACAAAATATTAATTCATAAATGAAATAATTTTGGTTTTAGCGCTTCTCTCATTACAATAATAAAATCATATCTACACAGCAGAGGACAATTTGTTGCTTACAATGGTTACTATTCTAGAATATATTACCCTACATCAGGTGTTCCTCAAGGGTCTAATTTGGGACCCTTGTTGTTTTTATTATTTATCAATGATCTTTCCTCATTAGACTGTAAACATTTATTATATGCTGATGATTTGAAAATTTACTCAAATGTGACTTCTTAATTATACTGTTTATTTCTACAAGAAGAATTGAATAAAATCTCTGATTGGTGTACAAGTAACAATTTCTTCCTAAATTTGGATAAATGTAAAATTTGTACATATGGTCGCAAACTCCATGTGGTTTTGCTCGATTATCAAATATATAACATATATTTATCAAGGGTTACGCTGAGCGAGATCTTGGAGTCATATTTGATTCTAGTTTGCAATTTGTAGAACATATTAATAATATAGTTTCTCAGTCTTCTAAAGTCAGGATTTATTATAAGAAATTGTAGAACTTTTTTTAATGAAATTGCTCTAAAAACGCTTTTTTTGCGCTCATAAGATCAAAACTTGAATACGCATCGATTGTTTGGGATCCGCAATATCAAGTGCATATCAATTCATTGAAAAAAGTTCAACGCAAGTTTCCTAAATTCCTATCTAGCAGGCTTGATGGAATTTATCTTGCAAGATTAATCTGTTTTGGTACATCGTTTCAATGTCCATTTCTTACAACTATGAAGAATACATGTAGGGCTGACGTTTCTCTATAAATTAGTACAAAATTCTATCGATTCCTCAAATCTTCTTTATCAAGTGGATTTTCACGTTCCTATACTCTGTTTTTAAACTAAGAGGAGCGATTTGAATTTAAGTTGGCAATTCTGTAGCTGTCTGATTGGTCAGATTACAGTCAGTTTCACACATTACTTTTTAGCATGAACATCAGCTAATAATTGATATTGTTGACAGTTCTGACATTTTATAATTTGATATCTCATCCATTACTTAGTTTTTTTACTTTATTTCGTAAATATTATAGTTCTTCAGTAAGCAATTGTATTGAAAATCTACAATTATAGATCCTTCTACACTGAGTACTATTAAAGGTAGCAATTCCTGAAAAGCCTTATAAGAAAGGGAAGACAACTTATTATTTTACATGCCGATTCTGAAGGTTTTGTAGAAAATGCATTATTGGTTTTTGAAGGTAAAAAGACGCGAGATTACCATGAAGAGATGAATTCCGAAGTATTTTAGAAAAAAATAATTTTATTTTTAAAACTAAAAATTGATGAATTTCTAACCAAAATGATTAAAATGTAACTAAATATTCAAGCAAATTTTATTTATTAGAATAGAATAAAACTATTTACAAAATTGTTATAACATTTAAAACACCATCTACTACTTTAGGGATAATCTTAATTTGGCACAATGAGTTAACATTATTTTAAAAAAAAATATTTTAAAAATACTTAAAATTAATACATAGGTATGTATGAATAGTTCACTTTAAAAAATATATATTGACATGTAGTGTTATGAAAATGTTGGTTCCAGTTTTCAAAACAAATTCTGACTCATAGGCCTGTATACTTTTGAATGCCCTTATTTGCCCTCTAGCGCATTAACCATGGGTTATCACTAAATAAGCCATAATATCCACATTACTCATAGAAGAGATACCAGTTACTGTGTGATCCACTTGTCATTCACTGATTAACTTTTACTTTTTATACCTATAACAAATATATCCTTAAAAATGTAAACAGATCTTTATATTTTATACTAACCTGGCTACATCTGGATATTACATTAACATGTTTCTTTAAATATTTAATATCCATTTTAAAAAGATCATAGTTATTCTCAAAAAGTCGATTTCAAAAGCAAGAAAAAAGTATTTCTGACATCAATCAACAACCATATTGACTTTAATTTGACAGTGACATTTCGTTTTAGACACACATTTCAGATCACAATAATGTCTGGGACCAATTAAAAATTTACTTCTATGACATTTATTCGTTTCTTAACCGCTCATTGGCCGTTCACCGACTAAGGCCGATAAAGATAATTATTTCATAAATTTTGAACACGACTTCTAGTTACTTTTCCCTGTGTAAATGCGTCTTTTCAATTCGCTCCTCCTAGTTTAAAAACAGAGATAGAATGTATTACTACGTTTTACTCGAACAATGCGAGAACTAATGTTATTTCTAACTTCATAGAATGTGCAACAACTTTAATCATGTGGCAAACTTATGCGATATTAACTATGATTTAGTAACACTAATTTTAGATAAATTCAGTCAATATTTTTATTTAAATTTACTTTTACAACTTTAATTTTTTGTAGAATTTTCTGATATCCTAGTTGTTGCTGTAATATAATGTAATGTGAACGGAATGATGTTCATGATTTCTTCTTCTGTTTTTTCCCTTATATACATATATTTTTTTTTGTAACTTAATATGTTAAATGGTGTTTGCTAACTGTATGGTATTGATTATGTCTATATCTTTAATGTGTAACTGTATTCTACTAACATGTATATATTCTAATTTATATTGTCTTGTTAATGAAGATTGTCTGTTGGACAATTAAGACTTTATTTAATTATTTATTTACGCAGATGACCTAAAATGTTTTGGCTCAGTCTCTAACCTCGACGATTGTGATCGTCTTTATCAAAATTTATTACGTGTAAATCAGTGGTGCAATTTAAACAATTTATCTCTAAATGTATCTAAATGTAACGTCATGTCTTTTTCCATAAAGTCTAACCCCATTTTATTTAATTATGAAATAAATGAGATTAGCCTTCAACGCCCTTGTTGATCTTGGAGTCAATTTTAATCCAACATTTTCATTTATTCCCCATATTGACTCAATTGTCTCTAAAGCGTCTAAAATGTACGGTTTCATTGCAAGAATCGGTAGAGAATTCTCAGATATTTAAACACTTTAAATATTATATCAGTGGCGTGCGGTGGTATTTTTGGAAGGGGAAGCGATTGTATAAAAATACAGCAGGCCAGTAATCACAGCGCCGCAGGCGAAAATTTTTCGTGGTGCATTCACCATTTTGTCAAAATCTTGCTTTTTTCCTCAGTACTACGGATATTCGAGATTGAGAGTTTTGAAGTATTACTCTTACTTTATTACCTAGTTTAGTACTAGAAGCTATAAAAAAAACTTACCATTGAAAAGCTTCCTTGGTTTATTTAAACGTAAAAAATCATTTAACTGAATTTTTTTTTATTTATTCCAGCATTTTTCGCACAGTTGACACAGCAGTTGACATTTATTTATACTTGAGATCTATTCGCCTATCCTCAATGGCTGCAAATTTGTCTATAACATCGTCGTAAAATTTTGGATTTTCTGATAGCTGTTTAACAAGCTGTTTTTCAATGGATATTAGTGCTAAATTAGGGAGTCTGTTTTCACTTGTTGAATTTTGAATAAAACTTTTAATGCGCTTTAAAGCTGAAAAACTTCGCTAAACTGACGCACTTGTGGCTGGGATAGTTAGTACTAATTAACACAACTTGACGACTTCACAAAGGGACTTATTTAAACTAGTTGTTATAAGAAAATTTAACACATTGATAGGCGTCTTTTTATCACTAATTTCAGTTGTTTCATAAACAACACTTAACTGGGACTTTAATGCTGGAATATCAAAAAAATTTCCATAATTTAATTTTAGTGAATTAAAAGCTTCCGATGGAAATTTTGATAAATAGTAGTTACTTATATTAAAATTGCACAATTCAACAAATTTTAATTCGTAAAAGTTTTGAAATCGAGAGTTCATTTGTTGTAAAATATTATCAAAAATTTCAGCGTATAATCGACGATAGGAGGTCCCTCTGTCGCCGACATTATCAATTCTAATTCTCTTTCTTTCAGGTTCTAAGCCAATGTTTTGAGTCTTATTCCAAAAGTGTTCAAACTGATCTCGTTTTTTATTCATTTTATTTTTAAAATCATCAATTTGTTTAAAGCAAAAGCCAATGTCATTTGACTTTGTCTGTAAAATGTCGAATAAAATGTCAGTAAAAGGAAAATCTCTGCAAAAATGTTGAGCTAAAAATTGAAATCAAAGTTTTGTTTGAGCCAATGCAAATACCCTTTAGCGGCAGTAACAGTTTCAGCATCCCATGTTTCTTTATTATCCCAAACGTCTTAAAAAAAGTGTATCAAAGAATCACGGTATTGAAACACTGTTTGTACTAAATGTCCATTGTAGTTCCATGCCGTCGGAGCAACTTTTGGAAACCTTTTTTGAACGTGAATGTTCGAAGCGCGAGTTTTTTTCGATGACTTTGAAAAGAAGGAAGCCAAACCACTAAGCGTCGAAAAGAAAACTTTGCAATCTTTAATATTATCCATGCTTCGCGATAAAACCAAATTAAGTCTATGTACTCTACAATGAACGAAAATTGCATGCTTAAACTTCTCTTTCATTTTAGCTTGAAGGCCTCCTAAATGGCCAGCGATTACGGCAGCACCAACTTGAAATAATGTCACAAACAATTTTAAACAATGCATCTGCAGTTCGTTCGCTAGTGACGTCCAAAAATCCTAAGAATCGCTCTTAAGGAATGCCATCCATTACATATAGCACAACAATGGATAATTGACTTAAGTTTGCTACATCTGTGGTTTCATCAAGCGCAATTGATACAAAAGGTGCTTTTTTAATTTCACTTTTAATGTGATCCATCACAACGTCGGCAGTGCATTAATTAAATCATTTTGGATTCTGTTTGAGGTATCTCGAAAAGTCGTCGAATTATTAAAATGATTTTTTAGGGTATCATCGTATTTTGCTAAAAAACTTAGAAGGTCCATGTAATTTCCTCGATTGGCGGATCCACTTGATTCATTGTGACCCCTAAAACTTAGTTCATGCTCTCCCAGGAAACAAGTTACATCTATTACCCGTTGTAAGACGTCCCTATTTTTTTTGCCCTTTCATTGTGATTTTAGTTGCTTATTTTTAAATGATTGTCCAAACTATGTTCAATGCGATAGGTCCCGAATGTTTTTTTTATTTGTATCATTTATATGAGATTTGCTATTTACATGTCGTTTTACACTTTTGTGAAAATTATTCAAGTCTGAGTTCCAAAGTGTTTTTTCGGCTATATTAAAAAGTAGGCAAGGCCAGCAAAACAATTTCTTCAAAATTTTGCAGCCGGTTAACCACTCATACTTTTTATAGAACCCTACGTGAAAATGTATGGTAAATTTTTTTGCTGACTTTTCTACTTTCGTCTCTAAATTGATAGGATCCCTTAGTCTACTAGAATTAATAATGTCTCTTTTCTCTTCAAAATTTTTACTTGAAAATACTTTTTTCAATAAAGAGCACACAATACAGACACAATTTACCACATTATTATTGCTCACAGACACAAAGCATAGTTCCACCATTTTACAAAAAGAAAAATAACTACGAAAAATAAACTGAAATCTATCTGAAGTCTACGATTTTCTGCACACGTTGATTCGCAGTGCGAATTGCAATATGCGTAAGACGACGTAAAAATCGCTGCCTCTCGACCGTATCCAAACAAACTGACACTGTCGCGGCAAAGCAGGGTCAATAACACGAAACGAAATCAATTGGAAGATGAGCCGGCTTTTTCAAGACGCGCCTTCGCCGACGGACTCGAAGTATATGGTGTGCGTTTACACAATTAATTTTCTAATGGATGGTGCGTGCGTTTACACAATACACCAATGAATTGTTAGTACATTTACGAAGTTTACGTAATGTTTCATAGAAAATATAGTACCTAATTTAATATTAATTTCTATGCATTGTAAACTGAAAAATATTTATTTTTAAATCTCAAAGTGTAGGGAAGTGGTGCTTTACCCGCTTCCATGGACCGTACGCCCCTGAATTATATTACGCATTTATTCGCTCTAATCTAGAAAGCGCAGCAATTATCTGCAGTCCATACAAACAAGCTTGAATCTGTTCAGCGACGATTTTTAAAATTTCTGAGGTTTAAATTGGATAACAGATATCCGATTATTGCATGATGAGATTTTATCCAGGCATAATATGTTCAGTCTGAGTACTAGAAGAAATTCCAATTTTCTTATATTCCTGTAGAAATTAATTAGTAACAGATTTGACTGCTCCGATCGTCTTCAAAGATTAAACTTTTATATACCTATAATTTCTACTCATACTGAATTGACATTTCACCTTCCTGTGCCGCGTACGAATATTCTTAAATTCTCGCCCATTAATTTTATGTGTAATCAATGTAATTCGTTAGGAAGGTCATGAGACATATTTATATGTACTGTTTATGGCATTACATCATGTTATTATAATTTTAGAAGCAAGGATGTATGTATTTGTTTAATATCATTAATATTGTATTATCTGTTGAGGTATATTTTGCCTTATGTACATTTTTATTTTTTCTAATATTTCATTTGTTTACCTGTTAACTTTATATAAAATGTAACTTTGTAACCTGTTTTGTAATTGGGTTCGTCAGTGTAACTAAATAAATAAAATAACATAACTAGTTGAAAACAAATACACTATGAACGGTAGAAAACTACGATTTTTGTGTTAGCAAACAGTGTTTTCATATATGAATGGAATTGTCACCACTTCAGGGTACACCAGAAAAATTGAAATATCCTGGATATTATAGACCTTAGAGAAAACGTCAAATTTATCTGGAGATTTTCTAATCTTTTTTCATTCATCTTTCCTTCAAAAAATGCCTATACAGCATAATAATTCAAATCGACATAAATCATAAAACAATTTTACGAATTTATCTGATATCGTGCCACATTTTTTTTAAAATCCTTTCAACCAGCCCTCCATAAATATTTCTCCGTTTCTGAAGAGGGTCTCCTCTCCAGCCGTAAGGCAAACTGACACGTAACGTTTACTAAATTATGTGTTTTATACCCTTACACCCTCCATTAGGCAAAAACTGAATTATCAGCATACTGGGTATTGTACTTGTATACTTGAGTGGTCGCGGTTGAATATAGCAGGATTGGCGTAAGGACAGCTGTAGACTTTTACATGTATTTTGTAAATTAACCCCTTTCATTCGGCAATTGATTATTTGTGAATTATTTAAAGCACTCAACACATATATTCAATCATACATACCACAGATCTAGAGTGTTAGAAGATAGGCGATGACCATCTGCATTATATTTCAAATATGTTTATTATAAGGCGCCGCCATGTTGGTTAAAATTGGAATTGAGGTGTTTGCACAATAAAAGAGTTTGCGCAATAAAACAAAGTCAATTTCATATGTCAGTTGCGTTAGCTGTCATTATTATTTATCGTTTTTCTGGTTTATTAATCAGTTTTTAATAACAAATTGTATAACTGAGTGTTTTCTGGTAATATTTTTATCATTTTGATATGATTAAAACGTGTTTAGTCGTGAATTATGATATTAGGGGTAACATGACAGGAAATACATTTTTAAAATTTATTGACTTTAACAGAGTTGTACTCATGACTCATGTCCTTTTATTAGATTTAAGATGCAGCAGTTTACTTCTTTGCATTAATCTATTGTGACGTTCTCAATAATTTATGTTTGGTTTGCCTTCTCTTAATGATTGCTTATTGAGAAAAATTTACCTTGCCTTTTCTATTCCTGAAAACAAAAGGTATTCTGCCTGGTTAAGGGCTATTGGAAGAAGTACCAGCGAAAATATTAACCCTACAAATAGAATTTGCTCAAGACACTTTATGAATCTGATATAATTAGAATTTGTCAACAAATATAGTCCAAAGAAAAACATTAAGGTAATTTAATATAGTATTTTTTGCTATACGTAAGTATATACAATATACATATATTACTGAAAATTTAATATTCGGATGTGTCAAATAGATATAAGTAAATTAAATGTTATTGGAGGATGGATACTCCTCAATCTTTTTTTCTTATTTTTAATCAAAACAATCTGAATTTGATATAATAGAATTGGACCATTTTAGGGATATATCTTTAGATGATGTAACCAATATTGCTGGTTGTAGCAGAAATAAAGATGACATTTCCACCCTCACAAAAAAAGATTGATTCAAACTCAACGGTATTTTTTCAAAAATTAATTATGATGTTTAAATATATTTTTTCATCTGCGCTCTGGCTAATCGCGTCTCTTTGGCTCACTTTTCTAAGTTAACAGATTGGTGAAACGAAAAATGACCTACTTAAAATCACTAAAATCACCTTATTTTGCGCAACGCACACAGTGACGTCACTAAGTAGGGTGGGTCATACGAATCTCTTTCAAATCATAAACTGCATTTAGTAAGTGTATCTAATTCTTGATGCGATTGAGGTAGCAGAATCAGCTAGCTGTAAGGTAGCTTAATTTACAAAAATTAAATTTGTTTCGAAGGGCAATTCTAGTTTAATGAAATGTAGTATTTGCAATTGAAAGTCACTTGAAGTTTTGATCAAGAATCTACAATATTTTTTATATTTTAGTGTTTTTTATGATTTTTATCACTATATAAAGCACAACTAGGTTGTTAATGATATATTTTTCAAGCAATCGCAAATAGCGATAGGTTTTAGGGGGTTTTGGGTCGTTTTTATGAGCTTTCCCGCTCAAATTTCGCGAACGCAGCAGAAAGGAGCGCAAAAATAAAACGCTCCAAAATGATACGGATCGATACGAAGCGATATCTATAGTAGAACGAAAGTGATTGGTATTGATTGGGATGGCTATGTCTCATGGAACGCATCTATAGATATAGACATGCAATGACGGTACTAAAAGTTTCTGCACTTTTACATTATCCTTTTACGACATATCAAACTCGAGCTAGTCAGTTGTGGTGATAATAATAAATAATATAAAAACATTTTCATTCCGTTAATCTATAAATAAAAAATTATTAACTTAAAATTAATCAAAATATAACTTAAAGTGTCTCCACTTGTTTACCAGGCGATTACAAAAAAGTGTTTAGTCGTCTCTACCTACTTCAATCTCTATTTTCAAACTCCAATCAAGCTGTTAAATTTTAAAAATCAACACATGAGAATTTTAATTGTGTATTTTATAAATAAATAAAACAGCGACTTTATTAAATTAGAAAAATGTGTATCAATTAATTGATTGTTACCGAAGAACTTCTAAGGTTATGTTTGTTTATTTCCAAATTACGGATGTAACTTATATTTTGTTTTTTGTTCCAGGGTTTTCCAGAAGAATCATGTGTTTTATACCCAACTATACATTGATTAAATTTTTTTTGTTACTAACAAAAGACAAACGAAGTTTCAAAAAAGTATGAAAATTTTATTATATATTTTATTAAGGGCAAGTCTTTTTACCTCTAAGTAAAGTTGAAAGTAACTACTTGCTGATTAAACTATAGGGCTATTGTTTGTTAATCTGTAGTAAACCTACATGTAACTTTACTTAGAGTTACTGAAGTTATAAAAAAATGAGCTATCTATAAATGCTAGAGGTACTGATAAACAGTGTTAGAATGATGTAGCGCTAAGGATTTTATAAACTTACATTACAGTTTTTTTATAGACCATATAATATATAAATATTGCACTGGCCTAAATTAATTCAAGAAACTTAATAGTTGTGTCTATTATGAAGAGCAAAATATATATTTACCCATATAAATCTACCTGGGACTAAAATATTTAAAAATAATCTCAAAATATGAAGAAAATTTAATTGACTAACTAATAATGTTTATATATTCATAGAAGTTTTCAACGTATTAAAAACAAAACAAATATCACAATAATTAAATTATTCATTTATTCATTCATTAATAATTTTAGTGCTTAAAATCAGTATGATATTGATGATAATAATAACTATACTTGTACAAAGTTTTGAATCAAACTTACAAATGATAAAATTATTGGAAAAAGTGAACACCCATTTTAAATTACGACAGCGGCCACTGTTTATATTCGCTCCATGCGCGACAGCAGCGCCAATTCGTTTTGGTATTAATGGACTATTTCTGCGTATACTAACAAATGCAATTTTTAATAGAATTCTTAATTAAAAAGTATATATGTTAGTTTTAATAAAAGTATATGGATTTGTAAAACAAGCAAAACATTAATTTATTATTATTATATATTTTTATCTCTTAAATTAAAGAAAATTATGTATAATCAATAAAAATGAATAATAAAATATAGGCAGGCAACAGTATTTACTGGAAAATGTATAAGAAGTTGCCTAAGTCTAATAAGTTCTCATTGAAGAATTATTCTGTCAAAATAAAAAATACCATTTAATAATAGCGTGAAGTTAAAATGTATAAAAAAAGGATCGTTATTTATATTTTCATTTTTATTGAAAACAAAACATAGAATGAATGATTAAAACTGGTTTCCCATCAGTAAGTTACAAAATTGTATTCCAGCCACATATAATAATAATAATCAAAGGCAGAAATCTTGAAATCTAGTCCTTGCTGAATGAACATTTAAGAATAAAGGGATATTAAAGAACATCATAAAATGATAATTTATTGTTTATTTAAAACCTTTCAAGTTTCTGATGTCTACTATTTCCAGCATAACTGTTATTATTACAAAAATAAAGGTAATTTTTCTTCTTATTGTACACCTATCCATTTATTTCTTTGATTTAATTTCCACTTTGCTACTGAAATTTTTTTATATAAGTTTCACTGTTTTTTTTTGCTAGTATTTGTACAATTTTCAACACAGCAACTCCGGTTGCTTAGGTACTGTATTGTTTTCACCTACTTTTTTGAAAAAAAGTAAAATGTATACGCGTATTTGATATGCCAAAATTACAAAATATCGCCCTAAAATGCACGAATTATCTGCAGCTAGCGCTAGTATCGCTTTTGCTTCCCTTTCCATGACTTTGCACGGAGCGAATACAAAATGCAGTTCACTATGTAAGTTGATAACTTAAAAAGTTTAACAATATCGCAATCTCCATGGATTCCACACTTTACTACCTAACAAGGGGTATTGGAAAACAACGCTTATTATTTTCAGTCAGGAAAAATTCAAGTCATTTTTAATTTTCATTTTTCTAGCCCTGCAGTATACATACCACATTCACCGCTCGAAATAATTGCTTTAAAAACATATGAAATATATTAAATAACTAATATATGACATACTACACTCCTGATTGGCTATCCATGATATCACTCCATTCAACTCGGGAAGACGCTTGCCCCGCTATACAACTTTGCAGTTTTAGCAATAAGTATCAATTTTGTACTCTAAGCAGGAAGGGTACCCAGCTAGCACCTACTGTTGCCAAGCCTTTCGGCGATGTTGTTTCAAGGAAATATAATAACATTACAATACAACGTAAATGCAACGTTCATGAGAAGTTGTTGAGGGAAATCAAAACCTCACAAAACTTCTATGTGTTACTTACCTATTTAACCTACCTGTTATGATAACACAACGTAATAATTGTAATTTGCTAAAAAAGTATCCACGAAAAGTACCGTGAATATCAAATTGTTTTCGAACGTAGCCATTCGTTTTTCATAAGTCATAACAAAACCAACAAAACATAAAAAAAATGTCGCTTGTCACTTTTTCTTGTGGTATATATTTGAGATTTTAAAGAATTTGTAAACTACTTATATGTTTGAATAAGTTTGGTAAGTTCTTTTCAATAAAATAGAAACATATTTTTTAATTTATTGTTTGTTATTTTAGAATGCAATATTTCAGTTTTCTTGCTAGGCAGTATAGATGTGCTCATGTAGCTTACTAAAAATAAATAGCATGTTAATTTGTTACATTTCAGTAAATTAAGTATTATCATTGCTGGACAGTAGTGGCATTTTGCTGGATAAATACAGCATTTCACTGGACATGTACCTATGCCGTTTTGTTGTACGTTTGCTGCACAATATCAAATGCTGGACAGACTTTAAAAATGCTGTACAATACAGCAAAATGCTGTACGTATGGTCGCCCTAGTGTAATAATATTTAAATCACTAAAAATACATTTTAAGAATATTATGTTGTAGGTTTCCTTTGTGCTGGATTAAAACTCTAGTAAACATCTCAGGATTTTTAGGAGCTAATATCAAATAATACAGAATTAATACAAAATTGATTAAAGAAGAATATATAACATCTGAAATTATTTCTTTTTCTTTCAAGGCAGAATATCATGCTAAAAAACATTGTTTTTTATAGAAAGCTCTGTATACTTGGACATCCATTATTAGGCATCAAATTTGTAAAATTTAAAATAAATTTCATTATTTATTTAAAACAACAAAGTAAGTGAAAATCAACTAAAAATAAGGGCAACGATTTAAACGAGCATATTTTTCAATTTCTATACGGTAGTTGGAGGCCAAAATCCGCACTTTTAGTATTTGTCATATTTTGGACCCTTTCCATTTCTATAATGTACTTGAACGGTGTCGATATGTTTGGTATGTTTGGTATGTTTGGTATGTTCATATGTTTATATATGAAATTAAGACGAAATACTTGTTTTAAAAGAATTCAGGAATATAAACCTAAATATGGCCAAACGGATCTTTGTTTGCCCCTTTTGAACAAATATCTTTATGAATAAATAATAACTAACCACAATAAATATAAAAACATGTATTTTAATAAAAACTTAAATACAAATTTGGCAATATTGAAAAAAATAAACAAAATTCAAACAAATTCTTTGTGGAATTTCTAAAAATATAATAAACAATTAAACTAATGCAACGTTAAATCGCTTAAATCTGTAGAAAAACTAACAAAATCCTTAAATCTTGCAAAACTACCTTGCAATGGCTTGAAAAGTTTCCTAACAATGTTGGCTTTATTTACATAAAACTCTTCCTCTGTCTCTGAAAAGTGCATTGTGTAATATGTCCTCTTGTAAAAAATTTCATGGCAACCATCATCTTCTGTTGCAGTTATCCGAATTACGTGCTATCATGAAGGAACATTTGAATATCTGAGTCAGAGGACGATTGGTTTTGGTTTTCCTTGAGCTTACTCCTTTCTTCTTCAAAAACATTTCTCACCGTTGTTTTATTTCTTCAAATGGCTTCCTTTCTTTTTTTATTTCGATATTTCTTCGTTTCTCCAGTTCTAGTATTTCCAGTTGTTCCTTATTGAGTGTTGAGGTAAGGAGAGTATATTTCAATCCTTTTATTGTTCGTTTTCTCTTTTTAGTAAGTAATGGCAGAAGAACGATATCTGACGGTAATGTTACAGAAAACTGTTCAGTGATTTCATTTGAACAACCAGGTTTTTGGGGATCGTCTTCTTGCACACATCTGGCTTTTGGAGATTTCGGAGTATTTGAAACATGATCTTCATCTAGGAATTTCTCAGCATTGCCAAAATGTTCTACTTCGTTATCGCTTTGAGGTTGTACGTCTTCTTCAAATACAATTTCTCTGTGCATGTCTTCATCATGTATATCGACATCATCTTCTATTTCTCTTTCCTGGCCTGTTACCGACGCAGGTAGAAAATCTTTTTCGGTAAAAATATTTTCATCTAGAGGGTATATGCCAGTCATCTTAAATCCGTTAACAGCTTTTTCGATAGTAGCTGTTTTTTCGTAGACTTGCTTGTATAATCCAGCGACGTAGTATTCTGTCACTACTTGTAAAAGGTTTGATGTAGTCCAGTTATTACACAAATCATCATGATAAGCTTTAAGTGGTCTAAAAAAATTTCTATCCAATGGCTGTGTGCGGTGGCTGCTATGTGGTGGAAGACTAAGCAAATGTATATTGTTCCTTTTTGCGTATGTAATACCTTCTAGACTGGTATGAGAAATGTGATTATTCAATATTAGCAGAACTGGACTATCAGTTAAAGGATTCGTATGCTTGCGAAAGTGCTTCAAATAATCGAGAAATTTTAGTGAATTCATGTAGCCAGAATCTGTTACAGCTAAGGCAGAACCAGTTGAAGCATCCTTTATGAATAGAGGATTTAATATTTTGCGTGCAAAAATAAAGAACGAAGGTACATAGTGTCCCGTAGCACTCATAGAACATGCAACTGTCACAGTTTTTTCCTGCTCAGCAGCCACATTTTTAGCTACTTCTCTTTTTCCAGTGGAAGCTACATGTTTAGGCAATTTATTTGGGGTGGTCTGAAAACCACTTTCATATCCATAATATAGATTCTGTTGGGAGGAAATTTATATTTGTCAAGGACAGTTTTTAAATTTTGAAAATATTGTGATAACTGCTGTAGGTTGAACCCCATTGTCCTAGCTACATTGGATTTTCTAGGAGTACAAATGAAAGACGATTACGTTTCATAAATTGTCTTGTCCAATCTCTTTCCACCAATTTTACCTTGGAAAATGAATGTGAGGTACCATTTCTCTCAGCAAAGTCAAGTGCGAGAGAACGGAGCGATTTCAAAGTCCGTAAAAGCGCAAATTTAATGCTTTACAATGATCTACTATTTGCTTTTCCTGTTCTTTATTTAATAGGGCCCGAAAACGTTCCAAGGAATCTACCAACCTTAAGCCGTTTCCGAATAGTTAACTCATCGTACCCAAGTGTCCGTTCTATTTCCCTAATTGATATGCCTCTCTCACGCAATTGCCTAACTTGTTTTAAAAGATCGTCATGGTCATTGGTCATTCTGAGCACAAGAGAAAATATTTTTCCAAAATTCACCGCCAGATTCTGGTCAGATTCTGAACTTTTTGGGTATTTAAATTTCCAACATATTAGCAGACAATACAAAAATTTAACATTTCGAGTATTTTTTAAACAAAATAAAACTATCTTAAAAAAAGAAACACTTTTTTAACACCCTGCACTGTGCAAGTCGAATTGATTTTGAAATCTCGATTAGTCAGTTGGAAATAACAAAACAATAATAACATAATGGCATGGCGTCATGAACCGATTGTTATTTCAAAACCATCCCCATGAACATTCCAACAACGCATTATTGTCATCTCAATTTCAGCGCCATTCAAATATACCTACACCAACTTATATTGATAGATAGGCACCACATTCAATGCCAGGATGTAAGTCAACAATGACGAACCAGTTTTGGAACACCACTATCAAACATCCGAGGGCCCTTTTCAATTCCAATATCGACGTCTGGGCTCCATTGTTTTCCAGATTATTATACCATAAGTTGCACGAACGCCAACAACAAAAGAAACTCCAAACTCATCAAAATGTAAATGGCTCAATGTGGTTTTCCCGCTAAACGGGTCGTTGATGATTCCTTCGCGATAAATCTCGGGACCCCAAATTGAATTAAGCACTACACTCTCTCCGCTTCAGTGCCTTCTCACTAAGGCGTTGGATGGATGTAAGAATAGTTCAAGGATAGCGGGTTTTGAAAGTATCCAGAGCTGTTATTGAAGGTGTAAAAAGTAAGGTTACTTAATCTTATAAAAGTGTTTCTTCGAAATTATCATAATATATATCAGGGGTCTAATATCAAAAGCAGCAAACTCCAAATTTTCCGATTAAAGCTTTTTGTGTCGTACCGGTTTGGAATGTTTGTTTATTAAAATATCCGATCTTATTTTGTAACAAAAGCAGAAATAAGTTGTTAAAACCATTCAGTAAAGTTGTAAGTTTGTATCAAAAACAGCAATCTCCAGATTTAACACAACAAAAGTAGCAAAGTCACTTTCAGCCAATAGCAAGTAGTTAAACCAGTATAGTAGTTGTAGTCGATTTGTAACAACACGTGCATAGTTAAATACTGTTTTTTAGTATATAATAACAAAATATTAGGAATTGTTTAATGAAAATTCATAAAATGGAGGTCTCTTGTCCTACTGTAGATAAAAAACATGCAAGAAAGTGTGTTAGAAATGCCAAAAATTGGAAAGCAAATAAGGCGAAATAATTGAGATAAGCAACATATTTTCCAGGACCGCAATTATTAAATCTATACTTGAAAACACTATGTATTTACACCATGTAACTGAAATAGAAATAAATCATGTTATAAATACATTAAAATCTAAAAAAGCGCCCGGATGGGACAAAATAAGAGCTGAAACAATTAAGGAAATTAAAAATGAAATTTTACAACCCCTAACCTATCTAATAAATAAAAGCTTTAATGACGAATGCTTTCCAGAATGCCTAAAAATTGGAATTATCAAACCGCTCTATAAAACAGGTGACAAAACGTTGACTCAAAATTATCGACCTATATCATTGTTGTCAATTTTTTCGAAAATATATGAAAAAATCCTTAAATTGAAAATAACAAAATTTTTAAACAAATTCAAAGTCGTAAATGATAATCAGTATGGGTTTAGAGAAAAAAGGTCGACGGAAGATGCAATACATGCTCTAATCTCCAAACTATACCATACTTTAGATACAAAAACACCTGCAATTTGCATTTTTGTTGACCTATCAAAAGCGTTTGATACGGTATGTCACACGCGTTTACTAGAAAAAATTAAATGTTATGGATTGCGTGGAAAAATATATAATATTTTAGAAAGTTATTTAAAAAATAGAACGCAGTACGTGAACATCAATGGAGTATTCAGTGATCCAAAAACAATTACCTACGGCGTTCCGCAAGGGACTGTACTGGGGCCTCTTCTATTCACTCTATATATAAATAGCTTGATGACATTACATACAAATGGAGAAATAATCAGTTTCGCCGATGATACTGTCATAACTTATAGCTCAAAGATCTGGCACACGCTAAAAACAGAAATTCAAGATGATTTTAAAGCAGTTAAAAAATGGTTTCAACTCAATAAACTAACATTAAATACCGAAAAAACGAAATATTTACCATTTACCTCTTATGTAAACAATTTGCCGAGTTTTGGTCCAATACATATAGATGACAAAACTCAAATACCTGAAGCATCGTCAATTAAGTACCTAGGTATTACTTTAGATAGGCATTTGAAATGGGATCTACAAATTAAAAATATTACTCATAAACTTAGAGGTTTGCTACATAAATTTAAGTACTTACGCGACTTTTTAAATGAAGATCAGCTGAAAACTTTATATTTGTCTCTGGTACAATCGCATCTTACTTATGGTATTATTGGGTGGGGTGGTGTGGCAGACTGCCATTTAAAGCAGTTAAAAAATATACAAAAATGGCTAATCAAGCTTATATTTAAAAAACCTGTAACTTATCCGAGTGACGCATTATTCAGTGAAAGTACATTTTTTGATATGAGACAGCTATACTGCCAAAACATTCTTTTAAACATTTTTAAAAGAAAAATCCAAGTAACTTCTCCTCAACATAATTACCCTACTAGAGGTAAATGCACTTACCTTCCAATAACTTCAAAGACTGTTGGTCAACGCTGTACCAATTATTTTGCTCCAAGATTATCCAATATGTTACCAGATTACATTAAGGATATTAATAAACTTTCGTGTTATAAATATGCTATAAAAAATTGGATAGCAAGTAATAACAGATATATTTTTAATAGCCTAATTGATTTAAGATATCTAAAATAATTTATAATTAATAAATTTTCCACTTTAAAAATAAAAAAAAAATAATACTTAATAACTATATTTCATTATGAATTAAATATCGAATATGTCTATATTTTATCTCCCTGTTACTATTTGTTCTACTGTTTGCTTATTATGTTCTATTATTTGTTTTATTACTTGTTTTATGTTATATGCTTTGTTACTTGTTTCATTATTTGTTTATCATGAATTTATCTATTTATTTATTATTCTATATCGAATTTTATTTGTGTTTAAAAAAAAAATTTTTTTAAATATCCTAGCTCGCACACAGGCATTACAATGCCTCAGCAAGTTACCAATGTTTATATTTAAATTAACTATGTAATTGTAATTTATATTTCTTTTTTTGAATAAACATTATTATTAATGCAAAGATAAGTCGTTTGTAAGGAAAAATGGAATTTCACTATAACCTATTTGTATTTTTTTGTTTTTAAAAGAATTTTTTCTCATTTCCCAATAACCTCATAAGTAAACGAAAAAAAATAAGGTATGGTGAGCTTTTCACGAGCTCTTCATTAACCTACACCCAACATACGTTTTCATTTGAAAAAAAAAGTTGGGTAGGGTTGCAGCTAAGGGGTTAAAGAAAAAAAAATTCATTTTATTGGCAACAAATACGTCCAATGTAAAATAAATTCACCTGTTTCAGCGTTTTTTTTTTTTTAAGTTACTGGTTGGACAGTTAATAATTTTATTCCGGACTTTCGCGCAACTCTGAATATATATTTATTTATTCATATACAGTATCGGCTACTAAAAACCCTCTAATACAGTTTGCTAGTGTCGAAGTGAAAACTACGGAGACTTCGCATTAGTTCGAGAAGAAAACGAATAATATCAAGGTTGCCAACAGCCTGGCTGCGTTGGGATTATGGGTATATCTGTCGTTGTGTGCCTATTCTTAATTCACATCACACAGCACATAGTGCAGACAGATAGCACAATACACACAGACGGTCAACGGTGAGTTATCCCCACACAGCCAGGCGGCCGTTTACTGGAAACGTTGTTATTTTAGTTTCTTCCTTGCACTAATAAACTAATAATAAAAAAGTTTCTCATTTGTGATCAACTTTAAAGGACACATTCATAGGTGCGCCTTCACACGAGGACAAGCGCACTAGATTTCCGATTTTGATTTTTTCGCTGTCTTTCATCTATAGCCTGCGGCAATATGAACTTGCCTATAAGACTTGCTCCCAGCAATTTTTTGGTCAGCGCCCATGGACACATTTTTATTGACAGTATGAAAAACATTTGTTTTTGGTTTCTGTTAATCACAGTATTAATTAGTGTTTGTATTCAGTACAGTCCTGTATGTTTTCTCACCCCAGTTTAATATAATAAACAGCAATCTCCTTTCATGAACAAATCATATATAGAAAACTCCAACCTTAAATATCAAATACAGCAAACTCCAATATTTATAGCCAATTTAAAACATTATTCAAAATCCTACGGCGATTTTGACTGCAATTTACATAAAATAATTTATTTAATAATAATAATAATAATACTCTCCCTAATTCACCCCCTTTCGAGTGAATTTAAACCCCTGAAGTCGACTGAACGACTTGTGTAGGGGAAGGGACGGCTATTATTATTATTTGCCGTGGCGCTCCGGGGCGACTTAAGGATGATTGACGGTGCCATTTGACTTACAGGTGAGAAAAACCCGGAAAACCTCACCCACCATCATCGAGACGATAATGTATGGCGATTTTATAATCTTCATGTCATATCAACAGAAATTGAATTTCCATTAATACGGCACACATCAAATCCTAAACCGAACCATTCAATTTAATTAAAAATCCACATGGTCTGGTCTGGGATTCGAAGCCCAGCAGTCTCGGACTCATAAACTCGCCTATAAATGAATATAAGCGCGATAGACCGCTACACCATCGACCCGACGCACTTATAACCCAAAACAGTAATTTTATGTAACGTCCTAATATTTTTTAAATCGTTTTTGTTGTGTAGTGGAAAATTTATAAAAGTGGACTTTGCTACATTTGATATTAGACGCCTGATATAAAGTAAGACCCTTAAAAGCATGAAAAATACGGGCAAAACACGCCAGATTTTTCTTTTATTGGCAGATACCTATAACGAATCTTTAATAATACAAGTATCTCACGTGATCTGATAAAACAAGAAATTTATTGACTTTATTAACAGTCAAATAGGAGAGAGTGACATTTGTTTCTTAATTACCTTAATTTGCTGGTCGGGAGTGTGGTTCGTGGTTTCGTACATTTTTGTTGTTACTAAGGTAAGATGTTTCCGAAAATGTATTTCAATTAAAACTTATCGATTACCTTTTATTTTGACTTGCACAAAGAATAAATATATCGCTATTTTTGTATTGAATAAATGGCAGGACTTGTTTCCTTGTTGGTAGTTCAACCGTAGGCACTTAGCGCGCTGCTATCACTAAATTCAAACCCGTTTTACACCCATAAAAAAATTTGTTAACACGCTTTTATTAGCTTCACCTGTATGTATGTTTGTAATTCTCCTTTGGACTAAAAGCAAGTGGCTTATTACTGTCAGTATATCCCACTACCTCAAGTTCGTTCGACTCACCGATCGTGGCTTCTAATCCCGTCCACGGCTGAAAAAAAAATAATTGTTTTTTTTTTCAGCAATTTCAACTTAATAATTAATCAAACTAAAAAGTGAAAAATAAATATAATATAAAAAACTAAAAAACACGCTTTTAGAGCATATCAAACTAAAAAGTTAAATAGTTATTTTCCTAACAAGTGCGGAAAGTGTTACTTTCCCGCACGCGACTGCAGTTGGCCCGAACGACGCGAAGCGGAGTTTGGGCAAGCGGTCAAGTGCGGGAAAGACACTTTACGCATGAGTTAGGAACATTATTTTTTCTACGACCGTATATACAAAAAAGTAGGAAAAATTATTTTTGGAAAATTATTTTATTTCAACATATACAAATCTTTAAATAAAAACAACTAATTATTATGGATATTAATGTTAAATACACAATTTGTAGCATTTTGTAAATTATGTAAAATTGCCGGTACAGAGGAATTAGTTGGTGTTAATTGGCTGTTAATAGTCGTAACGCTCGTAGATTGAAAAGATGACGTGGACGGAAGTGACATCGGTTGCAGGTCGCATGAAGGTGAAAATGACGGTGGCAGCAAAGGTTGCAAGTCATTTCTATTTGAAAGAATTTTATTCGAAATGTTTTTCTTCTGTGTTTCGGAGTCCTCCAAATAGCCTTCAGCGATAGTAGTGGACTTCCAGCCACCGAGACGTTTTATATTGGTTATCGCTCGAAGAACGTCTAAAACTGTGTCCTGTATATCGTTCAGGATTAGGTAGACGCAAATATGCAGCAATCTCTGTTGGCATCTTACCAAAGGTGTTTACGCAAATGCACTGAATTGAGCATTTTCCCTTCTTATAATTAATAAAAAAGCGGCGATGCGGAGTGGTAGGTGGTCGTAAACCTGCGTCCTTTCTGTACAGCTTCAGAAAGTTTCCATTATTTATTTCTTCACATAAAACAAATGATCTTGAAGAATGATTTTTGGAATCGGAAATTTTCACAACTATCAGATTGCCTTTATCTTGTATATCATCGAGAGTGATATTTACAAGCTCCGCTCTACGGAGAGCATCAGCTAAAGCAAAAATGGTACGCACTTCAATCATAAGGTATACCTCATCAGGGGCCAACATAAACCTGGATATATCTTCTTTGGTAAAAACCTGCGCCTTCTGTGCTCGAAAACCAACATTTTTTTGTTTTAGAAATAACGTTAACTTATGGAACTGGCTTATATCCAAATTTTGTTTTATTTTTACTAAACTTTTCACCATCGAATAGCGAGACCATAAAGTATTAGATTTCAAAAACTTACTTAGGTGCGAAAAATACGCCAGAAACACCTCTTCTTTGTATGTTTTTACCCCTTCCTGTTTACACCATGTGACAAAATGGTCGTATTTTTTTTTTCATATCTTCCTCGTGATTTGGCAGGACACCTCCAAATGTGCTTCATTTGCAGCTTTTAAAATGGCTTCGCGCAGCTCTTCATCCGATGAATACATTATTTCTTTAATTTATTTTAATTCAGTTGACGCTTCAACAAACAACTTTGACGTTTTTGTAACAATAACACGCCTTGGTTACCATATAGCAACCATATCAAGCCATACATGTCACAGCCTAGTCTGACTTTTAAAAATATAGAGAAGGTATATAAAAATATCTCTATTATTCAAGTTTTCCAAAAAATTAAAATTATAACAAAAAGCAAGAAAAAAAGTAAATTTTATTAAATGGAATAGTTGGAAAACACTAAATTACCTATTGTAACAATAGTTATAACATCCGAGGTAAAAAAACTATACAATAGGTAAGGCCAAATATTCATAATTTTACTTTCCCGCACTAGTGCGGGAAAGTGATTTTTTCCCGCACTAGTGCGGGAAAGTGACACTTTCAAAACTAAAATGCGTGCGGGAAAGTGGGTAAAAATACACGGTCGTAGAAAAAATATTTTTTTTCAAATAAGCTTAAAACAATAATAAATGGAAAATACTAGTATTATTATGAAAAAAGCGTGGGGCGTTTTGTCCATATTTCTCACACATCGAATGCCCGACGCTTTTTTCACAATAATACTAGTATTTTCCATTTATTATTGTTTTAAGCTTATTTAAAAAAAAGTATTTTTAAGTTTTCAGTTTGATATGCTCTAAAAGCATGTTTTTTATTTTTTTTAAACTATATTTATTTTCAAAAATAATAATAATTTATCACTTTAAAATTTCACTTTAATATAATATGTGATCAAAGACAGATATAATGGTTAAAAATGTAAAGTTAAAGCTAAATTAGATTAGATCCCTTATTTCTTTAGGATAGTTATTTCCTGTTGTTCGCTGCATAATATGTGGCGTATTATCCCATGCTGCTTGTTGCATGTTGGACACAAGTAGTTCTACTTCTTTATCTAGCTGTGCTTTTGTTCTTAATGGAACTGAAAGATTGATTTTATTTTCAAGGTCCAGTCTGAAGCTTTGCCAGTCTGTTCTTCTATTTATTAGTCTAGGAGCGCTTTCCTTTTCGATAATGGTGTCACTAAGAGTGAGAAGAATGGGCGAATGATCTGAATTCATGTCCCATGCCTCATCAACTTGGATGTAGTTTGCTGAAATATTTCGTACAACAAAAAAGTCTATTAGGTCGGGTATTTTGTTTCTATCTGTGGGCCAATAAGTTGGCTTGCCAGTTGAATGCGACTCACATTTTAACTGTGTCATTGCTTCTTTTAGGTTTTTACCCTTAGTAGTCGTTAGTCTGGAGCCCCAATAGGTGTGTTTTGCATTAAAGTCGCCTCCAATGATAAATCTAGGTTCTTGACTATTGAGGAAATCTAAGTATTGTACTTTCTTAATGGTATGTCTTGGAGGACAATATACAGAAGTGACCATAACATCAGAAGTTTTAGATTTTATCATTACTGAAGTAGCCTGAAATTCTTCAGTCCAGTAGCCCGCTTCTTGTTGATGCTTAATTGCTTCTCTAATTATTAGTGCGCTACCCTCTCTTGCTACATTTCGGGGATGAATGGTATGATAAACCTTATATCCCTTAAATTTAATAAAGGACTCATTGGTAAAGTGAGTCTCTGAAATTAAACATGTCTATGTTTTCTATATCTAGGATCGCTTGCAATTCTTGTTGGTGCTACAGCAGTCCATTAGCATTCCATTCCATTATTATTAGGCTATTACTCATTATACACTGAGAGAAACGTTTGTTTAATGTTAAGAAACCTTATTAATATTTAACATATGGTAGGTTTGCATATGGTCGAACTTACGTAAGTTCACTATAACCACGTCATAAGTTAAAAGCTCATCAGTTAAAAATAAACACCGATATATTAATATTAAACTTATTTACTGGCTTAAAATTAAAATAGATTTATTAACATAAATCAAATATCTTAAATGTTAACAAATATATGTTTTAACGTTATATTTTAATTGTTCAATACAACATTTGTATCATAGTTATCAAATGTGAACTTTTACTATTAAACGTTATTTGTAAATGTTAAAATGTTAACAATTAATAAACCTATGTTTTGTATTATATTTCATTATTTAATAAATCAGTATTCTATATTTCCAAGACATCTTTGTATCTTAGTTATCAAATCTTACATTTTATTATTAAAAATATTAATTGTAAATGTTAAAATTTGTTTGTTAACAGTTAAGAACAGTATAGTAAGAAACCTTGTGTATGTTTAATATTATACTTTAATTTTTTTATAAAATACTATTCGATTTCCAAGACATCTTTTTATTTTAGTTACCAAATGTTTTATGTTATTATTAAACATATTATTTGTAAATGTTAAAATTATATTAGGGATATGAAATCAAAGGTATACATACAGAAAATATATTTTATTAAATTGAAAAGTTAACAATACATGCTTATAAATTTCAACAAACATGAACAAATTACAAAAACTAATATTAAATGTAGCGGCCGATAGATGGTACAATGATACCTCCGGCTGAAATTTTATAAGGTGAGTGGCAGGTCCATCAAGAAGTGTTATCTACAAGGATTTCGTTTATAACCCCTTCAAACGGAACGTCAAACAACTCAAAATTAAGCAATTTGTGTTTCGTGACGCACGATCGAATCTCGGTCAAACCCAACACATTTTTTTCTTGGAAAAACTATGAAAATTAAAAAAAAAATACTTTTTAGGAGACTGTCATGAAAAATAATATCTTTAAAGTATCACTTTTTTGGCCGTATTTTACGGCAGCTTTTTATAAGCATAGGTTAGGTTTTTAAAAACAAGAATGTGAAAAAAATATTGGCTCAACTTGATGAAATGGTCGCATAAAAAATGTGTTCACCTCGACCGTATAATCTTTTTTTGACCTAACCAGAAGTTGCTTGGTCTCGGCAGCAAACTTCTGATTCGGCCAGAAAACTTTATGGCCTTGGTACACAAATAACTATTATATTGTTTGATTAAGGATAATTTTCTTACCGTAGTAGAATTTTATATAAATAAAAAGTTTATATGGTCGTGTTTATTGTTTTTATAAAGTTTAAGTACCTACGGGCACTACATATGTTTCGGAAATACTGTTCCATCTTCTGGTGCCACTTATTAAATATTGACTGGCACCAGAAGATGGAACAGTGTTTCCGAAACATGTAGTGACTGTAGGTACTTAAATTTTATAAAAACAATAAGCTTTTGGAAAAGACGCTTTACTTAGTTGAGTTGAAACATGGCAAATATCCCATGAATAAAATGTTTTTCATTATTTGACTTTAATTAATTACAATATTCACGAAAATAATACGTACCTATTATTAGAATTTAATAAATAAATATGATTACTTACTAGGATAAAAAATCAATGTAAAATTTTAATAAACTTAGCTGTTAATGTCGGCGTCACTCACAAAAGAACGATTCTGCACTGCAAACTGTAACCAGACAAGAACGTGCTTAACAAAATTAGAAACCACGTGGTGTTCCATGTTGCCAATTTGCGAAACTCAAATTACCTACCCACTGGGACTGCATACTGCACTTAAAAAAATGCAAATTTATAATACAATAATTAGTTATAAGCCACTAGTAATACAGCAAACAACTTTTAAATTAATTTACGCTAGTTTTATGTTAACGATAAATAGAAAAAATATTGCAAAATGGTGCCTAATAGGTAATTTGAATTGTTTAGATTTTCTATGATAGCGCAATAACAAAACGTGAATGGCAACGTTGAGATCGGCGCATTAATGGGACGTTGAGTCTGGGTATTATTAAAAATATATTCGCTAATAGTTAACTTATCATAGCTGTATATTGAAATTTATTTATTTCGTAGAGCGCGAAAGCACAATTGTTATATTTAAAGTGTTGTATTTTAATATTAAGAAATTTGTAATGTTTAGATAATCATAATAGTTATTTTTAAATATACGTATATTGCCGGGTAAAATATTTGTTATTATCTACTTTACCTTACTGTAACAAATGTTTTGTTAAAGTAAAAATCGTATTTGTGAGATATTTATTAATAATTATAATATCATGGTATTAATAAATTTCTTCAGTTAATATTTAAAGAATTTCTTCCTAACTTACAATATTTTAAATATAAACTACTTTTTTATCTCAGTGTATTGTCTCTTAGGTATAGCTCCTTTGCTACTATATTCTAACCTAGTAATTCGTTCATCCATTTTGATCAGCTTTTCCAGTATTTGGTGGAGAGTATTGGTAATGGATGAATCTTGATTGCTATCTATTTCTTCTTTTTTACCAGATACCGTCTGGCTCAATAATCTAGATTTGTCTATTAAATTGTTTTTATTAATAGCCTTATGTTGGATTACTCGCTGTGGCTGTTTAGGTAAGTTTGGTTTTTTTGCTGTGCTATTATTTTTGATTTTTTGCATTTCTTTGGCTACTTCATATCCCCTGTAGCTAGCAGGATGTCCTTTGCCGCAGTGAACGCATTTAGGTGGAGCATCTTTCAGTCATGTACAATTTACAGTTAAATGTTTCCCTGTACATCTTACGCATCGAGGCTCTTTAGCACAGTACCTTTGAGTGTGTCCGAATGCTTGACACTTTTTGCATTGAGGTACCAGCTTGGATTTTCTGAGAGGTACAATTTCTACATATACTCCTATAATTTCTCTGATTCCATATATTTTTTCAACACTTTCGTCGTGTTGGAATGTAAGCATGAACATATTCAATGGTTGTTTAGTTCTATATTTTAGTTTTGGAGTAGCAGAAATAATGTTAAAGCCACGACCTTTCAAATCATTAATTATATTTTCTGGTTCGCAAGAATGGTGCAGTTTATATGCCATTACTTTAATTGGTCTATTCTGTTTGTCCTCATACGAGTACCAAGTGTACTCTTGTTCTGTTAATGCTCCAGAAAGCATTCTATATTCTGGTCCTTCCGGAAAGTTAATTTTAACATTATTATCGTTGATGACTTTAATTTGGGAGTTTGGGATTTGTCTCACCATACTATGGAGTTTATTAAAGTTTTGGACGTTATCCACTATGATAGGTGGTGGTGCCTTGATTTTTACAGGTTTTTCTATTGTAGTGCTGTTATTTTGTTGTTGTGGGTGTGTTTGCGGAGGTGTCAATGAAGTATCCATTTTTCTTTTTTTTCTATTTTTAACACGGATCCACTCAGTCTCTTTTGCCAGATCTTCTTCATCAGTAAAGTATTCAGTGGGCTTAGTTGCATTATTTATATTGCTAGCCATACTTTCTTCTATTCCTTCTATTCCTTTTATTCCTTCTATTTTTACTGATAGTACTGTTAGCAAAATAAAAAGGGGAAAGCTGAAATTAAAGGATGAGGTAATACCATGTACATTCCCAAATCTCCCTTTATACTTGTATTACATCAATAAAAAACCTGTTAACTGTGTTTTATTTTACTCTTAAAACTATATATTGGTTCAATTAAAAAAAATGTTGTCACAAAATTGTACTTTTCAAATTTGGTCATACATACCTAATTTGTATTTTATATAGATAAAATTAAATAATTTAATAATTAGAACATGCAAGACTTATTTAGAAATAAATACAACAGTATGTTCTGTGTTTTATTTAGCTATAAACAAGTTTATTTTTATTATTTTGACAAAATTATGTATAATTCCCATAAGAAGCCATTTATTTTGAACACCGTATGCAGTACCAGCGCCAGAGCTAGGGAGGATTCGAATCACAGATATTTTTAAGGATCCAAGAGCGGGATTCGAATACTTTAGAAAAAAAGGATCCGTGATCCGGATTCGCAGAGAAAATCCTAAAGGATTCGTATTCGAATCATCAATATCAGTCTCGGATCCTTTTAGAGACCAAACTACGCTGGCGCGAACGGCCGACTCAAGCTTTGACTTGTCACGAATTGTAAACTAAAAGCTAAAACAGACTGAGACTGAATAGAAAACCGATGTGTTTGGCGTTGTGCACGATTACAGAATTAACAAATAATCTGATATAGATCCTCAATACAAGTAAGTGAAAAAAATTCTGCATCCACATCCACATGTAGGTATAGTATTTATTTTTCTAATTTTTGCACGATATACAAAATAAATATGTGGGAGATATTAGTCTATTGAACGAATATAATATATAATTATATCCATTCTATGTTTTCTATCAATTACAATTCATTACTTAATGTCAAGTTGACTATTTTTTTTATTATTTAAAATTAGTTCTAGTTATTAATATAAAATATAATTAAAAATTAGTGATTTTTGTGAAAAATCGATAAATAACGGCAATCAACTAGAGACTAGAGTTTTTTTTATATTTACAAGGAAACTTAAGTAAATTTTAAACAATGTTTATACTTATACGAGTATGTAGTCAGTAGAGCGCGTCACTTAGGTCACTTTATGCTAAATGTGACAGCCAGCTTCGTTTTTCAGCTTCAAGTTTTAAATGTTTTTAATAGAGAGTTGAAGGGATGTTATGAACGTAAACGTATACGTGAAATTTGACATCTGCGCATGCTTATTAAAATATCCTTCACGTTTACGTCTACGTACATACGTAAACTTACGGGCTCTGGCGTATACACGTAACCTCCGAGCAATTACTAATAGAGGGAGCGTGAAAACGAGTTTGTAGGCGATGTTGTGTTAGCAACATCTGTAGAGGAAGTGAGGAAGCGGGCACAACGGGGAAGGTAAACATCCTTCTTGTTCAGTGGCGTATCATTTATCTATAAAAACACACATTGTCCAAACGTTTTAATTGTAAAAAAAAACTAAAAAATTTGCTAATTTTACTATTTTTAAAATGAATACCGTCATATATATGTCTAATGCAGAAAAAGAAACAAAATCACTGTAAAGGTCTAATTTTTTCAATTGAAGAATAAAACCTTAAAATAAATTTTATTATAAATACAGGAGCGACTAGTTTCGGCCTTACAGGAACATCTTCAGGCCTGTAATACAATAATCTTTAATTATTATAATAGGTTGGTCACTTACGAATAACATTAAATAGTATAAACCACATAAATGGATCCATATTGTAGCGTTACAGCATTATAGAATTAAAGCTGTGAAAATAAAAGAGCAGAGCAAACGTAACTAAAAATAAGAAAACTGAGTACGGAATCTACAAGAGAAGAGGTGAGAATCAGCAATTACGAATGCATTTAAATTGCTCGGGATAACAAATAAAGCTGATAATGTAGTGGTATAGTCCCCATCAAAGAAGGTCTGGATATGTTAAAGAGGACGGGCGTTTTCTCTGTAAATCTGGAGAATTTAAGGATGGAGGGAAGACGAATCTTGCTGGCTCAGGTGTAGATGGCTAGAAAAAGGAGCGTGTAGATGAAAGCTCCAGTAAATATCGTCACTTTCGTCTAATTTTTATTCTCACTCACCGTTTCGGCTTTATCTTCGAAATTCATTTTTAAAAGGAAATAAAAGTAATCATTCATACAAGCATATAATAAAACAACATGAATTTATTATATTTAATAAGGTAATAAACGTTTGTTTTAATGAAAAAAACATATATGTGAGTATAAAAAATATATAAATAGATAAGATTAATATCAAAATCAATTTGAAAATAGATAATAAAACAGATAATAAAATGAAATAAATTAATACAAGTACAAACAGAAAGTTAATAACATACCTTCTAAAAGTAACACATTTTAAGTAGATAAATGTTTAAAGAGTTTATTCCTGAACATAACTAATCTAGCGTTTTCCCCCTTTTTAATATTATGAGGGTTTTTGTAGTTGAAGTGAAAATTATAATTTATTTTGGTCCTAATAAAAATTTAAACATAGGTTATCAAAGAGTAAAATTCATAATAGAACTTTATAATCTTAAATCGTTATCAAAAATTATTAATGGTAAAACTTCAAACAATAGATTCTTAAACAAATTTCTAGTTTTTGTTTTGCAAAAGACTTTTTTGCCTTCTTCGGTTGCCTCTGCCACTTTTCTTTTAGTAGTTTCGAGGAGAATTTTCCTATGGAAACCAGTAGAACCATCAATTGGTGGGTAAAATTTTGATATTTTGAGTCTGGTAAGTCTTGATAAACTTTCTTCTTAGGAAGCTATAACCTTATGGAGAATAAAAATTTAATGTTAGATCAAAAGCTCTTAATTGAGAATTATATTTGCAAATGCCGATTTAATAATATTTTCAAAAGTTCTTGGAATCGTTGTTAACAGAAACCTGCAAAAAAATATATAATTTTATTCCTAAAATATAAGATATCACACAATGCACATTCATATAATATCATTGTGCTAGAAAAATACTAGGTAGTTACTGAGACAATTTAAAAAAAGTATTTCGAGAAACTCAACTTTTAATGTCATCATTGTACTTAACTTTATTATTATTAAATTATTAATAATGTCATTTTGTGTAGTTCGTTGTGATTTGTATAATATATATTATTAAAACCCATCGTCAATGTTAATGTGCCAAGTTTTTTTAATAATTATGTCCTTGTTATAGTAAAAACACATTTAAACATATTTTTAAAGTTTTCTGGATTTCTGCTTTAAATTATCGTACAATTGAACTGACTAATTGTGTGTTTCAGTAAAGGTATATCTCTTTTTTGTTATAACAGTCTTTGTATATTGTTCTAACTTTTTAGATAATCAGACATCTTAATATATCCTATTTCTCCAACAAAAATGTAGAATAATTAATCTCACATCAAACGAAAAAAGTAATTTTAGGATGTCCTAATAGGTTTTAACTTAAAACTAAATAAAATGTATATTGTAACTGTGTTTAAATAAATGAATGTTTTTATACCTGACTATAGCACCAGACAAACATTATTTTAGATCATAATGATCTGCATAACTCAAAATAGTCAAAATCCACATTATTTAAGTTGTTCTAGTATTGTTTTAGCATAACGATGTTAACTCCAATAATAAATATTCACATTTTTTTGGGACGTTTTTTAAGGAAATTAAAAAAAAACATGAATAATGTGATATTCTTGTTTAGTTTTGTACTATATAATATAGTTCATTAGGTAGTGATTTAGAAGCAAATTATGTTCTATTTATAGAATAAAAAATCACTCATATCTAAATATTTATACCTATTTATATTTTGGACAGGAAGACTATTTTATGTTTTTGGCTCTGAATACTTTTCTTAAGAATTTTAAAACCTTCCTTAGCTCTTTTGGGATATTCCATGCATATCTTAGAAGTTCATTTTGTTTAAACCTAAAACAAATTAAGTACAAAAAATGAACATTTAAACAATACACAAAAATAGTCTTTTAGATTAGTTAAAAAAAAGTGTCAACAAAAAAATAGCTATGCCTTTTTCCTTAAACATTCTTTTTGAAAGAAACTTAAGTTTCTCTACTTACTTGCTGTTTTAATATTTTAGTAGCAGATGAATATAGTGTAGAAGTAGTGACAGGATTGATTATTATACTTCTTTTGTCGAAATTGCATTTTTCTTTAATATTTTCCTTCCCTGAGATCTGTAATAAAAATGCATTAGCATAAAAAGTTATTCAGGTGGTCACTTGTTGAATTCCTATATTTTGGAACCATGTATTTCTTTCTCATATCAAGAAAAGGAAACCTAAAAAAAATAACAATAAACTTTACAAAGATGTGATATTAAAATAATAATAAGTAATTAACCTTTACTATAATCATTATGAGACGGATGAAGACGAACGTAGCTGGAGTCCCAAGTAACAATTTGATATTTTATAAAAGCTGAAAAAATGTTTACAGAACAAAATTTATAAAACAGAATATTAGCTTAGAACATTTCCGGAACGTTCTTTCAACAGTAATAAACACAAAATGGGCGCAGCATTACAGAACTATTTGGTTCATTTGTAAATTGTATAAGATTTGTTGAATGCAGTTACCGGACAGTTACTGCACATTTACACATACTTTAAACAAATGTTTTTTTAAACTTTTATAACTGTTTTATAAATTTTCAATTTTACGGTTATGTTGCATTTTAAAATCGGTAACATTTTAGTTTTTTAAATGTATCTGGTGAAAACAATTTAATTCTAGATTTGTCATAAAAGGTAAATTCAAGGCGATTATAGTAAAATGGCAGTATCTACCTGATATATATCTATAACGCGGTTTAGACATAATATATGACCCACAATACCGTTTTTGGATGCCCAGCAAGAATTACTGTTGATTATATAGCACATACAATACTAAATTTTTAAGCGCCTCGAGTTTGATTCATATTTCTAATATTTTTTCAGTGTGAAACAAAAATAAAATTTATGTAATTCGATTATGCTAATATTACTAATGTTAAAAAATCTTTCCTAAACATTGGTTTTGTCTTATACACTAGTAAAACCGACAGTAGATTTAGCTTTAGAATTATCTTAAATTTTTGTTAAATATGGCGGCTATTCAAAGCTATTAGGAAGTTATTTTAAGACAGAATCATAATTATAAAATATTATTGCAATAAAAACAACTGTGATACAATAATTAAGCTGTATAAGTCATTCCTACAAAACAAATTAACCATGGTTTGTTGCATAATAGTTTCAAATAGCTGCACTATATGATTTAAAATATAACATAACCTTACTAAATCGTTTGCAATTTAAGTATTTGAGAATGAAAATGATTAGATTTTTTACTACAGCTTTATAGAGCAAGCATAATTTTTAATATTGCTAGAATAAGTTTAACAAAGATATCACCAAAAATATGGCTTTATTTTAGTATTGGGGCATGATTATTCAGAACAATTATTATCTGGCTAAACGATACTTCTTTTTTTGATTGTCTAGACAAAACAGCAAAATGTTTTGCTAATAATTTTTACTATTCTCTGAAAAACAGGTACCATTTATTTTTTATATTTCTTCACTTATTTAAATCTGAAATTTTCAGACCATACACTAACATACAAGTAGTTGAACAAACATAAAATATAAATATTGTTGTGTAGGTACTACCTGCATTAATTTTTTTTATATATTTTTACAGGGATAATATATGTACTATTCTTAAGTAAAATTATTGATTCATAATAGCTCTATATAGTTTTTTGATTTTCAGAAGTGTATATCAACACTACATTACAGTTATTTTAGAGTTTTCGTCAGAAGCAAATTGCTATTGATGCGGAATTATCTCACACTAATATTTATATAACTATTTTTTAAAGTGTTATTATGCGCTTAAGAAACAGTTGTATTTGTATAGCCAGAAAGTTGTAAAGGTGATCCAAAACAACAATATAGAATCACTATAGAGCAATTTAATTTTATTAGCTGAAATGTTGTATAGAATAGTTTTATAAATGTTTTGTAACAATTTTATAGTTATAGTAAAAACTATTTTATAATTTTGCTGTAAGAATATTATTAAAACTAATTTATATAATAATTTAGTTTCAGAGAACAAAATAGTGTTTTCTGCAATTTTAGTATAACAAATTAGCATTTCAGAAACAGCAATATAATATCAATAAAATATAATGGTCTTGTAAATTAAAAATTATAAAGCTACTTTGTTAGTTGGGGTGTACTTGCTCTTAATTTTAATTTTTCGATAAGAAAATAAAAAAGTTTAATTGCAAATTAAAGGTGATTGCCTAATGCACCGCCTCTGATAATTAGGTTGTGTCTGTACTTACTTATGATATTATCTTGAAGAAGCATTTTCAACAGGCCTTTTACACATAAAGCATGTTTTCACCATATTATTAGAGATAATAAATCTTAAATATACATTTACAACCTTTACAACGTTATAAATAATAATATTTTCCGTAAAATACAAATAAGAAATTGACATGTGTCAGAAAGTGTCAGAACTGGCGCTCACAGAAAACTTCTGGCGCTGTCAAACTTGGCAACGCTGATTAAATTAGCCAATTACAGAAGAGGTATTTTCCCCCTCGGGGGGAGTAGATGATGCTAACAAAATTTAGCGCGGGGAAGGGGGGAAGACTCCCTCTAGTAGTAATTGCTCGGAGCACGTAACGCAAACAAAATAACCTCTTTTTAATTGGAAAAGAAGAAATCCCAATATAAATTGTCATTATTTGTCATGACACGTAAATGCCACGATGCGTTTAACAACATCAACTCATATTTTGTACTGCAACGTAAACATTATTTTTCTGCATTCACGTTCACGTTTACGTTAACGTACTGGAAACACTTCAACTCTCTATTTATTTATTTATTTACGGGTTAAAACTCATTTTACAGAATTGTATGACAACGTTCCTTAACAAATATAATAACGGATTCGACTGGCTGCATTAATGCGCATTTAGTTCGACTTTTTTAAGTGATGTTTGTTCGACTGGCAGAACCTAATTAATTAAAAATGAATTGTTGCATTCGACTGAAATTGCTCAGTATTAAGGCATAGTGAAATTTTTGTTCGACTGGCAGGCGCTCTTGCTCAAAGTTCGAATTTTTTGGAACTGTACTTTTTTTCAGTGCCAGTGTCATTTTAGAGGTTAGGATTTATTTAATATATTTAAATATATTATCATTTTTGTCTCTATTATTAGTGAGAATGAAAAATCTTTGAAATTAATAGAGATTTAATTTTTGGTTTGGCAACTATAAATAAATATCGTTTAAAATTTGTTAAAAACCTGAAATGTCAAGTGCTAACTGTGCCAGTCGAATAAGGATAAAGATGCGCTACACCATTGTCGAACTCTAGCTCCTGCTTGCTGTGTGCACTGCTAGATATGAATTTGAATTATCAAAATGCTGCCCAAAATCAATTCAGAACTGAAAGCGCTTTGTCATCGAGCAAGAGCATTTGAGTCGAATCCGCTATGAGACAATTAGCAGCATTACAACGAGTTATAAATAATAATATACACGGCAGTGGCGTAACTACCATAAGAGAAGTATTGTAAATATTTGAAGCCTAATATTTAAGTTTGTTTTTTAAACTCTCGAGAATTTATAATAATTGGCAACTTAATTACTACTTAGTTTAAATTGAAACTTGATTCTCTTTGATAAAAAGAAATATTATGTTGGCATATCGTCGCCTTAGTAAGAAAAATGTTTAACTTCATTTTAGTAAAATTTATAGCAGATGCAAATAATTGTTTTTTGACTATTACAGCAGTGATAAAATACTGTAAATTTTACATGATTAAGGAAAACACATTTGTCTTTTCCTTTAATAATGTAAAATTAAAGTATTTTATCACTGCTGTAATGGTCAAAAAACAATTATTTGCATCTGCTCCAAATTTTATCAAAATGGAGTCATGCAGTTTTCTTACTAAGGCGACGATATGTAAAATAAATAAAAAAAATTGAGGGCCGTTGTTTTATTTTTAATTAGTATTTGTGATTTGCAACTGAAATCTTTATGTATTTTGCATTAGGGCCAAAAAATATAGTTACGCCATTGATACACGGAGCCTCAAAAAAGTTTTATAGAAATGGGAAAGTTTCATTTTACTTTTTACAAAAAAAAAAGAAATTCTTGATAAAAATTCTGCATCGCTTTGAAAATATAGGTGATTTACAAAAAAAATTAAAATAGTAATTTATAATGAAGAGTAAAATACTTTTAAATTTCAATATAGAGCAAAATATGAATTAAAACGTTAATAGGAATTAAAAAATACGCTTCAGTTTAAATTATTGCACTTAATATTAATTGACTTCTATTTACTTATTTACTTTATTTAATTATTAATCCAAAACCAATGCTAAAATGTGTATTAGAAATTTTTTAATTTTACAATTCTATTTTTATTATGTATTTCCAAGTGATGCAGAACTTTATATCAGGAATATTTTCTTTGTAAAATGTAAAAATATATTTTTCCCATTTGTATAAAACTTTTTGAAACACACTGTATGTAGGAGTACCTTTGAATACACCTCTAAAACGTCACACTTATTAATTAATACCACAGTATAACACTGACAGTGATTCGTATCCGTGATCCGAAAAAAAGGATTCGAACATTGGATCCGTGGTTCGAATCACATCTCGTGATTCGGATTCGTGATTCGAATCCATTTTTCAAGGATTCGTCCCAGCTCTGACCAGCGCCCATGCGGTTAATTATAGAAGCTCAATTAGCATGCGTTTTTTGGGACCGTATTTTGAGTATGCCGACTTGTCTCCCTATCCCTATCAGCAACCCACAGATATTTGTATTATTATTTTATTTTATTATGGTAGGAACTTGGGTTTACTCTCTCATCGAAAAGTTTTATATTTGTCTTATTTAAAATAAGACTTTAGAAGCAGTACACCTTAATTTATATGCACTCTAATTAACATAGTTTGAAAAGTAAATAGTGCCGAAAGTACAATACTCAAAGAAACTTCCCCATTATACCTACAACAACGTTTTTCTATTCAAATAACGAACTTCGTTTAAACTTGATTCGAAAACAAAGCAGGCTGCGAACGTCAACGGCGTCGATGTCATTGCGCCAGCGGCATGACAACATTCCCGTTCCCATTTGAATCGCTAAACAATATTTGAATATGGTGGTTTTCGAAAATGTTCCAAAACTAGTTTCCGCTCTTAACTTGTGCGTTGGTTGTTATTTTGTTGGTTGTGGTGTAACGGGTGGCCCAATAAGAATGGCTTTTAGCCATATCTCAGGAATCGTCTTAGGTCAATTCGCACTATAACGGTAATATCACGTCAAAATAGTATTAAATACATTACTGATAGTAACATTCACATACATAACGACGGCGATACCCGAAAAGTGTGTAAGTTATACAGTATAACTTCTTTTTAAGATATTTTATCTACTATCAATATGTAATGTCAAACTTTACAGTTGTCACTTGAATTTCGTAATCACATACGAGTGCGGTAAAGTAGGTAAAGTATCGGAATTTCCAAAGACATTACAACATATAGACAAAATGTTTTATTCATAAATCCCATACAATTGCGGACTGTTATTGTTTTAAAATGGTTAGTGAGTGGAAGAGAGAAAGACAGATCTCTTAGGACCGGCTGGCAACGTTGTAAACAGTGTCTATAATATGCTCGCCAGTGGAGTAGAGTTTTAAACTTACCAGTATTGTCAGAGTAGTATGTTAAAAAAATACGTAAATATGTAGGTATATTTTTTTAGTAATATAATTATGATGATTTTTTCATGTAGGTAGATTAGATTAGATTATGAGTTGGACGTTATTTGTCCTTGTCCACCGCGACCTTTTCAGATCTATTGTGGGACTCCTGTTTGTTTTAGAGTATGTCGTCTAGCCTGGTCTTTTTTATTAGTCTTAGTAGCTTTGACAGTGGCTCCCGCAAGTAGTTGCATGCAATTGGCTTTTCTTTGCCCAATGTTAGAAACCTCGTTCCAGCCAAGCATTCACATTGGCACAGGACGTGGAATATTATTTCCTCTTCTTCTTCACAGAAAATGCACAAAGTTGCTTCTTCTGCTGGATTTATGACACTCATGTACCTTTTGAGGTGACAGTGTCCAGTAAGAAGGCCTTCTGTTATCCTAACGATTTGACGCTTTTGAAGTAGGTCTTTCGTGAACTTGGCCGATGGTTCCTTGATGAACTGTGTGGCCTGTCTCAGTCTTGGATAGTTGTTCCACCATTCCTGAGACTCTGTTTGCATCCATTGTTTAATGAATGCCTTGCACAATGCCTTAGCAACTCCACAGAAGGGTCCGGGGCCTGTCATGGCCTTATCTGAGCCTCTTCGGGCTAATTCGTCGGCCTTTTCGTTGCCCTGATATCCCTCATGGCCTGGAACCCAGGCTAAGGTCACCTTATTTTAACTACTTAGCTCTGTCAGGTCTTCTAGACAGTCTTTCACCACTCGTGATTTGATTTCTGGTGACAGAATTGCCTTCAGAGTATATGACAATAGTTTTGCATGATACTTGCTGATTTTTCATGTAGATAAATCCAATTACAAGTAAATTCAAATACAAGCGAATTCAAGTTACATTTCGATTTTTAATATTTATTGGTTTATAGTTTATTGGCATTTACTATATATTTGCCTGGTATGATGTTAACCAAAATTATTTAAAATTTTAAATTAAAATTAAGTAGGTAGGGGTATCTAAATAAAACACTGTCCTAAAAATATATAATTTTTTAATTAATAATTACAAAAAAACATGGTATGGCAAAAAATATCGTAAAAAAACTAAAAATTTTTAAAATACTGTTTTAAATATATAAAATACTTTAATTTTATTAACTAAAATTTCATTAAATTTTTTTATGCTTAGTTAATAATGTTATAACTTACTGCAATGTTTCTTTTTGCAGCAGGTGGTGTTCCAAAAACAGTTGAATCAGAACTAAAACCCCATACATTAGATATACATACATATAGGTAATAAATAATGTTTAGAGGTAAACAAAATTAATATTTTGTATTTTTACCTGTTGGATAAGTCATCCAAAAATAGAAAGCCCTCACACCGTCTGGAGTTTGCATATTTTCTAATATATCTAGTACCATTTGCACGTACCAAAACATTTTCAGGAAAACAGTGTTCTAAACACAACTCTGGGTTTTTACGAAGGGGCTGATTTTCAAGGATTCCTTTTAGAGAAAACCAAAGTTTTCTTTTCTCAGGATCTTGCGGAAACCTAAATAGAATAATAAAAAATATGTATAGGTGCTAAATAGGTAAATCATTTTTAAGGTATTCTACATTTTACGTTAAATTTTCTTTGCCACTATTCAATAATTATTTATTGGTATAAGAAAAATTTACTAATTTATAAAAGGAATGTCACTTTAAAAACTGTTTTACACTATACAAGTTTTTGATTCAATTTCTTGTACAATTTAAATTGTATATTATCAAACCTGCAGTAAATTGTCTGAAAAATTAGATTGGATATTCATTTTTCAAACAATTTACTATGTGATCCTATATTATTTATATTCTATAAGAAATTGTATCAAATTTTGTACAAGCCCTACTCCACTGGTTCAAATGAAAACAACATATCTTAACCTAAAAATACTTACCGATGAAACCATACATTTCGACTTAAATGATCTACCTTTTTTAACACTACACATGCATGTACCATAATTCTTTATATTTCTCACAAAAGTTCACAAAAATAGTATTTTATAAATGAATAAATCAATAAGTCACACAGAAACTGTCAGAAATACAAAATAGCTGTTAGACCTGATTGGCAACGTTGCGGCTAGTTACGGTACTAAATTTCATTCATAACAAGAGTAAAAATTGTAAATTCGTAAAATAAGATATTCAGCGTTGCCGTATTTACGGAGTTCTTCGAAACCCTAATATTTTGTTTAGATTAATATTGATTTTTTAATAAAAAATTAGCTTATATTAAAACTTCAAAGAATAATTTGATTAAAAACATATTTTTATTTATATAATATAAAATTATAGTTACAGGACACATCAAATTTTATTTTTCGAAAGTAATTTCTCCAAATAATTTTGACAGACCGATAAAATCGGCAAAGACGCAATAAACGAGAATCTGGTGGGAATAATGATTTGCCACATAAAAATGTAAACAATTTGGTCTCTTAGTTGTAATATCTTTGGGAATTTCCAATATGTTGTTTTTTACATTATATAACATCAGGTAACCTATTTTTGGAAAATGGTTTTATTTACAAAATTAAGAGAAAATATTAAATTACTTTTTTCCAAATTGTTTTATTATAAATTGGCCAACATAAACTTACATAAAATAATAATGTACCTTACTTATAAACATTAATAACAAAATCTGTTAACCTTACTTATAAACATTAATAACAAAATCTTTGCAGTTGGTAATATTTTTAGCCCTGTAGATGTAGATGCTAGAAATGTACTGATATTCTCAACAGTCGTTTCACTGGTAATATTCTGTTTTTCTGCCGGTATAGACGTAACAGCTTCACCAATGTTTTCAACGACGGTTTCAATAGGAATAATCTGTTTTCCCATGATTTTACTAGCTATTATTCTCTTATTTTCTAGAGATCTTTCTACATAGCCTTCAGCTACAGAAGTGGACTTCCACCCTCGTGTCTTTTTAAAGTGTGCATATCTGCACCAGCATCAGCAAGAAGGGACGCGGACTATCTTCGGAAACAGTGCCCGGTGTTAACTTCTACAGGTTGTGAAGTACACTTTCCATTTTTGTAGTAAACAAAAAAACGAGTATAAGTGGTATGTTGTGGACGAAGGCTAAAATATTTTCTGAATATATGCAGACAGTCAAAGCCGTCAATGTTTCCTGTGGTAACTGCAAATTATCGTTTAATTTTAGTCTTCGTATTTGAAATTTCAATCTTAATAAACGTTTCCTCATCAACAATATCATTTACTTTCAAATTGGTGAGTTCTTCTCGGCGACAGGCTTCAAAAACAACAATTATTAAGGATACCTACAAAAAGATTAAAATTTTCAAAGAATTTCAGTACTACCTACTTCTAGTGGCTTCGGAAATGTCAACGTTTGGATAGACTGCTATCGTTTTGGACATACTATGACAAATAAACTAATACAATTTACCTTCATCATTAAATAAGCTTTATCGTTGGCTTCTTTTAAAAATGTATGTACCTATTTCGTTTTTGGAAAAAAATTTTGATTTTTTTTTAATTATACCCTTCACTTTTCCGTTTTAAGAAAGCCAACAGCTGGGTATATTTGCTAATATCCAAGTTTCTCTTCGTCGAAATAGTAGTTCTTAATATGGAATAGTGAATCCACAATGTAGATGGTTTTTCAACTGCGGCTCTTTCTAAAAAATAAGCCAATAAAATCTTTTCCGAAACACCATCGACATTTTTAATTTACACCATTCTTCAAATCGCTGGAACTCTTTTTTTATATCTATTCCTAGATTTTGCAGGAATTAAAGTTTCAATGGCTTCATTAGCTGCCAATTCAATGTAAGACATATTTTCTTCACAAATATTCATGATAATTATTATTTTGAGTTATTATTTAGAGTTATTATTTAGCCAACAAACAATACCTAGCAACTACACAAGGCTTACTATGTTTTGTCTCGCAAAAATTGTTAATGTCAATTATGGCTACGCTAAAGAGGTGAATTCAAATATCTAACAGACGGCAAACTTCATCTTTGTCATATCAATGTACAGAAAATCTGGTAGATATTTATTTTTTTTTGATAGTAGATAAAATTTTGTACAATATTCTTATCGTAAATTCATATTACGAAACTCGATGGATTATCAATATTTCCATCGGGTATCGTAATATGAAACTTAACGATACTTATATCGTAAATAACTATTACATGAGGGACGTTTCTTCTCAAAATTATATCCAAGTGTTTCGCATATGTTTTGTAACGTTGTTTTGATTCAATTGTGTAAACTACCAAATATCTCAGATCAATAATTTGTTTATCTGAGGCAAAAATACACTTTTTTGTTATACAAATATCACTTGCCTGGAGTTACGCATCCATATTTTTCAAAATAAACATTAGTTTAGGTAATATAATTCTTTATTATGTTAGAGGTGGGAATAAACATCAGTATCTAAATTTCTTGTAGGGTCAACTTGGTCTTTCCGGCGGATTCGAAAATAAATAGAGCAGGAACAGTTAGAGTTTAAAAATGTTTAAAATAATTTTCACAATGTGGTCTATTCCTTAAATCAAATACATAGCGAATTGATCTTTTTACTTTCCTATCTTCGACCTCGAGTTTTCAACGGATTTTTACGTTTTGAGGTCCCCTGAATCCGTTTTGACTATTTTCGCGATGATGTCTGTCTGTGTGTGTGTGTGTGTGTGTGCGTGTGCGCGTGTGTGCGTGTGTGCGCGTGTGTGCGCGTGTGCGTGTGCGTGTGGGTGTGTGTGTGTGTGTGTGTGTGTCTGTGTGTGTGTGTATGTGTGTATGTGTGTGTGTGTGTGTGTGTGTGTGTGTGTGTGTGCGCGTGTGTGCGCGTGTGCGTGTGCGTGTGGGTGTGTGTGTGTGTGTGTGTGTGTGTGTGTGTGTGTCTGTGTGTGTGTGTATGTGTGTATGTGTGTGTGTGTGTCGTGTGTGTGTGTGTGTGTGTGTGTGTGTGTGTCGTGTGTGTGTGTGTGTGTGTGTGTGTGTGTGTGTGTGTGTGTGTGTGTCTGTGTGTCTGTGTGTGTGTGTCTGTGTGTGTGTGTCTGTGTGTGTGTGTCTGTGTGTGTCTGTATGTCTATATGTCGCATAACTCATGAAACGATACACAGAAAAACACCAAATTTTAAACTTAAGCTTTATTCCAGCGTCTAATGAACTGATTAGATTTTGAGCAGAGGCGGAACATCTGGGGGGTACTTTATGGAAAGCAGTTTTTATATTTTATGGAATATATCTGTTATTTATGTTTGGAGAAGAAAATTGTTCAAATAAAAGTTACTTCTAATATTATTATCTATAATTTTTGTTTTTTGTCAAAATTTCCTGAAATGGTCCGTATTCGAGAAATTTGACAAAATGTGCAAAATTCTGATTTTTATGAAAATTGTTGAACTAAAAGTTGTTTGCGATATCGATCTCTATAATTTTTGTTTATACATGATTTTTCTAAAATGGACCGTAATGGAAAAATTGTAGGAAATGTGCTAAATTAAAATTTTTCAGTATTTTCGTTTTCAATGAATATCTATAGAAAAATGTTTCGAGGTAGATGTATGTGGACAATGTATATATTTAGTTTATTCTCTAAACATTTATAGAGATGCTGCAATAGGTTGTAGAAAATAATCGGAAAAAGCCTATAATAACTGGATAGGAAAGTCATGTGTTGGACACATCAGCTTTTTTGTAACTTGAAAATATTTCCGAAGCGGTACAAGCTACAAGAATCCCAGAAAGGTAAACCATAGCGAAGGTGAGATTCGAATTAGCAGAAGTAGATCGTTATTGCAGTAGAAGAGGTCAGCTCTTTAGAAATCGATTTATTGGCAAAACATGCAGAGGATAATTTTTTTGCTAAGGCATGACGTTTAAAAACTCCAAAAATTTAGAGTCAATATCTTTAGAAAGACTAATCCAATCAATAGCTAGATACAAAATTATAAAAATTTACAAAATTATGTTAAGAGAAGATTCTAACCAAATGACAGATTTTTTTTAGGAGCTGTACGTGGTGTCACAAATTATTTGGCATAAACGGCTTCGTGGTCTGAGAGACATGAGCTAATTACTCGGTGCTCCACATCAGCGGGATTAAAATCAGAGACTACGTAATCAATAATTGTAGATATTGTTTTTGTGATTCTAGTTGGTGAATCTACGTGCATACTGAGACTGAATGATTTAAGAATATTTGTCAGAGACTTTTGAGTAACACACTAATTAACAAAGTCGATATTAAAATCGCAGCGTAAAATGTTCCTACGTTTTATTGGCAATGCGTCAAGTATATTAGGAAGGTTATCGAGAAAAAGGTGTAAATTTGATTTGGGTATTCTATAAATACAAATAATAAATAAATGTTTTTAGTGTCTACTACGGAGAATTCAAAGACATTTTCTGCTAGTAAAAAATCGTATTTAGATATAACGGAGTTTAAGGATAAATTAGAGTCCCACTCATTCTGCCACATCTGTTAATTATAGTATATTTTTCAATAAAAAATGGTTCACAAACTTGTAACCAGTGCTCTGTAATATTCACTATTGTGGGAAACTTTAGCTTTTCCAGAAACAAAAACATTACTCTGTTTTTTTGGCATCGATCTAATATTATTTAGAACCATTCTTAATTTACCGTCTGCATAGCCAGTAAAACTAGTTGGAGATTGTAGTTCCCCAGAACAAGTCATAATAACTAAACATTTTTCTTAATTTAATAAGGTTTACTTTTTTGAAGAATAAGCAGTAAAATAACGGTTATTGTAGTCCCTTTTTAATTTTTTACTATACAATAGACCCATTTGGGTCGAAATCCCACCCATTTTCAACCTAACTATACAACACATCAAACAATACGTTAAACGATAAATATAAATAATCAATTCCAAGAATTTTCCTCTAAGACTAAAACAAATTACCTCTTAATCCAGATAAATGCAATGTTATGTCTTATACGTTGAAATCCTGTCCCACAATACATCCATATTCCTTTAATGACATAATTTTAACAAGACCAATAACATTAAATGATTTAGCAGTGACGTTTGATAAATAACTTAATTTTATAGCTCAAATAGAAAATATTATAACCGCAGCGAATCGAGGCTATGGCATTGTAATACGTAATGGCAGAGATTTTCAACATAATTCAACATTAAAAACTCTATATCATAGAAAAATAAAAAGAGAAGGTTTGAATAAATGGCGGGACTTGTTTCCTTGTTGGTAGTTGAACCGTAAGCGCTTAGCGCGCTGCTATCACTAAATTCAAACCCGTTTTACACCCATAAAAAAATTGTTTTCAAAAATAATGACAAAGAAATCAATAATTTTACTGATTTACCCCTTTAAATTTCACTTTAATATAATATGTGATCAAATACAGGGATAATCGTTACTAAATTTAAAGTTAAAGCTAAATTTAAATATTATTAGATGGTGTAAATCTGGCTTTGAAAATAAATTAGGTTATGTTGCTATAAATATGTCAGCCTGATATTATTTTCATTTTCAAATGCAGGTGATATTTTTTTCAAATGCAGGTGAGTAAATTGTATTAATTAAGTGTAAGTTAGATTTAACTATAGGGAGGTTCTTAAGAAAATCATTAACTCCTGATTCATTTAAATTTTAATTGCAGAAGTATTTTTCTCACAAAACTAACAAGAAATTTTATGTTTTTCCTGCTATTATTACTCTTAGAGATAAATGGATCCACATTTTAAACATTTGTGGTCAAAAAAATGAAAGGAGTTGTGAGCGAAATGTGTAAAGCCAATTTACAAACAAATATTGTGGAACCCCAGATAGAACCTCATCCTAGTTTTACTCATAAAGACCATGTTGAAAAAAGGCGAATGATTTGTGCTTAAAAAGTTATTGTTCAATTTTTGGGTGATATTCATTATTATATTTATCAAATAATACCCAAATACGTTCAAAAACTTATATGCTTTAGGTCAACATGTTAATTTTTGCATAGTTCACCCATTAAGATCATAAATCAGATGTTTTCTATTTTTATTTAAATTTTTATATCTTTTATTGCAAGAAAAATGTAAAAATTTAAAAAAGTTATGACTCCTGTTACTTTTTAATTTTAAGATACATACTGCACCTTTATTTTTTTTTTGTTTTAGATATTCCTCGGTATGGAGATTTTTGGAATGTACATAAATGTGTTTCTTAATTAGGGCGAGTTTCAAAGCCCACCTGTATTGAAGCTGGAGGCTTATTGTACCCGAAATAAGCATTACAACTATTCTAGATTGAAATAAGATGGGAAAAGGCCTTAAAGGGACAATAAGTATAAGAATATTAGAATTACAATGATTTGTCCTTGGATTAATAAGGGATATTTAAAACATTAAAACAATTGACTTTTTATAAAAACTATATCCGGTTTTTTTAACAATAAAAACATTGTCATGTGCTATGCTGGTTATCATATTATATTTTTATTTTTCAGTAATTTAGTATGTGATATAGTGCTTGTTATGTTCAAAATATGCAGTTAGAAGATAATGACACACATGTAATTACATAGTAATTCTAAATAAATTAAACTTGTTAAAAATGTGTTTTATTTTTCAACTAATTTTATTTTTCAGTTAAAACAAGTGACATTTTCCATTTTTCAACATTTACCCACAACAAAAATTCACTAAACTTATTGTTTGTTTAGTAGTTGTAAGTAAAAGTTGTCAAATAGGAAAATGTTACTTTAAATTGCTTCAAATATCTAAATTATCAAGCCCGCCAATTTTTAAATCGCTTTAATTAGTAGTGTTCTACTTTATCGACTGAAACTGACAGGTGTAGTTCAACCGTAAGCGCTTAGCGCGCTACTGTCGAGGTCAAGCAAACTTGTTACCAACTATTTACATGGAATCCGACCCCCGTGCTCTATATAATACATATTTCCGTTCTAAATTAGAGTATGCATCTATAGTTTGGTCTCCCTATTACTCGGTACACATTGATAATGTTGCATATATCCAAAGACGCTTCTTAAAGTACTGTTACTCAGCACCCTGCATTAGCCTGCGGCTATTATAGGAAACGTACAGATAGAAAAAGAAGTGGAATGTTACTCATCGCCCTACAGTGTGCTGTGGTCGTCATAAGTAAAAATACAAGTAAAAGAAGATAGAATAGTCCATAAATATCTGGAAATGTCATTACCCGTCAAGAATATTCTAGATGACAGTTCGAAAAGGTTTGAGAAGGGTCAAGCAATCTATATAAGGATGATCCTAACGTCATTTTTCAGTTTTATGATAGACGTTACACGTAAATGTTGGAAAGTTATTGTTAAAGTTTAATTGAAATAAATTGAGCTACTAAAAACCTGTGTAACAGTACTTATCATTCATAAATTATGGAATATATTCTTCCAGAGGTACTACACAAGAATTATTACTTATGAGTCATGGAATGAAAAGTCTGTGCTCGTCGAGAATGCTATGCTGTTACCTTTACGTACAAGTTATTAAACAATATTATACATGATCCAGCCCTTTTAGGAAATATCCACTTTCTGATTCCACGCTTAACTTCTCGCACAACTGATTTCTTTTACCTACCGCCAATTCACAAACTTTCTCATATTTGTAATAAATTCAGTGACCATCTTAACGTATTTCATAGTAACTTTATATGTATAATGTCTGTCTAAACTAAACTCTGTATTTTTTTCTTTCTTATATATTATGTTGAACTGAATATTTACAATATTTTTTTCATATTGTGATTATTCCCACCCTGTAATTGGTTTCTGTTGAGTGGTGTAGAAATAAATAAATAAAACAAGTATAAAAAACACAAAGCATCTGTAAAAACTTAGAAGAAGTAGGAAAACGCTTTAAACAATAACGAAAAAAACAATAAAGGTGGCTCAGTGGTAGAGTTTCTGCCTGTGGATCCAAGGATCCCGGGTTCGAATCGCACCGTTTGCCAAGGTTCTTTCATTTAATTTAATTATTTGAAATTAATTCTGATGCCTTGGTAGGATTCCCCACTCGATCATTCACTGTTGGGTTCTAATTAACAGTGCTGTTCCTAAAGTGGCGCTGGGAAACAGTAACAAAGCCTACACAGAACATGAGGCGAAATAACCCTGGTAGTTGAAGCTGATGACACAAAAAAAATAATACAATAACAATACACAGGGCAATTGCAAAATGCCGGACATGTACATCATCTTGTTTGCATAAGACACATCACAAATGCCAGTAGTTAAGCTTCGAATTAATAGTTTATTTGTTTTTGTGTCGTGTACTGTTATTGGTTTCCATTAATACCACAGAACACAGTTATTGCGGCCAATCAAATCCTACTATTGACTGTATTGCTTTATATAACAAATTTCAACCTTCAGGAGGCAGATGTCAAATCGTAGGTCACGTAGTACAAGTATTCCAAAATGTCGTCGATTTTCTATCTTCTTTTATTCCTAGCGCAGTAAACCTGTGCAAACGACCTTATATGCTATATTATTAGAAGTATGTGTGATTACACATTTCATGTTTCACCGTCGTAAGTATTTACATTCGGTTAGTGTGAACGTGTCAAACAGAACGGCAAAGTACAAAAGTTTTCATTTTGTTATTATTGCTACAAAAAAATTAAATTTTAAATTTATTTTATTATTGTACAAGACGAAAAACTCATAGCTTACCTCAAACAAAAAATAAGTTTGTCCTTTGCGCTAATTGCTTCACAAAAAGATGTGCTATTTTTCTGAATTTCACTTTCAATTCTACTTAAAATAACCAGCAATTGATTTTGAGACATTCTTAGACACTCATGGGCAACCCGGTACATTTCAATATTCTCTTTCGTGTTTAGTTTGTGTTCGGAGTCCTGGAAGTTTGTCGCTGGGGGACTAAACACAAGTCTTATTTTTCCGGTATACATAAAAGTGTAGAAGTATAAAGTAATAAGAAACTCTGTGTTTAGTTTTATTCCTCGTTTACGTTTGAATGAGTCCAAGTAATGATCAACAGTAAGGACATATTGGAAGAAGAAATCAATGAAAAAGCAGAAACATCAAAAAGAACGTTCCTTATAACATCGAGACTGATATTCTAGGTAAAAAAATCAGAAATATACGACACATTTTTAAAGGAATAACTATTATTATTTGTATCTATTGAAGTCGGCACTGTATGAGAAACTTTTTTATTATTATGTGAAAAAGTTTTTCTTCATAAAATTTCTGCATGGTTTAAAACGTAAAATACAACCTTCAAATATCAAGTCAAATACGAGGTTTTTTGAAAAATATGAGTTTTATGTAAAAGAAAAGTAGATGCTTTTGGTTTGTAATAATATTGAAGATTGTTATCAACGAAAATTAATAAGAATTAAAAATTACGGTCAGATATCAACTATTATCTATCTACCATAAAAAAACGGTTTTTAATACTGTTTGGTATAAATAAAAATTACATTTTTATTGAATTTTGCATAACAATAAAAGTATTTTACATGATAATATTGCATAAATGACCGTAGCTTTCAATTCTGATCAACTTTTCTTAATAACAATTTTCGATATTATTAAAAATAAAGGTACTTTACTCTTGCATCAAATTCATAATATTTTTTTTTAACTACTAACATGAGAAATCACCATTATTTACTCCATTCCTCTAATGAGAAGTAATATTTCTCTCCCTAGGTAAATAATGAATATAAAAAAAAACCTAGGTAAATAATGAAACTAAATTTCATTAGTTTCATTTTGTTAATTTGACAACTAAACTCCCAGACTACTTGATATTTTGAAATATTTGAAAAATAAGTAGGAAATAACCAAAGATATCGGATAATAGATACGCCTTGTATACATTACACTTGTCCGCTACTTTTTTTTGACGGTACGCTCTTCCTATGTTGTCAGATCTCTTTCATCAAATATCAAACATTAAATTTTTATTTAAAAAGTTACTATTACCTTTAATACAATCTAATAAAAAAAAAAGGAAATAAAGAATTGAAAGCATCAATATGAGTTTTTTATTAATTGCAATCACTTAAGACTTTTAAGTATCTATTTTTACATGTGTATCATATGGGAATATTAAACATTTTGGTATAAATCATTTAACTTTGGCAACCTAAGACATTTTGCTGATGTTGTCAAAGTGACAGATCAAGTTTTATTGTGATTTTTGTGGTTTTTTGTAGTTTTCAAGAATAATTTAAACCCTGAACTTTTTATTAAGGACTTTTACGATGGGGAGGAAATAAATAGTGTGCCGAAATACGCAGAATAAGAATGTTATTCGGTCATTTCATAAATAAGATTATGTTAGCATAGACGTAGGCATATACAGGGAATAAGGCTTAATTTATTTAACAGTGTAAAGGCATTTAGCACTAGCATTGTTTATTTAAATAATAATGTTCTATATTTTCTGATCAGGTTTCCTAGAGAAATTATTCAACGTAGAATTTGGCTGCAAAATCTATGCTTGGTGGAGGAAAACATTACGAAAATGAAAGAAGCCTTAGTATATGTTCTGACCATTTTTGTATGGCAGATATTTATGAAAATTTAAGTGGTAGACACATCTTAAAACATAATGTATCAAGTAAGTACAGTATTTATTATGGGTATTTTTATTATATGTAAACTCTAAAATTATACAGTAATCATCACATTTTACAGAATTTTGGGAGAGGTAGTTGAAGAGGCGAAAAATGAAGAAAAAAAATACTTTTTTTTAGTGCAGTTCGTAACGGATGCTTCAATAACAATCTCACATGGAGATTGTTTCAAAATTGTTATAAAAAATTATTAATTCATAATGAAGTAAAGTCAAATAAAATTGCCAATGCAATTGCTTTAGATGGCACCAGCATCTTCGATTGTAGCAACACTAGTAGCCAAATTGCGTTAAATTTAAAATGTTACGAATCAGACACTAAAGAAAATTTGGAATTTACAAATGAGCTTCGTGACCATGATTACCTATCTATATATTTTCTGAGCGAATACATTCAGGATGTAGATGCTTATATTTCTGGTTTTATAGTAAAATCCTTAAAGAAAAAGATTCACTGCAAACAGTGTTCTGCAATTGAACCAGTGAGTTCGAAAACCGTACAAGTCCCAAATTTGACATTTCAAAATAAGCCATTTCGTTTAAAATTTGTCTCTTCATCGATGCACTATTTCAGTGATGATGTAATTATGGTTCCACTGACAATTAAAGTGACAGTAGATTTTTGGAATGCGTTTTGTTCGTTTTGTTTACCTAAATTATATCGTTTTTTTCACTTTTATAAATATATTTCTAAAGTAAGTAGATAGCATGTATCAAATATACAATCGTTTAGTTACCAATTATATACCTTTAAACTATTTTTTATGACCTGTAAACAATATTTTGAAATAAAATAAAAATAGTATAAACGTATATGTTAAATTTATTGATGTTTTTGTTAAAAGTTTGGTTAGAATTAAATGTCAGTCGAACCAAAATGACATCACACTGAACTAGCGCATTGAGCTTAAAAACCGTACTAGATACCTAGCTGTTAATGTAGTACAGCTGATTATACCCGTGAAATTAGGTGAAAAACCGTACATATCTGCGACTCGTACGGCTTTTCATCTCAATTACAAAATAATGGTCAGTTGATATGGTCAGTTGGAAAAACACAAATACTGAAAATGAAAATTACATAACTGAGATAACAGTTTTGATATTGTATTTTTCCTCCTTTTTGTTTAAATATAAAATAAATCTTTTCTCATCGACAGACTTTCTGTCTCAACTGTCAAAGGTGCTACTTTCTGTTCTTAATACACAAATAGCTATTTTGTCTTTTATTCCAAAATATGCTTTAAAAAATATCAGTTATCTTATAACACTAAATAAATCTATTGAGCAGATTCTTCACCAAGAGTGTTTGTAGGAGTAATCATGATAGTAAAATGACATTCGAAATGTCACAAAAGAAGCTTCCTTTAGTGTTTTTTCTATTCGGACAAATTAGAAATAAAGTATCTCTTGATAATCTTAAGCTAATGTGTTTTAGCCTTGTCCAGATATTATAAAATCATTGCTGATTACTGTCCTAAATGAGTTATTATATCATTACACAAATAATTCTAAAAATAGGTGTCGTGACATGCAACCCAAATGGTATGTAATAGAAAGATCATATTTGTATATTTATGTATCTGAAATAAAATTGTTCTGTTTTTAATAGCTTTTTATTTCATAAAAAAAGGTAGTCCGGCAATATAATTATTCTTTTTTCGACCTGTAATAAAGGTTTTCAAACAGTACCCATGTAAAAATAATAATAAATGGTTTTATATTTTTACTTGCTCTTTGCTCTTCATGTATTTAAAAAAATATATATAATAAAATACTAACAAAAATGTTCTTCCACTTTAAGCTACCTACTATTTTAATCTATAAGAAAAAATATAAAATGACTTTTTGAATGTCCTGTATAAATTGAATATGTTTTCTTTAAATTTAGCTTTGATTCTGAAGACCCATAGATTATTGATTTGGTCATTAAATAATTTTTACTAAAAATATATGTAAACCCTCCCGAAACACTACGTCAATGTGCGACGTACGATTCCCCTTTCCCCGTCTAGTAAAACATGCGGACAGAAGGTGTATTGGGTATACAGTGTCTATCTTAGATAATATGATGTCTATGGAAATAACTAAAGCTGGGTTTATTAAAATCTATTCAAATCAAATATGATAATATATATCAGTGTTAATAGTAAAAATATATATTAACTAGGAAATTCAACACCGGCTTTAAAAATTATTAATTAATAACAATAAATCCATATCATTAAAATATCAAAAATGCAATGGGATATTTCCTAGAATCATACCAAAATTTGACACATGCCAAATTTTTACATAAATAAAGCCAGTCTGATTAGAAACACGCTCCAGTCTGCTTGATATTTCGAAATATTTAACAAATTGTTAGGAAATTACTTATGTCAAAATTAAAATTGCTAATACATTAATGTTAGTAGTAAAAAAAATTCTATATATACCTCGGCTGAGAAAGCTATTATTTACCTCGCACATTATATCCCTCGGCGCTACGCGCCTCAGGATATAAAAGTGCTCGGTAAATAATAGCTCACTTCTCACCCTAGGTATATAATGTACTATTTTTTTTTTTTATATATTTGATGGTTGTATTTTTGGTTTTAGACTATGCGGAACTTCTTATGAAGAATATATATAATTTTTTTATTTTTTTTTAAACTAATAACAAAATGTTTTCTGTATAGTATCGACTTAAATAGATACATTGTATACTTTCTAGTCTAGGTTTTAAAACATGCAAAACCTTTTAAAAATAACTATTTTTTTTCATAAAACTTATAATAAAAAAGTTTCCCATATGGTGCCGACTTAAGTAAGACACTATACAGGGTGTCCCAATGAAAAGAAACCCATTTTCAGAGCTTATAACTTTTAAACACCTACCAAAAAATAATCGTAGAAACGTGCAGTTTTTGCCGATATGTGTTATTACTGAGGCCCGTTCTATGGGGCCTCAGTATTGCATTCGTGCTGACGAAAACATTTTCTGACCCCCATTTTTTAAAACTTTTTTTCATGTTTCTGATCATTCTGAATCCGAAAATCGTCGTCTGGTCGACTGTATGTATGTATGTATGCCGGCACGATAACTCTAGAACGAAAGTTCTGATTGACTTGCGGTTTTGATTTTCTTGAATAATTACTTCTAACTTAGAACCCTATTGATTTTCAGTAATTTTGGTTCATCTTAACTACTTTAATAACAATTTTCTTAAAATCCGCCTATGCATTCCTTATGTGAACAGTTTTAGGAATTTCCACTATTTCTAACGTAAAAATTCCTAACATTCTTCACATTCCATAAATTGCAAACATTCTCCAACGACCTGTCAAACAACAGCTGTTGATAGTAAAGGTGAAATTTCTAAGGCGGGTTGCGACCATATTGGAGGCTATTTTCATTCGAAATTAGTCGCTAAGCATGCCAATTTATGAAAAATATATAAGCAGTTTCTTAAAAATTACTATTTATGGTGGTGCTATTAAGCGTACTATGTCGCCCCTAGCCACAAAAACACCATCAAATTTCTCTGTCGCAACTCTATAGAATAATTAACTGGCCATTTTATTTGGCAAAAATCAAAATATTGCTTGGCTGTGCCTGTCAAGTATGAAGATGTCAACTGTGATATGTGAATGGCTCCTAAATGTCAAATTATTTAAAAATGTATAGGGACCGTGCGTGAAATATAGAGGCAGCACTACTGCCGAACTTAGCCCTCTCTAGTGTTTAATTTTAGAATTAAATGGGGTAAACATTGCAAGTAAATAATGAAGGGTATTTTTTAAAATATTAAATATAGTTAAAAATAGATACCGGCCCGTACCAAACAATCGTGTACATGGTCAAAATGACGTAAAATGTGAAACATTATTAAAATCTGGACATGCATATACATTTTAAGCAAAAAGATTTAAATGGCTAAGTGACAATAAATTGTAAAGTTGTACCTTAAACAAGTGTATCCAATGTTAAAATATAGGTATTTAGTAACACTGAATTTAAAAGTATTACAATAACATTTAAAAAATGTAAATTAATAAAAAAGATTGATAATAATAATTATAAATCTTTTTAGCTTTATGTTAATCGAAATGTCATTCATCCACTGGCGTTTATGAGATGTTCAATGATACATATATTATAGATTGCTCACCCAACTATAAAAAAATTATGAAAAGCTGGTTGCAATGTGCCTTTCCTAGTGCTCACTAAATAGAGCCGTTCTAGCCCAAATGTGTTAAAATAAAATTTCAGCATTTTAATCTTTAGAAAAAGATAATAATTAAAGTTTTACTTCAAGACATGTCATTATGTATTTGGAAAGTTGAGTTTTCATGTAGTTAAATAATATTAAGAGATCTAAACAATTTTTTTAACAGATGGATATAAATAATTTTAGACTACTATTTCAGAAACAATTCTACATAAAATACATAATTGCAATATGTAATACAATTTTGAAAAGGTAATGTAAACAATTTTGATATGAGGTATGAACAACTTTGGTAAGAGTTGTAATTGGACACTTATCTATTATTCTGAATAATGTTTAATGGTAATGTCACTAAAAAAATTTACAAAAAATCACTGGATTTTTAATATTTTAAAGTTTGTTACAATCTCTTTTGACAGTAATTGCAATGTATTATTTGCTGCGTTTGAGAATCCACATCGGATGCATTTTTTACATCTCGAGCGTTTTTTTATCCACATCGGACACATCTGTCCCATTACATTTGCTGCGTTTGAGAATCCACATCGGATGCATTTTTTACATCTCGAGCGTTTTTTTATCCACATCGGACACATCTGTCCCATTACATTTACGTATACTGAATCACGTGATCAAAGATTTTTTACATCTCCTGATGCATCCGATGTGGATTCTCAAACGCAGCAATTTACGTATACTGAATCACGTGATCAAAGATTTTTTACATCTCAGATGCATCCGATGTGGATTCTCAAACGCAGCAATTTATGATTTGTTTATTTTAATAATAAATGAGAAATAGTTAATAAATTGTAAAGAGGGCCGTGATATTTTTGTCAAATTGGATATTCTTATTTCATAACATTCTACATTAGTTTTAATCAACAGAATAAACCATTATCTGTAAAATTATATTTATATAAAATGGTCATTTAAATATGTAAAAATCTTAATGACAAGAAAACACTAAAGATTCTAATTTTTCTGTAAATGATTTCTTTACAACTAAGTGCTCAAAATTGATACAAGCTAGATAAAAAGAAAACTTTGCCCAGTGAAATACGCTTTTCGTCGTCTGATTTACATATGGATAAGCAATCTTTGTAATTATGTATATCATTGGGTGTGAGGCATAATTGTGCTCTGTGGAAATTTATAAAATTTCTTTACTATCGAATGAAATCCAGGTTACTAAAGTGATGTGTTTGTACATCCACGGATGCAACAAGTTTTTTCAATATTGATATTACGAAAATAATTCGACTTCATTTTATTAATAATTATTAAACAATAAATGCCGTATAAAACATTAATAAATACCCCCCAAAAAGTTCACATTTTTGTCACCAGTTAGCGTTAAAGTCATGACGCACGGTCCCTATACTTCTTTTGATATTTATTGCAAATAATAAATATCTCAATTCAGGCTTTCCATAAATTAATAAAAGTACAGCAAGACAGATAATATAATGTTCTTATACAAAGCACTTTTTTATTATATAAAAGAGAGGTAGTATATAATGCCCATTTCAAATTTGGATCATTTATGATACTAAGGTATTTTGTTGTGTGTTTCAATTTAATTATAAAGTTGTCATTTATTTGTATGTTGAAAGAAGGCCTTTGTAAATTACATTGCTTTCTATGGATCTACTTTAACACAAAAATAGTTTTGTGGCTATAAGTTGCTATAATATTCCAAGAGCTAGTAACACAAATTTCATTAAGTGTTTGATGCACTTTGAAATTTTGTAATTTGTAATCATTTGGATGGAAAAGCAGATATACCTGTGTTGGCTAGACCCACCCCGCGACACCAAGTACTGCGCATAATAGAAAGGGGTCGTAAAATATGACCCAAAAAGAGTTTGATTCAAAAGCCAACAACAATTGAAAGTTTAGGTAATTCTAAAAATACTAGTAATTTAGGCAGATACTTTTGAGAGGGTTTATAATTAATAAATCAACCCCAAAGTTGATTTTTTTTAAATATGATTTGAATTGTTTGATTCACGCTGAAATTTTAATAGCGTCTTAATTAAATATAAAAAAAAAATTAATTCCAAAAAGGCAGACACTTTTTCCGGGGTTTAATTGCCGGCCAACATAAAAATAAGTCTTATTTACTATAAAAAAAAAATTAAATTCATATTTCGGAGTATAATAAAAAAATGCATTTATTTAGATGACTTATGTTTAAACTTTTAATCTCTCAAGATTAAAAATTAATACAATTAAGTAATAATGATACTTTTATAGTTTTTAAATCATATATTTATGTGATTCCATTAAATTACAATGTAGGTATCATTTGATATGATAACATTTTTCGTAAATATTTGTAGTAATAAATTGTTATATATTATTATAAGCGATTCCAAACTTATATCAATATGTGTTCGGTGGCGCAGAGCGTACAGTGGTCAAAATTTGGATAGTGTGGATAGTAAGTTGGTGGTTCGAGCCCCCGAACTTTTAGTTTTTTTTTTCTTAAAAAAAGGAAAAACTAAACATTTTAATTTACCAAGACTGTGAAATAATAAAACAATAATATTTTTGCCAATGCTTCACAAACCAAAAATTCAACGTCCTAATATTACTATCGGCTTTCGGTATTTCGTTCTAAGTTAAATTATTTCTCGTTTTTGTTGCGCTACGACTTTACCCTTGTAGGCCTCAGTCTCGATAAGGTGGGAACCACCATTTTAGCGTCTCTCGAATTTTGCTATATGTTTTACCTCAGCGACACAGAAATTATGTATTACCTATACAGGGTGTTTTTAAAAAATCTCCTCTTTTAAATTCACCGAAACAAAATTTTATCAAATGGAATACCCTGTATATGTTTAGGTCATCTAAAAGATACACTCTTTTAAAAACATTAAATTGAATTCTCCTTTTTATTTTTTTTTTAGTTTTACAATCTGGAACGACGTAAATCTTGCTTTGATATTTTCTGTCACTCATGTTACTTGTGCTCGGGTACTTTTTTTTACATTAGTTTGATTCTTTTCACCAATTTTTCAGTTTACATTGACTTACATAGAAGATTGACACCGCTGTTATTCGACATGCCAACTATAGTCAATTTCGCAAACTTATAAAAAGAAGGACGGAAATTTGAAATTTGACCAAGGCCGATTCGCCTCCTTCTCTTTAGTCTTCATAGTAATGAAAACGTTCATGACATTTGGAACTGGGTTCCAAATTATATTGACATCCAATATACACTATGTAACAGCAAGAAGGAATATATTTAGTAACTCAAGTACTGTGCATATTTAAAAGTCCCAACACACGTCAATTTAAAATTATAAAATAATAATTTGCAACGTGAAAATTTCACCCCTATCTTCATCCCCCTTCGAGTGACGACTTTACAGATCTCTTTATTCTATATTAAAAAATACTGTGATTTTCAAATTTATTGTAAAAATTAACACTAGAAAACAAAATGAATTCATCCGATCGACGAAATTAACTTCAACACCTTTTTCTTCGATATTAACAAAGAGTCATATAAAAAGTTATCAAGATTCTTAAAACGCCTTAGCAACTTGATGCGTGATTGTAACCGCTTGACATTAATTCCTGTCAGTGGTATACGTATCATTTAAATTTATTTACTACAGGTTTAAAACATGGTCTATTTAACTAAAATGCATAAAATAATTTTACAAATGATTGGTTACAGAGATAAAACATTAAAAACAGACCAAAGTTGTTCGCTTATTTAAAAAAAAAATATCCAGATTTGATGTCTCTTAAGGGACAATTAGTAAAATTGAAAAACAATTTCTTCGAGAGTTTAGACATGTAAGGAAGTTAAAAAAACATCGAATTCACTGAGTAATAATATCAAATTGGACGTAATGCTTGTATTTGAGGAGAACTCACATACTTCGAGTCGACAAGCAGACGCAATATTAGATGGTGTTAGCCATACATCAATCACACGAATATCAAAAGATAATGCATTCCCTCTAAATTGACACTGTCGTGCAATCGCCTGAAACCGACCTTGTTATCTATTTACCTTTACCGCACCGTGTAGAGTCTGGCGTTGCCATCTATGCCCGTTCACCACAAATACTCTAGAAAATAACTAGAATATTTCTTGTACGCAATTCGACGCGTGGACTAGATGGAGCTTCTAGTCAGGATCGGATTTTTCTAGGCTATTATATTTTTATATAAATAGCGCGACTTTATCGATAGAAGTTTAAGTTTCAATATAAATTGTAAAATAAACTAGAAGTGTAAATTACGATAGTGCTTAAGTATTAAATAAATTAATTAGTAGGTAGTAAATAAATTATAAATTGTTTTAAATAAATACGCTATTTTAAAATAAACAATCGTTATAATACCAACTCATGGAAGACGATTTTTGCACTTTTACACTCCACAGACACATTAACCATTAAAATTGTTCCTACTGATCTTATGAAAATCCTTAATGGATAAGAGAAAAACGCACAATTCTCTGAAAAGGTTAATGCTTGGGTAGGGATAGTTGAAAATCATATCCTTGATCCCCTTTTCATCGAATGCAATTTGAATGGAGATAATTATGTAACACTGCTCCAGAATAACGACGTGCCAACTTTGGCAAATTTATATCCACAAGTTCCAGCGAATGTGATATGGTCCCACCAGGATGATCACAAGCACATTACCAAATCAATGTCCAGCAGTACCTGGACCAAATATTTCCAAAGTGGTTGATAGGGAAACGAGGATCGATAGAATGGCCAGCACGATCACCTGATCGTACGCCATTAGGTATTTTCTTATAGAGATATGTAAAAATACGATATACAAAACTAACCCACATGATTTAGCTGATTTAAGAATAAGAATAACGTTTGCGAATACGTCGGTCAGGCTTCAGATATTAAAAAACAATTTAAGTTACGATTAGGGTGCAGCCAGGCAGTTCGAAGCATGCATTTTGAACATCTATTACATTACGATTGCTATTTTTGTTTTTTACATTATAAGAACGAAACTCTATTAGTAATTAATTTATTTTTTTACTGTTAATTTGTGCAATAAATTTGAAAAACACAGTATTTTTGCATAGAGAATGAAGAGGCCTTTAAAATGAGGTATCACAAGCCCTTACTTTCTTTTTATAAAGTTGGGGTCTGCAACTGTCACTCGAAGGCAGGGGTGAAATTTGCAAGTACAGAATGTCATTTTGTAATCTAAAAGTGACCTATTTTTGGGATTTTTTAAAAATATGCACAGTAATTGAGCAACTGAATTTATTCTATTTGGCTATTATATTGGATGCGAGTATATTATTGAACTCACTTCTGAATTTCATGAAGTTTTTATGACCTAATTAGGGGAATTTGTACAAGTTTGAAGCACGTATGTGCCACAGGTACTCTTAGATTCAATAAAATTTATTTTGATATTTTGATTTGCAATATCAGAAACTGTCCAAGGAAGGATTCTCTTGTTTTCAAATCATATTATTTTATACATTTTTTCAAGTAACTAGTTATTGTTATCTTTGCCGCTGACAATTGTGTTCTATATCAAGTTTAATCAAGTTCTTTATTCAATATCAAGAGTCACAATTATGATTTTAGCCTTCTCAATTGAAATTTCGACTTGTAGCTAGTAATTCCAAATTGTATGTCAGAACTCCGAATTGTATGCCGGAATTCAGAGTTACAAGTCGGAATTCCGAGTTACAAGTCGGAATTCTGAATTACAAGTAGGAATTCGGAGTTACAAGTCGGAATCCCGAGATACAAGTCGGAATTCTGAGTTACAAGTCGAAATTCCGAGATACAAGTCGGAATTCCGATATACAAGTTGGAATTTTGAAATAAAATTCAAAATTTGTAAAAAAAAAATTTGGCGGTTCTAATCTTTCGTATTTATCTATGAACCGGATAAATTTACAAGCTACTTTTTTAAAATAATTTTCTTCTCCAAGAGTAAATAACAGAGATATTCCATCAAGTAGAAATAGTCCCTCTATTAAGTATCAGACAGATATTCTAACTATGCTCAAAATTTAATGAGTTCACCGCTGGTCGGAACAAAGCTTAGGTTTAAAATTTTGTGTTTTTCTGTGCATACAGTCAAAACGGATTCAGGGGACCCCAAAAGGTAAAAATCCATTGAAAACTAGAGGTCGAAAATAAATCGATTCCTATACTGTTCTTAAAGGAAAAGTAAAAAAAGGAGATAATTTCAAACTCAAATATAACCAAGATATTAATTACAATCAAAACAATCTCAAAACCATGCGTCATAATAATATGGGTGGCCGTTTCTCTTTTCACAACAACTTTTCCTTTAGTTAATACCTCACCAGGCATTGAATTACGTCAAAAGAAAAAAGCAGAAATAGAAAATCTCGACTACAGTCTCTAATGGAGTCTGATGGAAATACGAAATTCACTCGAACACGTTGACAGTCTCTGAAATAGTGAGTCATGTCGCATGTCATTCCACCACCCAATTTTAATGCTAAAAATTCAATAAACTCCCCACAAAACCAATTCAATTAAATATATATTTGTTATTTTATAACTTGTACTTCGGAAAAGGATCTAGCGCCGACCGTCTAAAATATGAATAGATCAATACGCCATTGGCGTACGGAATTTTTATAAATGTATGTTATATAAAAATTCATACTGTATATTTTTATAGTGGATTCATTAGAATTAAATTATGCTTAGTTGCAATACCTAGAATAGTTATCATTGACTTCTAGGATTATATTCAGCTAAGTTGCATTTCTTGTAAATCCAACACTTTTGCCATCTTACGCCTTTTTTGCTGCATCTATTGTTTTAACTTACCTTATAAATAAGGGTGACACAAATTTAAGTTTTCAGTTTTATAACAACTCACCTACAAGAAACATTACTTTATACTTTTCAATAATAAAATATATTTTTAAAAAAATCTTAGTGTTATTCAAGATATAACAGTGGCGCAGTCAGTAGGATTCCTCAACGCATTTAGACCACGAGCATCCTAACTAAGTGTGGTGGTTTCCTAACAACGCTCAAAGAAACAAAATTTCTACAACTGTGGACAATCTCTCCGGAATCAGGAACACGCAATTGGCTCACATGGTGTAGCAAAGCTCACGGAAACTGTTTTAATATTATTTGTGAAACAACATTTATACGTTCTATTGTCATATTTTTGTGGATATCTTTCTAACAAGTTTAAAATGCCTCAAGCAACAAAAAATAATAACTCTTAAGGTCCAATTCCTCCTGTTGAAATGTACAACCTTTTAGAAATCTTTTCAATAGTACTGGAATTTAATAGAAATAAAATTTTTATAAATAGGTGCTTGCAAAACTGCCATTCGTATGTGCATAAATGATCAAAAACGCTTTTAATTCTTCATTTAAACAAATAAATTAAAAGGTAGAGTCTCTGAATTAATTAATTCACGAGATAATTCATAAAATGATATAAAAGATTTGTTAGAAACACATTTTTCCGATACGCACCATTTAAATTCACTTATCCAAGATTTGCAAAGAATGCGTCAGCTTTCAAATGAAACTTCATTTACTTTCATTGCGACCTTACAAACGCATGAAACTAAAATGCATTCTGCATTTATTGGTAAACAGTCATTAACCGTAGAACAAAAAACCGCACAAGCCCATCTTGTGGAATCGTTAGTTTTAAATACTTTGCTAACCTGATTAGATCCTAAAATAGGACATATTATCAAGGCCTTACAAATATAATTTCACCGGCAACTAGAATAAAACGAACTTCAGTTAAATTGCCAATCCAACTTCTACTTCTAATGTTAATACACGCAAACCAACTTTGCTGGTCAAACAGTGTTCATTTTGTAAACGTATTGGCCATACAATCAATGAATGCCTTACTAGACAAAGACAAGCTCAAAGTTATAGAAACAATTTTGCAGGGAATTTTCCGATCTTTTCTGGCTCAACTCAAACTCAACCTTTTCAATATAATTCTTATAATGTAAAGCGAGGACAAGCGTCTCCAATTCAAAATCGTGAATCAGTTATTAAGCCTAATCCTTCTGTAAACCCGAATTTTAATCAAAACAAACAAAAAACCTTTCATACACAATCTAACCCGAATTTTAATCAAAACATTTAAAAAACCTTTCATACACAATTTGACCCGAATATTATTCAAAACAATCGAAAAAACTTTTATATGAATTCTGACCAGCCTCAAAAATTTGTAGATGATTTTTTTTACAACGAATATGGTTTAAATAATAAAGAAACATTTAATAACTATTATACTGCTAATAGTTTAGAACTACTGGATGATTATCATATCCTAATAATCACGACCAGGTTTGAGATTATTATACTGATATTTTAAATTTTAAGGAATCCGAATATTGTACAGAATTTAAAAACTATTAGGTTGATAATAGTCACTGTGAAAATTCTGACGAAAATAGTCCCCTTTTCACGAATGAATAACAGGGATGACCAAAATTTGGATTTTCCAATCAAAACGGACCCACCTACCTGAATCAAAATCAAACATTCCAAATTTCTAATTTAGGCGATTTAAATTTCCAGAACATATTATCCCAAAAGTCCTGATTTTACAGTTAATTCAAAAAATATGTTTTGTATAAAAGACGCACAAAATACCCTTAAAATATTAATCGACACCGGCACAGGTATTTAAACCACATACTTGTTTAAACTATAAAAATAGATGTAGCGAAAATTTACTATCAAATGCATAACAGATCAAAAATTATTAATGGACGAATCTGTGGTTATTCCATTTACAAAAAACGATCCACACAAAGTATACGTCTCTGATTTAGATATCGATTTTCACGGATTATTAGCATCATATTTTTTGGGCCATTACAAATGCATTGTAGATATAAAAAACAGAAAACTCATAACTAATTTTAAAACATTCCCATTATTTAAAATAAAAAGCGACCCAATAGATACTTGCAAAAATGAATATAAAAATTTAAAAATGAACGATAATAAAATTTCCATATGTTCCCATGTAGAACAGATGTTTAATTTAAAATGTAATCCGAGAAATACAGAAGCTTTATTATTGGGACAGAAACAGAGAAGTTCAAATTACGAAACGCGATAGTAAAAATAGATAAAAACAGCATATTTTTCACCTCAGGCTATAATGATGTAAATTCTATTCATAAAACTGTCAACTCTTCCACTTTTAAATTAGAATCATTTAATAATCTAAATAATTCAAATTCGAAGAAATTAAAAATTGTAACGACCGGAACTTCAAAATAAAAAAAGATTTAATCAGCCAACCTCGCATTGTTTTTCTGACATATTTTATTTAAAAATTAGTCAACTGTCATTTGCCAGTAAATTCAAACATTTTATTGATACGAATGAAACTAAACCAATATCTATAGTCTCATAGTTACCCACAGATTCACAATCAAGAAGTCAAAGCTCAGATCAATAAAACGCATGGTTTCACCCCATTCGAGTTAGTTTTTGGCCATAACTCTAGTTTTATGCTGAGCAAGAACCAATCACTAAATATATTCGATAATTGACTTATCGCATCTCGTACTACTATAAACTAGCTTGTGCTAGAAAAACTGTTAAAAGAAAGATATTGCAAAAATTCGTTTTGATAAACATATCTCTGGTAAAATTTTAGACTACAAATTTAGAGACAAAGTCTACGTGAAAGAAACTTAAATTAAAAACAAACTACAAAATAAATTTAGTGACCTTTTGGAAATTTTAGAAATTCTTAAAAATAAGTGTGTAACCGTATTAAATTTGGATACGAAACAAAAATCAAGATTTAATTTTAATTTCTTAAAACCCTACTTTGAAAATAAATCTCTTTTTAGGATTCTACTGCTGATCGGATTAGCGGTTTCCCAATTCACGATCAACCCTATAAATAATACTGTAGGAGTGTACTACCACAACGAAACAAGAATAATTGTTACTAACGACGATTGGACACTATTGGTACACAAAAACATTTAGAATCAAATAATAAAATTTTATAAATAATAAAAAATTCTATTCAACCTCGCGGTGATCACCCTGTAAATAGCTTTTATTTAGAAATTAAAAATATCAACTTTCGCTATAACTTCAAGTTTCAAAATCTATTAACGATAAATTTAATCAAATAACATTTGATATTAAACTTCAAAAGCGTAATTTAATAAATGGTATTGGCACTATCTTTAAGTCAATTACTGGAAATCTCGACGCCTCTGATGGATAATACTATTCTAATTGCATTAATGAAATTAAATACGATCGAAACAAAATCAAAAATATATTAAAAAACAAATCTTCGTTACACAATCAGTAATTAAAAGTTTTAATTCTAGTATGAGTCAAATAAAATTAAATGAAAATATTTTAAATAAGGATATTGTAAATATAAAATCGGCAAACGAAATTAATTATCACGAATCGAAATTTAAATTCTTTGAAATTTACGAAAAACTTTTTGAAAGCTATGCATATATTGAAAATATAATAACTGACATAGTGAATTCAATAATAATTGTAAGTTTAAAAATGTTTCATACTACGATAATCCAACCTGAAGAATTAATTTCATCCCTATAAATAATTTCCCAAAATCTAGAACAAAATAATTTAACATTGCCTATTACTCATTCAAAATTAGCACAATATTTAGAAATAATTAAAATAGAAGGGTACCAAATAAATACAGGCCTCGTATTCGTTCTCAAAATACCCTTAATAGAGCAACAGATTTTTACCCTCTTTCATTTATATCCTATTCCAATCTATGATAATAGAACAGGCCTTCATCATCTACACCAGTGCAAACCTTTAGGACCTTTTAAAAAAACTGTGCCAATAGATGAAACGCCATATGTGAGGCACGACTATTTCGGAACTATAAGTCATTACCGGACAATTGTGAAATCACTGTGTTTTACGGACTAGGGTACAATATTCAAAAACAAAAAATACGTGGTTAGTGTTAATTGTCAAACAGTGAAAGCAATAATAAACTGCGAAAATTTAAATATAAAGACAATTTTAATTTTTAAGAACTCAATATTCACCTTCCAATCAGGCTGTTTCACTTTTATCGGGGTAACAAAAGTGCAAGCCGGTTCAAAAAAACTTTCTCATATGGTGTCAATAGACTTCGACTGTTGTGATGATATTCCAAATCTGCCAATTCCCAATTTAAAACTACTACAATTGGTAAATCTTAACGTAAACAATTTAGCAGTCACCAAAAAGCAATTGGACCAGTACTCAAAAGAAATTGACGAACTCCTCAACAAACCAATCGTAGAGAAAAAAATTTCTTGGTTCACGTACTGAACCACTTGTTTCATCATAGGACTGGCAGTCCTGTACCTGCTTTACCAGTTTTGGAAACATCGAAAACCAAAAACATTAACACCACAAAACGACCTTCCGAAGAAAAGGCCCAATTTATATGAAGAGGACACCGTTAAAACAGGCGAAACACAGAATATTGAACTTATTTAAAAACTAACTTTATTTTATTTTTGTATTTTTTCTTTCAAAAATTGCTGTATAACATCATTTTTTTTTGTTAAGGGGAGTTGTATTTCTTGTAAATCTAATATTTTTGTCAACTTACGTCTTTTTTGTTGTATCTATTGTTTTACCTTACCTTGCAAATAAAGGTAACACACATTTAAGTTTTCAGTTTTATAACAACTCACCTACAAGAAACATTACTTTATACATTTCAATAATAAAATATATTTTTTAAGAAGTCTTTAGTGTTATTCAAGATGTACCATGTATCACATTCTAAGACGTAAAACATAAAATGTTAAAAATTTAATAATAAAAATGTCAACACCAAACGAATAAAATTACAGTCCCATTAAATTACTAGTTGACACGTAAAGGCGTAACTGCATGTTTATTAGAATCACATGATGACAACATACTACTTAAATAATCAGCCACCACCCTATGGAATCCACTTAAAATTCCTTTAAATCCCTTTAAAGTGGAGTGTAACTCTCCCTCTCTCTCTATCAATTTTAGTTTCTCCCTACAACTGTCCTCTATTGTTATTTCTACTATTTGGTAACGATAATGTGTTTTAATATTAGGCATTTCAAACTGAATGGCTACCAGTGGGTTTTGATAGATTATGATATGACAAAATTATGGCAACCCTGTAGGCCTGGTGATTTGACAAGGTGAGTGAAATAGATAGTTACATAGATTGATCATCCCTATTTTTTAAAATAAACATAAGCTTATGTCTTAAAGTAAAAATATAAGCAATTATTATTTTTTGAATATCTAAAGTCTGAAAATTGGTTTTAAAACACATTTTTGCTAAACTGATTCAAATTAATAAATATTTGCCAGGCAATATGGCTGCTCGCAAACGACCAGCTTTGAGCAATGTATATAACATATATGTATCATTGACCCTGTTAATGACAACATGACAACAGGGTTGCCATATCTAAACTAAACTGTCAGTACTCACTGGTAGCCATTTGGACAGGTCGTTGGAATGCCTAATTAGAATGGTTCAAGAATTTTATTGGAACTACGCAGAACAAGTTGCTCAGTGACGAAAATATGAATAGAACACTTTTGTTCTTATTCTTTTTTGCATTTTTCTATAGCCTTTTATTATTGCGGACAAGAAGCTAACAATTAATGTCAAAACTACATAAAACTATTGTTTACAAAACTGTAATTTGTAATTTTTGTTTTGTTCTTAAAATCAACAAAGGATAATAAACGTCATATTTAATTGTATATGCATTCTTGTCGATTCTTATACATTTTTACTAAAATCTTTTGTTCCATTCTTGTTTTTACTTATATCTTTTGTTCAATTGTTGAACGCCTATTTTTTTGTTTCCCATATTTTGTAAAATAGTATATATAAATATTATTTAATTTCAAATTAGTCATCTTATCATGGATAATGGTAATAAGAAGTTAATAAGGTTCTTATAAAAACACAAACGTAAAAAACTTTATTTTGGTTCCGAAATTAGAATGGTTCAAGAATTTTATTAGAACTACGCAGAACAAGTTGGGCAGTGATAAAAATAATAAAACTGATTCATAATCGATTCAAGAAAGTATGAAGCAAAACACTTTTGTTCTTCTTCTTTTTCGCATTTGTCCTTACTATAGCCTGTTATAGTTGCGGACAAGAAGCTAACAATTATTGTCAATTCTGTGAACTGCATAAAAATATTGTTTGCAAAACTGTAAATCGCTATTGTTTTTTGCTCTTAAGATTAATAAAAGGTTGTAAACGTCATATTTAATTTTAGATGCATTCTTGTAGATTCTTATACAACGCTTTTACTTATATCTTTTGATTTTTGTTTCCAAATTTTTTTTTAACTGATATAAACTATAAATAATATAAAAATTGTTTAATTTCAAATTAGTGATCTCATCGTGGATAATGATAATATGAATACATATGTTTCTGTTTAAATATAAACAGGTTTTTTTAAAGTAAATAAGTCTAATAAAAACAAAAACGTAAAGTGGAGTGGAGCAGTGGAGGAGGCAGTGCGAGAATCGACTTTCCTGAATGAAAGATATTCAATGCGATATGTTCATGGGTTGTTAGGAAGATATTATTCCAGCATCAGTCGCATAGTGAGGTGACATAATGAAACGGGTTCGTACCATTGAAGAGCAGGACAAGGGCAAAAACGTTGCACTAATCAAATTGATGTTCGTTTTTTGAGACAACGTGCTCTTAGAGACAGGAGAGTAACCAGCAATCTGCTTAAAAATGAATTAGCAGATGTTCGAAATATCGCTACATCGTCTCGAACGGTTAGAAAAGGTTTACATGAAGCAAGATTAAGCAACAGAAGACCAGCCAAAAAACCCTTGCTTACCAGAGAACACAAAGTTCCGAGATTAAATTTTAATCCTATAATTGGACCATCAATGATTGGAAACGGGTTCTGTTCTCCGATTAAAACTAGAGTTAGCCATAAAGCTTCAGATGGATGTGAGTGTGTCTGGCGAAGACAAGGAGAAAGGTTTACCAGCTGTAATATCTCTCCTAAAGTGCCTTTTGGTGGTGGCTCTAAAATGTTTTGGGGAGGAATTTGCTTTGATGCTCGTACGGAGTTAGTCCCTATACGTACGATATCTATAAATGACCAATATTACTAAGACAACATTATTGTCGAACATGTAATGCCTTTTGCTCCGTTTGTTGGGCCCAATTTTTTATTCATGCAGGACAACGCTTGTCCCCACTTGGCTAGACAGGTTATTGGTTACTTACATGATGTTAATATTCCTTTATTAGAGTGGCCACCTAAACAGTCCGGATATGAATCCTATAAAACATATATAGGACTATCTCAAAAAAAAAAAATTTGAACTCATATATCCCCTGTTTCTAATCACAACCATCTCATAGAGGTCGCTATTGAAGAATGGGAAAATATACCGCAATCTTTTGTTGAACATTTGATATCAAACATGCCGCAACGCATGAATGCAGTGATAAGAAGTAGAGGAGGGCCTACGCAGTATTAGGGTTGACCCAGATGCATTTATTCTTTTTCTGATTTTTTTTCGTTTTTTAATTTGGAGTTATGCTAGCTTATTTATGCATTACCAGCAAAAACAAATATTTATGGAAAAAAATATGGCAAATTTAGGTCATGTAAAAGTCATATTCGACTAATTTTTAGGTGTTCACCAATATTTCAATGTAACTTAGTTTTTTGTTGTGTTTATATTGTAAATATTTAGATTAATTAAAGTGGTGCGTTAATTTTGTCCAGGAGTTTATATTATGTCATGAACATCCAAAATTTTTACAAATGTATTACAATTTTTGTCGTTTAATATAAAAATTTTATTTACTTGACGTGATAAGTACATTTAAAATTTGTTTAAGTATCATACATTTTTTTAGAATAAATAAACTAGTTACATTAAATATTTTATAATTAATAATATTAAAAACAGTAGCTTCAGTTCCAGTTGTAGTTAAATGAATGTTTTTTTTTTAATTAGATGTTTGAAATTAAGAATTATAGAACGTTCAGCGAGTGTAAAATTTTAATTGAGTTTAATCCTGAAATATGCTCTAACTGTGAGATAAAATTTCTTAAATGGCTTCAAACGGTGACAAAATCTTAAATGCTAAATTTTATACTAAGGAATATATTTAAAATGATTTTATACTCATACTGGATGAAAATATTAACGTGAATATTAACTACGTAATTTGATATTTCTATGCACTTGACGTATTTATAATAAAAACAATATTTAAACCTTAGATTCATAAGGTATCAATTGAATCATTGAATATATAAAATCTCTAACTCTTGAACCTGTACTGCGTTCTGCAAATTAAATTACCGCACTCCTTTCTTCTCTAGACTATAATATCAGTAGTAAAATCATTCAAGGTACCGGTAAATTTTGGACACATACACTGTGTTCCATAAAGTTGGATCCGTATGTGATTTTTTTTAATATTAAGATTTGAAAAAAAAATTCGTAAGGCAATCGCCTCCGCTCATTTAAAATAGCTTATATCAAAGTTTGCTACTGACATTAGATATCTGTTTTTGAACTATTTTTAAAAAAATACTGAATTTGACCGATAACTAATGCAGTATCTAGCCAACTTTAATATGGGCTATTTTAAACTTTTAAAAAAGCAGAGTTGACGTTTTTTTCAAATGATGTTAAAAAAATTTCCACGTGGAACAACACTATATATTTTAGGATGTTCTTTTGTCAAATTTTTCAATATTTGTTAATTTTCTTTATATAGGAGAATTTCTCTCGACCCACTTTTAGAGATTTATCTGTCACTCTCGTATGCTGTAAGGTAAAGAGAAGGAAGCGCGTTTTATCGACAGACAACGTCGTTTATATACACAAATCTTACCCATTGTATAATATACACTAATTACGGCAGACTGCTTGGGTAATTTGACGTTCGCTAGGAAACCCGATGTATTGTAATATTAACAGGGTAAATTAAATTTCCTTTTGATGTAACTAATCTTTCCCAGCAGTATATCAGCCATAATTTGCGCCGTATATTAAACCGCGAGTAAAATGAAATCAGTACGACGCTCGGCGTACGTCTTTTAATTAATGGCCCGTTTCGAAGAATTTTCTTCGTTGCTCGCGGAAATACCATCTGCATAAACATTGGCGTACACCATGTTAAGCGTCGGAACTACTAATAGTCCAGTGTTTGAAGGTAAAAATAGGCTATTACTTCCGAATTCTTTCGAACTACCCCGATTTGGATGAACATTTGCAATCAATTTTTAAAAGTAAAAGCAAAGTATATTAACCATTGAGTAGCGACATAAAGCGTCGGTACCTTTGATCTTGGGTGGTGCAAATTTTCTTTTTTTTTTTTGACGTTATTGACGGAAGGACACAGTAAAACACTGCTCGAATTATGAACTGGTCTTGAATGTGATGTTTACACTGCTCGACGTAATTTGAAGTAAAACTCTTTTGTAGTTTACATTTATAGTAAAGGTTTGGTTATTAGGCAGTTTTATATTTATGAGTATTTAACTTATGTAGTAAATATAAAGATATATATATATATATATATATATATATATATATATATATATATATATATATATATATATATATATATATATATCACTGACATATATTGTTATATTATTTTCATTTTCTACGTTTGCTAGCCAAATTGATGTAATATTGAACTTTGTGTGCTTACTTTGATTTGGCAGCTAACGTGTTGAAAATATATACCAAATAATATTTATTTATATAGTCATAATATTTCTTTTTAATGCTTACCTTTTTTTTTTTTTCACACCTTGTATATATTTTTTTTTTAATTGTAGATTCGACTCTGCTCTCAGGGAATGGGTTCTATTTTTATATATTTTTAAAGAAAATTTTAATATTTTATATTACCTGTATTGTGATTGTCTATGGCGCCACCCTATATATCATTCAATTTAAAATATTGACAATAATACATGTTACAATAATAATAATACTTTATTAACATTATGTAAATGGCCCTGCATATCAAACAGAGAACAAATAAACTTTTTACAAACCAAATTACTAGGGTATATTGTTTTTTTTTTTTTTTAAATATATAAAACGAAAGAAAGAAAAACCTTGATCAACGTTTTTTTTTTTTTTAAACAATTTACTTCTCTTCCCAAGAATATACTTTACCATGCATCGATAGATGTATCTAACGCCACCTATTAGGCAATAGTGAAATTAAAACTTTGCTTGGGTAGAAAATTATAAACCTAAATTCTAATTAACATTCTCTGAACTAAACTCTATAATCGATTCATAATGATTGCAGTGTTCATTCACACACATGGTTCGAAACTTGACTTGAATCTTTTACAAAATGGCAGAAAAATATGCACAAGCTTTGTATAACAGTTGTGTTATTCAGTTCCAATTTTGTTCCTATTATTTTATCAGGTATGTACTTTAATGAAATAGTTTGACACTTACACTTGTTGAATGGAAATCCTCTATTTCACAACAATCTGTTTTCTTCGTAGAATGTTCCAGTCCAAGAAACACAGGATACTGCCTCAAATTTTCCAATGAACAACCATGAAATAGGATATCAATCTCATGTCTCTGATTCTCATGGGCATATATTTTATTGGTATGTATTTCCGCAAATAGAATGTTTTTGACAATTAAAATATATAATCAAATGACATTACCTTCATTTTGTAACACTTTTACCTTAAATAGAATGATATATGACGGTTTTAAACTAGTTTTAATTAATTTTTCTTTCAGGTACTCCAAATTTTATCCAAAAATTAAAAAAATGTCCACCGTTCGACTTTTCAATCAACAACTTTCTCTGTCTCCATGGAGACAAATTCCTATCCCATGAATCAAGATATCAAAATCAACTCTGTGTCATCACTGACATCAATTTTAACAGGATTTTACAAAAAATTCATATACAGGATGTTATAAAAGATACCATATAATAAGGTATGTTAATAATATTTGATTTACTTGTTTATTTGCACAAATTTTGTTCATGATAATTGTTTCTTGTACATTTAACAAGATTTTTTATAAAAATAACATATACAGGATGTTATAAAAGATGCCATATAATAAGGTATGTTAATAATATTTGATTTACTTGTTTATTTGCACAAATTTTGTTCATGATAATTGTTTCTTGTACATTTAACAAGATTTTTTATAAAAATAACATACAGGATGTTATAAAAGATACCATATAATAAGGTATGTTAATAATATTTGATTTACTAAAAGGAAATATTATAACTATTCATTATCATTTCTTTTAATTATAATTTATAGAAGCTCTGTTCCAAAAAAAAATTTTCTTGAAGAATTATATGTTTTTGACAGGGCTTTAATTAAATAAAAACAGTACAATATATATATATATATATATATATATATATATATATATATATATATATATATATATATATATATATATATATATATATATATATATATATAACTACTATTGATAAATTTCAATTTTTTTACCTACGTCCGGATGAGCTAGATACTTGAAAGTTGGTAGGTGCACAAGGTTTTGATTTTTGATAACAATAGAAATTATTACTTATGGACCTTCTTATTTATTAATCGAGTTGTCTCAAACTTTAAATTTCGCTTTGTTTAAACATGTCGCTGAATACAATTTTTGACTAATAATGCGCCCCGTTACTCAAAACTTTTAATTCACGTTTAAAGTGTTTTACAGAGGTATCTGATTTGACAAGTTATTCATACAACAATATGGAAGTCAGTGTCATCAAATCTGATGACAGGTATAAAACGAACCCTTTTCTAAACAAGAAACCCTCGAAAAACCCATTTATAATAATTGAAGGGGTTAGAAGCAAAAGGGTTCAAGTGATATTGTTTTTAAATGAGTTAAGTGCAACTTAAACCGTTTTCTAGAACAAACTAGACGTTTTCAATAACATGCTTTTTCTACCAATTGATATATGTTGTTAAGACATCAAAAATCAATTGTATCATTTTACCAACAACAAAATAATAGTTTTAAAAAAAGAAATATGCAATCAACTCATTTAAAAACAAAATGTCACTTGAACCCTTTTGCTTCTAACCCCTTCAATTGTTATACCTGGTACATATGCTGTATATCTTCTAGATTTTATAGGAAATATACGAAATAGGCCTTATCACATCAAATTTTCACAAATAAGTTCCAATAAAAATAAGATTATTATTTGATAAATATCAAATATAGTGTGTAGTTCAAGATACTTACCTCTCATATTCTTCTGGAAATAAAAACAGTGATTTGTTAACCAGATCTTGTCGAGCAAGGTCGATAAGTACATGCATTTCCTATCATAATGAAAAACCCACAAAACCCCAAAAAATCTTAACAAAAACACAATAGAAGATCACTAATAAATCCACAACAACGAATTCCTATATCAGCTGCCGGACTAAAGTGAAAGGCGTTGTTTACATCTTTAGATGACGTCTCGCCTCTCTATTTCGCGTCGGCGCACTGGAATTCGGTTCCCCAGCTGTCGCTACTCAATGGTTAATATACTTTGGTAAAAGTATATGTTGCTGGCATAGCCCTCGGATATGTTCCACAAAGCTGGAGGTGTGCAAGAGTAGTCTTCATTCCCAAACCTGGGAAAGCGTCTTACGTGGAGACCAAATCTTTCAGACCAATCAGCCTAACATCATTTCTTCTAAAAACATTGGAGAAATTGATCGATAGATATATACGGGACGATGTTCTACGGGATAAACCGATACACCGATACCAGTTTGCCTACCAATCTGGAAAGTCTTGCGATGCAGCTCAACAGGCTAAACAAGCATTTAAAAGCAAAGAAATAGCACTAGAAGTCTTCCTAAATATAGTCTTTGACTCGGCTTCATACAATTCAATACTATGATCTATGCACAGGCGTGGAGTAGCCCACTGCATTACGAGGTTGGTTGAGTTCAGGCTTGATCATATAACCATTACCAGTAATCTCATTAACACAACAAGAGAGGTATCAGTTAACAAGGGATGCCCGCAAGGAGGAGTGTTATCTCCTCTTATGTGGACCTTGGTGGTTGATGACCTCTTATTGGAGTTAGAGAGAGAAAACTTATACACGCAAGCATTTGCAGACGGCATAAGCATCGTAGTAAACGGTAAATTTGAGTCTGTTGTATCCGAAAGGATGCAGCGGGCCCTAAATATCGTCGAAAGATGGTGCCTAAAACAGGGATTGTCCATAAACCCGACAAAAATCCCTGTTGTTGCATTCACAAGAAAAAGGAACCTTCAATGAATGAAGGAGCTTCATATGTGGGGACAACATCTAAAAATGGAAAAAGAGGTTAATTATCTTGGAATCACTCTTGATGACAAGTTTAGCTTCTGCAGCCATATAGAAAAAACAACAGAAAAAGCTGTAAGAATACTATGGGCCTGTAGACGGATGGTAGGGAACTTAAACCAAGTATGGTGCACTGGCTTTACACTATGGTTTTAGTACCTGTTATAACTTACTCATCAGTCATATGGTGGCACAAGACTAAAAGCATAACAGCTAACAGAAAATTAGAGAAGTTGCAAAGACTAGCCTGTCTATTGGGTATTTAAAGTATATTCAGATTTCAAATACGCCCGATGTAAACAGTGACCAGCGCGTGATCAGTGCGTGCTAGCCACGTGTTTCCCAATTCTCGCAACGCTATTGGGCGGTCAAACACGAACGTGCTTCTACGCCAGATGACCGATTTGACCAGTGTTGTATTCGGCTCAGTTGGCTTTGGCTGCCTAACAGTAAATATTTTAGAGTGTAAAGCTTCGTGTTATTCTTGGTTTTGGTTAAACAAGTGTTTAGTTTTATTGCACAACGTACGTGTTGTTTGTTGTTGTTTGTTGTTATTAATTTCGTTTTGCTGGACTGCTTTATTTGATAAAACTATACTATGTCCTCCACGGATACAGCGGATGAAGGTGAAAACATACCGTTCACAACTCCCAAAAAACGTCCAAAAAAGGGACATTTTGACTCCCGAACAAAAGAAATGATCCTCAATGTTTATAAACATGAAAGGCTACAGAATCCTGGGATTGTGGTTCATGAAATTGAAAGAAGAGTCGCAGATAGAACAGGGATGTGTTGTAAAACAGTGTTTAACATCGTTAAGGAGAATAAATAAAATAGAACGTATTCTGAACCAAAAAAAAAAAAAAAATTGCGCTACACGCAAATCTTAGATTCCGTAGAAGATTTTGATAAAGCTGCAATAAGATGGAAAGTGCATCAATTATTTTTTAGGAATAAGCTTCCCACAGTCGATAAAGTTTTAAAAAAGGTTAATTATGATCCAGATTTACCAAGTTTTAAAAGAACAACTTTCTGGAAACTATTAAAAAAACTTAATTTCAAATGTCAAACTCGGGGTAGAAATAGTATGCTGCTGAATCGAGAGGAAATTGTCCTGTGGAGAAGGGATTACTTAAAGAAAATAAAAAAAATCAGAAATGAAGGCCGATTAATATATTATACGGATGAAACCTGGATTAACGCTGGCCATACAAAATCAAAAGTTTTGGTAGATACTTCTATCGCTATATACAGACAAGCCTTTTTGGATGGATTGTCAACAGGGTTAAAAAACCCGTCAGGTAAGTGATTTTCAGTTACTTTCTTAATCTTAGGTAATATTATCATTTTCTAAGCATACAGTACAGTTATTAAATAATGGTAGGCATATTACGTATTAAGGGTTTTAAAAAACATATTATGCACGAATGGAAAAATGGAAAAGTAATTAAGTGAGTGCATAATTGCTTAAAAACACGATTACGTACTATTCTTTACCTACGACCACCTACAACTACTAAACTATACATAGCCTTATTTTTTACAAGATAAAATAGTCTTTATTATTATAAACAAAAGAAAACACACTAACCTAATTTAACCATAATAAGTAATAATTATTAAAATGTTTTTAATAGTAGCCGTAGGTAAATAAATAGATGTGTAGGTAGAAAAAAAATATACATATGTTATTGTAAATATAGAAAATCGCATTTACAACTTTCTAAGAATATGTACAATATTTTTGTTTAAAAATAAAAACTCCTGATGCGTAAACTAAAATAAATCGCGGGAAAAGGAAAGATTTATTATATGTCATATCGGCAGCGAAGACGGATTTGTGCAGGTTGCACTATGGGCATTTGAATCCAAAAAAACTGGTAATTACCACGATGAAATGACTTGACAGTCATTTGAAAACTGGTTATTAAACACTTTGCGCAAGTTAGAAGACAATTGTGTCATAGTATTGGACAACGCATCCTATCATTCGAGAAAAGTGGAGAAAATACCTACAACGGCATCTAGGAAAGCAGAAATTCAAAACTGGTTACTGTCAAACAATATACACTTCGACGATCAAATGCTTAAAGTAGAACTGCTTGCCCTTGTTAAACAGTACAAAAAGCAGTATGACAAATTAATAATAGACGAAATGGCTAAACAACATAATAAAACAGTATTGCGCCTTCCACCGTACCACTGTTAGTTGAACCCAATAGAATTAATTTGGGCAGATATGAAGAATTTCGTTGCCGACAGAAATGTAACTTTGAAATTTGCCGACATGAAAATTCTTTTTGACGAGGCGGTATTATTAATTTCTCCAGAGAAATGGCAGCGCTATATTGAACATGTACGTCAAAAGGTAGAACCAAAAATGTGGGAACTGGACAATATCATGTAGGTTCAAATTAAACCAATTGTAATAGCAGTTGGTGATAGTAGTAGCTCAAGCATGTCAGAATTAGAGTCAGAATAATACATTTAAGTAAATCAGTAGCTATAGTCCCAAAAAAGCTTTCTAAAAAAACGTTCATTTTAAAAAGTGACCCTTAAATGTACGAAAGTAAGTTGTTATGGCTCCTAATTAATAAAAAAATATAGTATATATATTAAAATGTTCACTCATTAATTAAACATTAATAACTGCTACAACTACAGATTCCATTCACCATACCTTATGGTAAATTTCTTCTCCTTCCTTTTTTTACTAATTTGTATACTTAATAAACACACACATTTCTCGTATTAATTCTCGACATTTTTTTTTCTATAAATTGTGATTCTATTTCAATATTTCACTAAGTCAGGTTAGGTTAGGTTAGGTTAGATTCAGGTCAACATATTTTTTTTTTATAATTGTCTTTAATTAATTACGTGTTTAGGTACATTATATCGTTGGAGAAGCCTCAACCCTTACATGCATACAGGCAAAGCTACCTAGGCATGTAAGGAATTGGGTGCTTGTCCAACAAACAAAATTTTAAAATTAATTATACTTAAAATTGTACGTTTTGAGAATTTAATAAATTACTTACTTATCAATTAAATTACTTACTTATCAATAGGATTAAAAATTCAGATACGTTGTTATTCAAACCATCTTGATCTACTTAATAATTTTATACCACTTGTCGAAAAAATAACAAACAATAGGCTGACTAAATAAAAAGAGAAAGAGCGGCAGTCGTCTTGATGGGAAAGCGTTTAAAGGGGAATTAGAGCTTGACAACATTAAGATCTCTCTCGTCGACGCTATTTGCTATTGATTCCATTATGCTGAAGAAGAGTTGAGTAAGAGACCCTCTAGCGACACAAATGAATACGTTCCAATTAATGTTACTGTCAAAAACACGCGATTAAAAGAGGAAATGTCTTTTGCGTTAATAAAATTTATTTCCAGTATCTTTGAATATTCATTTCAAATTTACTGCAAGTTTAGGGCCGGGCTTGTTTCTACAAGGATATCGATCAAGTTGGCGTTAGAGAGTAAAACTGGGTTCCCTAAGTGAGTAGTGACAGTATTAATTTAATTTTTTGTTGTCTGATCTAGAAAATAGTATTAAGTGTATATATGAAATAACAAGAAAAAAAATTTGCGGATTACGCATAAATAACAGAGAAATTTGAGTTAAAACTTGCGAATTTTGGTGATTCTAACCTAAGATATTTCGATTTTTGTGTAAGGTTGCTAAACGTTTCAATTTATAATAAAATCTAGATTAATAATTGACAGAATCGATTAGGTACTTTTATGAATCGAATACATATTGAAACAATGAAAAGATAATTATTGAAAATATATATTTTGCTTAATAATCCAATTTTTTTTATACTTACATTACAAAAAATAGTACTTTTCAAATATACCACCGAAAACCGCACAAAGTACCTTATTTTTGACGTAACATTTCCAAATACTTTAAAAAGCACTACTTTTATTAATTTATTTCGTTGTTTTTCCTAAAAAAACTTAACTTTAATTTCCAGTCACATCCAGCGATTTTTTTATCCATTTTGATTTAATTGTACATATTAACTAAATATTAATATTACGTCATCTATAAAGTAATAAACAACAATTATTTTTAAGTTTTTCAAAAGTTTTTAAACTTTTCAACAAGAGAATTAATTATTCTGACAAATGAATTGTCAACCAAAGTCAATGACTATATCAACTACAGATGATAGCCGAATTCATTTAATTTCTACAGAGTCCGGCGCGGTGTGATAATTATGAGTATAGATTCATTTATATTTTACTATTTTTTAAATATAAGTGATTGTAACTACTTTTTTTTTAATTGTGTAGAAAATCTGGTATGTACTGTATGTATATTTGTAAAGTGCTCGAAAAACATGGCGGAATTTGAGGCATGCGCAGAATATATTTTTAACTATTACAAGGGCTATTACGTATTATTTTATTTATTTTTAAAATAAAAGATATTTCAGATGTTCAAAAGATTATTTTACCAGAGAGAAAATTTAACTCGGAAAATTAGAAGTAAATAAATAGGTAAAGAAAAGGTAATTAATTTAAATTCTATGGCCATGTTTTGTGAACATCTTTTTAATGAACTCATATTTAAGAAATTTAACAAGTTAATGTCAAAATTTATATACAGAGTGAACAAAAAGTAACTTATTAATATGTACATTCCTGATAAGTTTACAAAAAAGTTTGGATAAAAGTTTCAGTATAAGTTAGTAAGAAATACGACTTCATGCGTAATAATAAATATACTGGGTTGACCAATATTTATAAATTACAAAAGAATATATTTTTTAAATAGTTTTCGTACTAAATTAAATTTAAAATAAAACCGTTAAAACAACATTGTGCTAACTTTATTAGCCATTAGTCATCCATTCGTTATTTTGGAGTAATGGTGCACCCGATATATTTCTAACTGACTTACATTAATCACTTGATTTATTTCATAAACAAAATAAAAACTTTTCTTGACATAATTACACCATAAAAGCACGTTCGTCGTACTACGTCCCAACTACCTTAGAAGGAAGCACGCTTGGCCGAGGTTTTGAAATATGTGCGCACTCTTTTTGAAACGTCGGCCGTGTGCGCCCTTTTACACCTACACCATAAGAGTTTAATGGTTTTATTTTAAATTTAATACAGTACGGAAAAATATATTCTTGCTTTATTTTGGAATAAAGGCCAACCCAGTATATCTCCTATTAACTTATACTGATAACTTAAATAATTTCATAAGACTTTTATTCAAAACTTTTTTGTGAACCTATCAGAAATTTAATTTTAGTAAGTTCCATTAACTTTTGTACACTTTGTATATAAATTTACACTTCTAACTATATTATAATTAGTATGTCAAATTTCTCAAATATGTGTTATTTGAGAAATATTTTTGAATAACATGGCGGCAATATTAAAATTTATTACCTATTTTATTACTCCTGTAATTTTGGGAGGTTCGTAATTTTTTCTTTGGTTAAAATGATGTTTTGAATATTTGAAATACCTTTTAATTTAAAAATAAATAGAATAAAAAAAGGTGTATTGTATCGATGTATATTTTAAATGAGTTCCGGCTAAACCAATAAAAGCCTTCAGGGTGACGTCACGTTACGGCTGACTCAACAGAAATTACACGAATTCAGCTATCCTCTTTAATTGTTGAAGGCGTTGGTAGACAATGCATAAATAAGATAATAAATTTCATATTTCTAAAAAAAGATTAAAAAATTATGGATTATACCAAGTAATTAAGTTAAAAAGTTTTCGAAAAGTATTTTAGAGATGATGTAATATTAATATTTAGTCAATATATACTACAATTCAATCAAAATGAATGTATAAATCGCCGGATATGGCTAGAAATTAAAAGTAAAATAGTTGTTCAGGAAACGAAACCAAATAAATTTCTAATTTTTATGGAATTGACACCATAGCCCTCAGAAGGTCTAGATACCGCATCGTAAAAACATTTTGACCCCCATATGATGGGCGCCATGATAAATAAATGTCAATAAATTTTAAGTTGGCACTACTGACAAGACAGAATCGGCGCAAGTTTAGTAATAAGCGTAAGATCGGCGATCGACGTATATAATCGATTTTATTATCTGTTGTGTTGTTTATTTTGTTTTTCTAGTAAAGGTTTTATTTAAAACATTATTTTTTAGTTTAGTCGTTTAGTGTTTTATTTTAATAAAAAACATTTGTGGTTTGGTGTTAGATTTTTACAGGATTTTCAAAATCTCTTTTTGTTTTGTACGTGAATGTAACAATGCATCTAACGGTAGAAGATACAAGGAAGGAATAACATTTCATGTGTAAGTTTTCACAAATATTTGTGTATTTACAAAATCAAACAATTTGTATGTTTTGTTGTAGCATACAAAAAAATGTTAGGAAAGAATAACTGATAGCCATAGGAAGACCATTGAATCATTTTGTGACTTTAGCATAAGCCCAGAAAATTTGGGGATACTAACTGAAACGGCAAATGTGTTATTGGCTCCTTGTTAGTGACCTATTGTACAATTTTTCCAACACAAGTTCCATGATCCTTTGAACTTGGCTGCACCGTACTGATGAAGACCAATAGTCAGAAAAACGTGTCGACCGTTACTTCTTTTTTACTTTTTTTTATCCGGAAAATGTCCACTATTACTACCTTGATACAATAATATTAGTTCCGTTCTAAGTAGGTAGGTACATATTATAGTTTGTATGTTTTATGCTTTATTTTATTATATGTAATAAATGATAGGAAATATACTTTTATAGTAAATAAATTGATTAAAGCAATATGTAAGAATAAGTTTATGTAAGGATTAAATTGTTAAAGCAATTTTTCATATCTAGTGTTTATTAATTTGTTTCATTTAATTCTTTCTTATTGAGTAAGTTATTTCATATAAATATGCGATACTTGTAAAATGTAATATTTTCTTTTAAATAGGTATATATTATGTTCGTATAAAATATTGTTCAGTTAATAAAAACAGAAACATTTTGTCTTTTATTCAAAAGAAGTTTGTAAATTTTTCAAAATATATTTACCTACCCCAAAAAAAGATTAATAAAACCAGTTAGTCATATACACATTTTCAATATATTTATAGAGGTACTTTTTAAATAACTTTCAATACATTCGAAATCTGTGGTTTTATTAAACTCAATGTAACAAATAATAATAGGTATTCTCAAAAATATTTAAAAATAAAATCGAGATGGGACTCTTGTATAATTTAGTGACTATTCGCCTATGGTTAGTGCACTACTGTATGTCCCTGGGTTTTCTACATTAGAACAATACTGCTTCTCCACTCTAGCAGTATTTTTTGCATCTCAGATTATATTTATTAAATAACCAAGGAATTGTTTTGGGCCTATTGCTGGGCCCTTTTCCAACATTCCCAAAGTTTTTTTTTTTACTTTCTGCTGATTGGATCTCCGATAGCGACAACTCCATTTGTTGTTTCACTAGTTTTTTATCAAATTTTTAAAATAACTTCTATATATTTATCTTTTGCAATGACTTTGCTTACCTGCTTCATAATCTCTTCCCTATGCCCCAATTTCTCTAACAGGTGAGATCTTATACTCGCTCTATTAAATCAAATTATCATTATAGTTTATTTGAAAATGCTTGGTAGCACAGTTTTTATGGCAAAGGTCCATATTTTTATATAATTTTGCTATTATTCATTTTCAAATAAACTATAGGAATGTGAGTAATCTATTAGTTTTTCTAAAATACCTTGTTACCGATGTAAGTATATCTTTCCCTAGTTAAAAAATTCGAGTTTTTATTTTCATAATATAATATAAATAAATGACCGGTTAACAATCACATTCTTTTAAATAGTACATTTGACATTGAAGTAGGTATTTTCTCCATATTGCCAAACAGAAACAGATGGTTTACTTGTAATTTGAATTATATTACATAAATCTCACTGAATTTCTCTATAATTCTCATAGCAATATGTACACAAACCACTTATCCAATAATATATAACCATGTAAAAATAACATTTCAAGAACGAGAAATTTTATAAAACCGGTCCTGTCTGAACAGATCTAGGAAAATCAAATAGGTTTGTCAAAGTTTTGTTCTTAATTTGAAATTAGAAATTGTGCGTCTCACTCACTTATAACTAATAACAAAGTGCAGATTATCGGTGTTCACGTATTACAGAACACACAAACTAAAAATCAGTGTAGCCAAAACATAAATTTACCTAACATGGCGACAAGCTTGAATGGGGTCATTTTTTTTGTATTGACAGTATACGCCAAGCGGTATCTAGACTTTCTGAGGGCTATGATTAGAGAGTTTTCGCAAAAGTGACCTAACGTTAGGCGCTACTAGCGTGAAATATTTTTATGTTGCATTTAGGTAGTTAGCGTCATATGAATATTTTCAGTTTTCGCAAAGGACAATTGACAGAAAAATCCGTACTATTTTTAACCTAAAAGATATGTAAAATAACCTCAAATGTAAATTATTTTTCCCGTTTTGGCCCGACACGTATTTTGGTTTCGTAAGTTTTCTAAAAAAGATGGAAAATCTATTCGAAATAGCGGCTTTAGGTGGCTTAAATAATGATGAATTAGAAGATGCAATTCTTTATGAGCTGCTTATGGAACGACGTCCTCCTAGACTACGGCAAATGCAGTATGGTTTATTTGATTTAGAATTATTAAGTGAGGAAGAGGTGAAATTAAATTTTAGATTTGAAAGGCAAGATTTACATCGCCTAGTCAGAGCATTAAGAATTCCCAATGAAATAAGAACTGAAAATAGGCATGCAGTGAGCGGTAAGTTTACTTATTCACTTAAAACATACATTCCTAATTACTTTGTTTTGCATTTTTAGGACTTACAGGTTTATGCATTTATCTTAGAAGACTGGCCTACCCTAACAGGTTGATTGATTTGGAGCAGTTTTTTGGCATATCTGGACCTTTCATATCAGATATTATGCAAAACATGGTAACCCTTATTTATAATAATTGGGGCCATCTATTAACAAACCTCAATAATTTAAGATGGTTGAATTTTCAAAGACTGGAAAGATATGCCCAGGTTTCTTATTTGTTTAATAAAATGAGTTTACTTTTTTTAACACATTTACTTTCAGGCCATACGGGATAAAGGTGCAGCTATAAATAATTGTTGGGGTTTTATTGATGGTACTGCACGACAAATATGTAGACCATCTGAAGATCAAGAACACTATTATTCTGGACATAAACGTGTACATTGTGTAAAATATCAATCCATAGTATGTCCAGATGGAATGATCACTAGTTTAATAGGACCATTTCAAGGTAGACGTCATGATTCTGGCATTTTTCGTCAAAGTAATATATATGAACAGCTACAACAATGTGCTACTTTTCCTGACGGTGTCCAGTTTGTTATTTATGGGGACCAGGCCTATGGAATTAGAGAATTGTTAATATGCCCATATCCCACTAGACGGTTAACTCCAGAGCACCAGGCTTTTAATAATTCTATGTCACCTGTAAGACAAGCAGTAGAGTGGGGTTTTGGTAAAATTGTAGCAGAATTTGCATTTTTAGACTTAAAAAAAAATCAAAAGTTACTCTTGCAGGACATTGGTGCAATGTATTCAAGTGCCACAATTTTGATAAACTGTCACACAACTTTGTATAGGGGACAGACTTCCACTTATTTTAATGTAGATCCACCAGCATTAGAAGAATACTTGCAGTAAATTTTTCTCTGTCTAACTTTGTTTATTTTGGGATTTGGTCTGAAATATAGCAATTTAGTTTTAGTATTAATAAAAGAAAATGTATTTTCATTCACATCATATAATTGTATAATAAGATTTTTTAAATTATTAAAATGTCTTTTTTGTATGATTTCTGTAAGTTTTTTTTTTACATATTTGTTTTGTATTGACTTTGGTAGTACGTATCCAGCCTCAACGAATTTTTTAAATTTTACTAATGTGTTATGTGTATACTTTGTTACTGTTTTCCCTTAGCCACATAATGGTTACATTTTATACAGATAACCATATTTTGCCACTGCAATGTCAATACTATAAAAGTACACTCCTATTTATCATGTAGATGTGTTGTTTAATGTTGAAGTGATAACTTTGTAAAAATAGGGATTTGAAAACAACAGTCATAAGGTTGAAACTTGTTTATTAATAAATCGATCATTTTATTTTGTTTCTCTATAAGAGATTGCTGATTGTTATTACTATTTTTTTCATACAAAAATTTTTCTGTTTCCAGTTTCATTTTAAATTGTCTCTCTTCTTTTTCCAACTTGAACCTTTCCTCTTCCAGCTGCATTCGTCTCTCTTCCAAATTTAATTTTCTTTCTTGAAAATCCAATTCTATTTTTTTTATAGCGTGTTCCTTGGCATTTCTATTTTCAACAAACTGCATTGCATCTTTTCGAACAGCTCTTAATTTTGGTTTTTTCTGTTTGTTTGGCTCTAAAATAAATTTATAAAAATTACTGAAGTTACAGTTACCTCCATTTTTCAATAGATAAAAATGCAGTATATCTATCTCTCAAAAAAAAGGCAAAACAAATACCCTCATTACATTGGCACTTGGTACAAAAGCAGTGTGACTAAGTGAAGATAAGCTAAATTAATTAGAAATAGTACTTTTTAGCGGATTTGTTAAAAAGTAGTCTGATGTATAGAAAAGTTACTTTTGCTTAGCTTATTTTTGTTTGTAGATATACTATTAGTAGTAAGATTAAGAAATCCTCAAATTCAAAGGTTTATTATACTTACTTGCAGCATCACATGTAGGGGCAGTATTCTCATTATTAGCTGGAGGTTTCTTATTCTCTTCTGGTATGGTTACATCAACTAAAGATATTTCATTTTCGAAGCCTTCGATGCAATAATCATGCATATTTACTTGAAATATGTTATCATCCTGTTCATCTACAATAAAAATGTAATTTTAAAAACTTCATAGGGTTTAAATTTTTTATATTCTCACCCTCAATGACAAAACTATCATCGTGGCTAGCAATTTCTTTAAAAAAAGCTGCTGATGTAGATGCTCTGCTCTCTTTGCCCAGAACTATAATTTTGTCATTCCGGGAAATTTTCGGTTTTTTAGCTTTCATTGTGATGTTTAATTCCCTGCAAATATCGGCGACTTCTTGCAGTAGATTATCTTTTTCAGAGTAAATCTCTTCTATCCCTGACCTAAAATTAGATATTAAATTGTAACTCCTGAAGACTTTATGGCAACTTGTACATACTTGCCAACATTTGTTGTATCTTTTTTTTTCTAAATTTCCAGCAATAAATGCAGGTGATCTTTCAGGCTTCTCAGTGTAAAACACTTGCCAGTTACAGCCTGAATAACATCTCCTACTTCCTTCCACTTTTCCAGGTCCTTCAGTGGATTTATGTTAACAACTTCACGCAGAAGTGCCAGGTCGTCATCGTAAGTAAAACGTACTCTTTTCGGAGTTTTTGGAACGTTTTCCTTATTCTAAAAATAGAGAAGAACAATAAATTCAACAGCTTGTGGAGACTTTAAACAATATAAACTTACCATTTTGCTAATGCACGTGGCTTCTTTTTAATCAGCTAAAAGTACCCTATAAACTACAGACTATCTAGAGTAAATTGAACTTAAACCACAAAAAACTAGGAACAAAACTTAAAAAACTACTTATTTAATAAAAATATTTTAACAAAAACCAAGAAATATGAATTAACTACTAGCAAAAACGGACGTCGAGGAAGGCGAAATTTCAAATAATGGAAATAAAGGACAGGAAGCGGCGCCACTTTCTCTTTTGTTGACTTTTGACAGAAAAATAAGCGTACAGATGCAGCAACAGTACAGATGGAGGACATGAAAAATTACTAAATGGGACAAAAAGTTACTAAATTTGACGTTAATAAGGTCAAATAAGTGTAACGGTAAGAGTCCCTTACCTGCGTCGGGCGCTAACGCAACTAGCGTCCCCGTATTTTGAAATACCTATTGCGCATGAGTACATGTCAATTTACCGTTGACGGTACTAGCGCCTTACGGTATCAGAACATGCGAAAACTCTCTATTGACACTCGATTGCCGTACGTTACCATCGATAGTGTTATCGATTGTACCAACATTTTATCAAATACAGGCACTTAAAAAATTGACAACGTGGCTATAGATAATAATAGAGGTTTTTAAGAAAATTGAGGTTATATAAATAAATGGTATATTTTCTGATTAATTCACAATATTTTTATATTAACTTTGGTTATTTTGATTTTGCTGTAGTTAAATTTATCAAAAATAGTAAGTAGTATCATTTTCATGAAAAACATAGCGAAAATAATGTGTTCGTATTGTTTACAGTGACCACCCCTTAATTACTAATATAAAAAATAAAACAGAAAAAAAAGCAAAGTAATATTCATTCTGACATTATAAAAAATTAAGTAAGTACAGTACACGTTTAAACTAATATACTATTTAATTATTATAAATATAATTGTATTAGTAGGTACTGTCAAGTGCCAAATTAAACTAAGAATAAACTCATAAGTACTAAATTAAAAGTAGATTTAATAATTATTATAGGTCTAACTTCGATCAAAAAGTGAATTAATATATTTTATTTTAGTCTTATTAAGTTTACATCCACAATTTTTGTAGATAAGCACTGATAATGGCACCATGCCGAAAGCGCTTTGCATTTACTAATTAAAAAGTTTTACACGAAAAACAAGTCTTTCCTTTGGAAGTAAATGTTTTTTCCAAACCATGATTAAGTGCAATTATCTATATACATAACCTACCTAACCAATTTACTTAAAAATGAATATAAATTAGTTTTAAAGAAGGTCAATCACAATTATTAAAAGCATCGTTTGGCCTATTTCAATATAGGTTCTTTCATTCATCCCACTGGTGTAGGAATGAACTACACTCTATCTTTCGTTCGACCAGGTGTAAAATCCACTAAACCTTCCTGTTGGCGATGTGGTGTCCACTGGTAAATATTTTCTCCACCAGCTATTTAGCAGGAGCTAATTACACTCGAATGTGTATCAGGAATAAGGAGGAAGTAAACTAGGTAAATAAGGTGGTGTAATTGACACTGGTGCCCACTGCACCAACAACGAACGTAAGAACCTTATATGTATGTTATACATACCCATGGTATAAAAAATAAAATACATACGAGTAGTTGAGGGGGTGAATTAGGGATAGTATTATTATTATTAATCTAGCAGAAATTATTGCTCCACTATAAGACGTTGCAAGCATGGAAAAGCGATACCAAGGCAAAAACAGGTCTATTCAAATAAAGACATTAAAAATGATCACCTATCTTTTGAAAAACCTTGTATTCTTAAGCAAGAAACAATTACCGCCGCAATTTTTTAACAAGTAAATAATATCGAGTTTGAAAGTCTAATTAAATTGTCGAGATTATCCACTTAAATTTAATATTTCCCCTCTTTCATAAGCGGCGAGAAAAGTGTCTCCGAGATTCCAGATTCATTTATGAATTCAAACTCTCGGGGAACATCCGAACTTTGCAAAGTTTTCGGGAAAAAGGAATTTTTTCGTTGGAAATAAAGTAGGTTTCCCCTGGGGGTGACACGGAACAAATTAAAAAATTATTTACCGTTCGTAATGTTTACTTATTCGTTTATATTTTTTGAAAGATAACCCGCAAGGTATAAAATTTGCCTTGCTGGCAAGTAAATTGTGTGGACGCGGTAAATTGAGCCACAAATCTCCTCGGCGGAATTAAGGAGATTATCTGCTTCTGAAAATCAAAACAAGAATTTAATAGAACACATTTATTAGTTTCTTAAATAAGTTATAATGTACAGGGCAATATTCTAACAAAATCGTATGGCAAAAAGTTTTCAATATTTTTTTTGTTTAAAATGTGTTTTTTACTTTCCTATCTGTATACAGATATAAGGAAAGTATAGGAATCATGATTTTTTTCGACCTCGAGTTTTCGACGGATTTTTACGTTTTGAGGTCCCCTGAATCCGTTTTGACTATTTTCGCGATGATGTCTGTCTGTCTGTCTGTGTGTGTGTGTGTGTGTGTGTGTGTGTGTGTGTGTGTGTGTGTGTGTGTGTGTGTGTGTGTGTGTGTGTGTGTGTGTGTGTGTGTGTGTGTGTGTGTGTGTGTGTGTGTGTGTGTGTGTGTGTGTGTGTGTGTGTGTGTGTGTGTGTGTGTGTGTGTGTGTGTGTGTGTGTGTGTGTGTGTGTGTGTGTGTGTGTGTGTGTGTGTGTGTGTGTGTGTGTGTGTGTGTGTGTGTGTGTGTGTGTGTGTGTGTGTGTGTGTGTGTGTGTGTGTGTGTGTGTGTGTGTGTGTGTGTGTGTGTGTGTGTGTGTGTGTGTGTGTGTGTGTGTGTGTGTGTGTGTGTGTGTGTGTGTGTGTGTGTGTGTGTGTGTGTGTGTGTGTGTGTGTGTGTGTGTGTGTGTGTGTGTGTGTGTGTGTGTGTGTGTGTGTGTGTGTGTGTGTGTGTGTGTGTGTGTGTGTGTGTGTGTGTGTGTGTGTGTGTGTGTGTGTGTGTGTGTGTGTGTGTGTGTGTGTGTGTGTGTGTGTGTGTGTGTGTGTGTGTGTGTGTGTGTGTGTGTGTGTGTGTGTGTGTGTGTGTGTGTGTGTGTGTGTGTGTGTGTGTGTGTGTGTGTGTGTGTGTGTGTGTGTGTGTGTGTGTGTGTGTGTGTGTGTGTGTGTGTGTGTGTGTGTGTGTGTGTGTGTGTGTGTGTGTGTGTGTGTGTGTGTGTGTGTGTGTGTGTGTGTGTGTGTGTGTGTGTGTGTGTGTGTGTGTGTGTGTGTGTGTGTGTGTGTGTGTGTGTGTGTGTGTGTGTGTGTGTGTGTGTGTGTGTGTGTGTGTGTGTGTGTGTGTGTGTGTGTGTGTGTGTGTGTGTGTGTGTGTGTGTGTGTGTGTGTGTGTGTGTGTGTGTGTGTGTGTGTGTGTGTGTGTGTGTGTGTGTGTGTGTGTGTGTGTGTGTGTGTGTGTGTGTGTGTGTGTGTGTGTGTGTGTGTGTGTGTGTGTGTGTGTGTGTGTGTCTGTAGGTCGCATAACTCATGAACCGATACACAGAAAAACACCAAATTTTAAACTTAAGCTTTGTTTCAGCGTCCAATGAGCTGATTAGATTTTGGGCAGAGTCGGAACATCTGGGGGGTACTTTATAGGTGTTCATTTTTATATTTTATGGAATATATCTGTTATTTACGTTTGGAGAAGAAAATTCTTCAAATAAAAGTTACTTCCTATATAATTATCTATAATTTTTGTTTTATGCAAAATTTTCCTAAAATGGTCCGTATTCGAGAAATTTGACAAAATGTAAAAAAAATAATTTTTTATAAAAATTGTTCAAATAAAAGTTGTTTGTAATATAATTCTCTATAATTTTTATCCTATAAATAATTTCTCTAAAATGGACCGTATTCGAGATATTTGAGAAAATGTGTAAATTTCGAATTTTGAAGAAAACTCAAAAACGGATAAAGGAAAAAACATTAAATTTTAAACTTAAGTTTTATTTCGACCTGAGGTGAACTGATGAGATTTTGGACAGAGTCGGAACATTTGGGGGGGTACTTTATTGGTGGTCATTTTTATATTTTATGGAATATATTCGTTATTTACGTTTGGGGAAGAAAATTCTTTAAATAAAAGTTACTTACAATATTATTATCTATAATTTTTGTTCTATGTCAAATTTTCCTGAAATGGTCCGTATTCGAGAAATTTGACACAATGTGCAAAATTCTGATTTTTAAGAAAATTGTTAATCTAAAAGTTGTTTGCGATATCGATCTCTATAATTTTTGTTTTTAAATGACTTTTCTAAAATGGACCGTAATGGAAAAATTGGAGGAAAAGTGCTAAATTAAAATTTTTCAGTATTTTCGTTTTCAATGAATATCTATAGAAAAATGTTTCGAGGTAGATGTAGGTGGAAAATGTATATATTTAGTTTATCCTCTAAACATTTTTAGAGATGCTGCAATAGGTTAACTAGATAGGAAAGTCATGTGTTGGACACATCAGATTTTTTCTATAGTAGAATCGCAATCGACACGGAGTAATAAATCAAAATTTTATGGGAATTTTCCAGCACAAGTGGCTCAAACAAAATCTGATTTTAAAAGGTTTGGTTTCATTAAGAATTTTACATGTGCCACCCTGTTTCGTGGAACATAAACAATAGGCTATCCTTATTTCAACGATTTCAACCCTTTAAAGACTTTGATAAGCGCACGGTTGGGTAAATTAGGGGCTATTTGTTTGTATTATTATTTTTTCTTACTGTTTTAAACTTAAATATTTGTCATTTATCCGCCTGGGTGCTATGATTATAAGATTAAGATATAAAATAGATATGCTTATGTTAACAGCCTCCGTAAAAAACGCCTCTGGGCTACTGGTACTATGACTCATTAGGCGATAAGTTGAAATCATCAGAAAATGATATAAGCGTTAATTTAGATATATGCCATTATTGTGCGAATCTTTATACTGTTTAGTCGAGTATAATAAATAGTTGTGTTAAATAGTCGAGTTTAGTGTTACCACCCTCTCCTAACACTTACCTACTATCAAAGATCAGGAAACGTGAAAGTCTCTGAATCACTATATTCACTTGATGAGTCATTATTTACTGATATTATTAAAGGTGGCACTGTAATATCGACATCCACGATTTTGTCGGATTATGTCGACTTAAATATCCTTTAACTTTAATAGGATTTAGTTTGCAGTGATAGGGAGCAAGACGCACAACATCAATACCATGTGTTTTTGCAAGTTCATCCACTACATAACGTACTTGAGGCTTATTTAATTTCACAATTTCTAGTATCTCTACTTTTATTGATTTTTCTGGAAAGTTAATGTTTCTGTCTGTTAGCCACTTAATGAAGTATTTGGCACACGTTCAAATAGACGGGAATGGTAACTAGCGTTATCCATTACTATAAACGCCTCGTGATGAATTCGAGAGCCTTTTTGAGTCACTGGAATCATTGAACTTTTTGTATGGTGGTAAAATTCTAATCTTTGGTGATTTTTATATCGCCGACTACGTTTTATCTCTTTCTATCCCACATACTAGCTATAAGCTAGCTGTTTTAAAAAATTTAGTTGATGTCATAGATCTAACACAAAATAATTTTGTTTTCAATAAATTTAATAAACTTTTAGATTTGGTATTTTACAACGGATGCTGTATTGTTGAGAAATCCTTAGATCCCTTAGTAACCGAAGATAACCATCATCCAACTTCAGTTGTGAATTAATGGAAGAACTTGACAACAAAAATTACCTAGAATCTTCTTATATAAATTGTTATAATTTTTCGCTTATGTATAAAATGATATCAAATATTGACTGAACTTTTTTTGAAAGCCTTTATAGTGCCGATGATGCCTGTACATATTTTTATGGCAAGTTGTGTAATGTGTTAAATCGTTGCGTACCCATTTATTCAGTGCATAATAAAAAAATGTATCCTCCTTGGTTTAATTCCAGTATCATGAAAAAAATAAGAGAAAAATCAAAATTTTGGCGTCATTATAAAAAGACAATGATATCAGGCCTTTCGAAGAATTCAAGCGCGTAAGAGCTGAAGTTAAAATTGCAATTAAAACACATGAAAATTATCTTTTAAAAGCAGATAATGATATATCTATTAACTCTAATAAGTTTTGGGTCTACGTCAATAGTAGAAAAAGTTCTAGTAAGTTGCTAATAACATGACCTATAAAAATAATGCACTGGATAATCCTGCTGACAAACTAAATAGTTTTGCTGATCTGTGAATAAACTTCAATTAATTAATTATATAAATATTAACAGCTTTGACGAAAGCCAGGTACTTGACGCATTAAAATTGTGACAGGCTTTTGGTTCACCTACTGTGAATCAGCGAGTCTGTGTGGCGCTATGATGGTGATTCCCGAATAGGGTTGCTCAGGCGCCAGTTTAGGTATCGCAGTTTGCTCTGCGACCCTGTAGTACAACTGAGTGTACTCAAGGTAAATTCAGTGGAGGTAAAAATAATTCCAGGCGGTCACTGCTAGATAACCACTATACTAGAATAAATAAAAATAAAACACCTATCTCCTTTACACCTCGTACCCTGAAAGAGAACGATTAAGAACCAGCAATAAGAGAAACACAGGAATAGGTAATAAAATATATATTTACAAAAAAATACAACGACGCTAGTGCACGGTTCTGGCACGGCGGTAAACAGAAAATTAAGTAAAATGAATAATAACAATTAAACGAGATTACAAGAAAGTAATTACGGATCCCTATATACAGAAAAAAAATTAATTGAAAGTAAATTATAACAATTGCAGCTAGTTAAATAATAACGGCTCCCTGTATTCGAAAAAATTATTAAAAATAAATTATTACACTTGAAAACTATTTAAATATTGAGAAATATTTACGGTTCGCTAGCACAGGAGGCTAAGCGGTCCGGGAATTATGAAACTCCCCGTATACGGAAAATTTATTAAAAATAAATAAATACCATTGAAAACTATTTAAATATTGAGAAATATTTGCGGTTCGCTAGCACAGGAGGCTAAGTGGTCCGGGAATTATGAAACTCCCTGTATACGGAAAATTTATTAAAACTAAATAAATACCATTGAAAACTATTTAAATATTGGGAAATATTTGCGGTTCGCTAGCACAGGAGGCTCAGCGGTCCGGGAATTATGAAACTCCCTGTATACGGAAAAATTATTAAAAATAAATTAATACAATTGAAAACTATTTAAATATTAGGTAATATTTACGGTTCGCTAGCACAGGAGGCTAAGCGGTACGGGAATTATGAAACTCCCTGTATACGGAAAATTTATTAAAAATAAATAAATACCATTGAAAACTATTTAAATATTGGGAAATATTTGCGGTTCGCTAGCACAGGAGGCTAAGCGGTCCGGGAATTATGAAACTCCCTGTATACGGAAAATTTATTAAAAATAAATAAATACCATTGAAAACTATTTAAATATTGGGAAATATTTGCGGTTCGCTAGCACAGGAGGCTAAACGGTCCGGGAATTATGAAACTCCCTGTATACGGAAAATTTATTAAAAATAAAATATTTCACTTGAAAACTAATTAAATATTAATGGATCCCCGTATTCGGAAAATTTATTAAAAATAAATTATTACAATCGAAAACTATTTAAATATTGATGGATCCCTGTATTCGGAAAATTTATTAAAAATAAATTATTACAATCGAAGACTATTTAAAAATTGGGAAGTATTTATGGCTCATTAGCACAGGAGGCTAAGCGGTCTGGGAATTATGAAACTCCCTGTATACGGAAAATTTATTAAAAATAAATTATTTCACTTGAAAACTAATTAAATATTAAGGGATCCCCGTATTCGGAAAATTTATTAAAAATAAATTATTACAGTGAAGTTCGTGTTACCTTCTACTAGTACGGGAAAATATTTAAATCGGAAATTATGTACAACCCGGTATATGGAAGGTATGCTTTTCCAAAATCACGAAATTAAATTAAATATTCTGATCAAAATGGTAAAACGAAAAAAAAAAAAAACGGCAATTAATTAAACGGAGTAATTAATTTTTTATCAAACGGTTGACCAACTGGGAAGTTCATAAAAAATAAAAGAAAACGGGTAGTTACGACACTCTCTGTATACGGAAAATATAGTTTACTATTACCACCGTTAACCCACTTACAATGTAAGTTCAGAAAAGGAAAACCTACTATATAATGGGATAAAGTTTTCGAAACCCCCTTGTATCTTGTTCTCGAGCGATCGGCCGTGGTAATTTTCATCGAGTGAGAATAATAGGAATTTACGCGGTGTTTGGACAGCGAAGGCGACAGTGATAGAAAATATTATTTTGAGATTTGCCCAAAGTCGATGAAGACGGTATGTGTATTAATTTAACAGAGATCGTCTGGCTTCGTTCAATAATTAGTTGTGGACGGGGAACGGAATAATTCAAATAAGGCTGAATTAATAAATAAAAGAAAAGAAACTTACATGAAGTGAGGCGCGTCAGGACAGAGATCAATCTTAACCCGGGGACGGATCGAATCTCCGAAAAAGAAAATAATGGGCCGGTTTTTCCGCAAAAGTAATAAAAATAAAAAAAATTGAAAACGGGTTGAACCTCTCACTTCAATGTTAACTGGGCGCTTCCTAAGAGAGATTTGATATAGTCGTCGAAAATGAGAGCACTCAGAGTCTAGCCTATATCCAGCCTCAAATAAAAAATTGCCAACGGTTTCCCACTGAGGGATGAAATGAAAAATGCTGGGCATGAATCAAAAATTTTCACTTGTCGGACGGGTGTCTCAAACTAATTGTAAATAGAAAAACAATTAATAATTTGCGGTTTCCTGCCTTAGGAAAATAAACGGGGTTGTTCAGTATTCTAAAAATATCACGGTTACTCACAGATTACTTCACTAGTCGGTGGAGAAGAGAGAAGAACTTACGGCGGCCTGCAATCAAAAGAGCGTAATTCTCAGTGGTTATCGAATTTATGCTTTTTCGCTGGGCAAGCTTGAAGACCGGTAAACTGGAGTGGGGAATACCACCACTACAGCCGACTGTTTACAATTTAAAAATAAAAAAATGTCCTTCTAGTACCTTGACAAATAAAAGTAGATAATTGGTACGAAATCGACTCTACAAAATGCCCATTCGGATTTCGGCAAATATAGGAATATTTTAATCTACGAGGGTACTTGCAATTGTTGAAAAACGGTAATTCCTGGGAAACAGAAATACGGGGCATCTTCTACATGTCCTCAGGCGGGAATTAAGTTAAATATACATTTTTAAAATTAATTAAAAATAAAATTTAGTGACCTCGTCACAAAATCTATAAAACCTAAGCGTACTACGGGATCCGACCATATTCCTGCATTCATTTTGAAAGATTGTGTCCAACTACTGGCTTATCCTCTGACAATCCTGATCAATATCTGCATCCGTTTTAGTACTATTCCGTCCATGTGGAAGAGCTTTAAATATGTTCGATTTTTAAAAATGGAAATCGAACTGACGTTAAGTACTACCGACCTATTTCTATTATTTGCAATTTTTGTAAAGTATTAGAAACATTACTGGAACGCATATTTATCAACATATAAGTTATGCGTTATCCACTCAACAAGATAGATTTGTGAATGGTCGATCAACAATAACGAATCTCTCAGTTATTACTCAGCATATAGCAGAAAATATCGATAAACGTATTTAAATTGATGTTATTTATACAGATATGACTAAAGCATTTGACAGACTTGACCATGGAATTTTAGTAAAAAAACTTTTGGACTCTCAGATAGTCTTATTGACTTACTAAAATCATATTTGTGTAACCATTTACAATACGTTCAGCTCAATGGGTTCAAGTCTGTTAAGTACCTTGCTACATCGGGTGTCCCTCAAGGGTCGAATCTTGGCCCGCTCGCGTTTAATATTTTTATAAATGACATTGGTAGTGTAATTATTGTTAATTATCTACTGTATGCTTATGACCTTAAAATTTATGCTTCCATAAATAGTATTGCTGACTGCGAGCGACTTTCTGAAAATCTTTAACAAGTTAATGAATGGTGCCACAGAAAGAAATAATTTAAAATTGAACTCAGCCAAGTACAATATTATGTCGTACTCCTTAAAGTCAGATCAATTTTTTTACCAGTATATTGTTGACGGAACTCCCTTAAACAGCCAAAAAACTTTACAGATTTAAGAGTCCCATTTAATTCAGCACTTTCTTTTACTGACCATGTCGATAGTATTGCATCCTCATCTAATCGTACATATAGATTCATAATCAGAAACAGTCGTGATTTTAAGAAAGTAGATACCATAAAATGTGTGTATTATGCTTTTGTCCGATCCAAGTGCACATTGGTCGATTGGAAGGAATTCAGAGACGATTCCTAAAATACTTAAGTTTTAGATATGATCTAGTTTATCTACCCGTTGGCACCCCACACGATGCTTTATTAAATAAACATGTATTTTCAAGTCTCGATATAAGGCGAGTAAAGGGGCAGCAACAGTTCTGGCACAATCCTTATGTAAATTAACATGGAAAATCGCTAAGGTTCATTCTGGCACAAGGTCACACCATCTCAACTAACTCGTCGAGCCACCAACGGGGGAGTGGGAAAAACGGGGTAGTGAGAGGAGTGGGGGAGTTAAATTTCGTCGAATAGAAAAATCATGCCAGAAGGGCCTTAGCGTATATCTCAGCTATTGTTGGGCCGATTCAAACGGGAAAAACGGCATTACGTAGAGATCGTGGTATAGATTAAGGTAGAAGAGAAAAATCATGCGCAGAACGAAAAGCCGCAAGGGCCTTAGCGTGTATCTTCACTGCTATTGGTCCGATTCAAACGGGAAAAACGGCATTACGTAGAGATCGGGGTATAGATTAACGTTGAATAGAAAAATCATGCGCAGTGGCAGGGCAAAAGGGCCTTAGCGTATATCTCAGCTATCGTTGGTCCGATTTAAATGGGGAAAACGACATTGCGCATGCGCGGGCACAGCTATGAAGTTGGCTAACCTAACCTGTTGATAACTGTCATCTGTCAGGTGTCCGTCATCATCATCTGTCAGCTGTCCGCGTGTGTGTGTGTCATACGGTCGATCCGTCAACTGCCCCGATGAGGATTTCGGCAATGAGCGGCGAACATAACCCCCAGTTTAAACGGTCGTTAGACAGCTGCCCGTGGCCCCGGGGCCCGCCACGAGGCGCGCGCCACGCGGAGTCGCGCCGATGAACATAACCCCACTTTTAACGGTCGATCCGTCAATTGCCCCGATGAGGATTTCCGCCGCCGAGGTGAACATAACCCCCGCTTTGAACGATCGGCTGCCCGGGGGCCCGCACGGCATTATGAAAAGAACGATTAACGTAGAAGAGAAAAATATTGTGCAATGTCAAAAGGGCCTTAGCACGTATCTTCACTGCTATTGGTCCAATTCAAACGGGAAAAACGGCATTACGTAGAGATCGTGGTATAGATTAACGTCGAATAGGATTTTTGCGTAAAGCCAGAAGGGCCTTGGCGTATATCTCAGCTATCGTTGGTCCGATTTAAACGGGGAAAATAGGGTTATGCAGAGATCGTGGTATAGATTAACGTACAAGAGAATTTTAGCGTAAAGCCAGAAGGGCCTTAGCAAATATCTCAGCTATCGTTGGTCTGATTTAAACGGGAAAAAAACAACATTACGTAGAGAATGATGAACGTCGAATATAAAAATCATGCGCAATGCCATAAGGGCCTTAGCGTGTATCACGTGGTCCGATTCTTAAGTCCATAGATCAAACAGAAAAAGATGGTTTCGTTACGTTTCGTTTCGTTACGTTTCGTTACGTTTCGTTACGTTTCGTTACGTTTCGTTACGTTTCGTTACGTTTCGTTACGTTTCGTTACGTTTCGTTACGTTTCGTTACGTTTCGTTACGTTTCGTTACGTTTCGTTACGTTTCGTTACGTTTCGTTACGTTTCGTTACGTTTCGTTACGTTTCGTTACGTTTCGTTACGTTTCGTTACGTTTCGTTACGTTTCGTTACGTTTCGTTACGTTTCGTTACGTTTCGTTACGTTTCGTTACGTTTCGTTACGTTTCGTTACGTTTCGTTACGTTTCGTTACGTTTCGTTACGTTTCGTCACGTTTCGTCACGTTTCGTCACGTTTCGTCACGTTTCGTCACGTTTCGTCACGTTTCGTCACGTTTCGTCACGTTTCGTCACGTTTCGTCACGTTTCGTCACGTTTCGTCACGTTTCGATACATTTCGTTACGTTTCGTGGACAAAAGGACCTAAGTCTCGGTGGCATGTCACCAGGTGCAAAATGGTCAAAAGGATCTTAGGTGGACAAACGGATAGACAGACAAAAATACAGATAAAAGGACAGGCAGACGGAAAGAGGAGACAAATATACGGTAAAGGATAAAATCATAAAAATTCGTATCTATCTATCGCTAAGTAAGTAAACAATGTCAAATGTCAAAATGCTAGGAAGGGGGAAACCAAAAAAGGTATAAACTTTGGAGGAAAAAATACTAAGAAATCATACAGAGAGCAGTGAAGACCTAAGATGATGTAGAAGCCAGTACAGGCCTAAGACGAAGAACAAAAAACTACTGAAGAAGAAGAAAAGGAAGAGTGAAACGTTAAAAGGGTGATATTTGTAGAAATTCATAGAAAAAAGAATGGAAAATCGTAGAAATCTTTAAAGAGCCATAGAATACACGGTGCTGCATTACCAAAGGGGCCATAGTTGGTTAGTACAGAAAATGTAATAACCAAGGAGACATTACTTTTCTGGATCTCTGAATACGGGAAGGTAGCAGTCAAAAGTTCAGTATTTGAGAATAAGTCTAAGAAGTCGTATTGTTCGTATTGTAGTCATACATCATCGTCGTTTCCTTATTACTTACAAGTACAATAAAAATACTATACGTTTATTGTCGATGGTAAAAAGGTAACAAAATACTCTTCGTCCATTATCGTATGTAAACCTGCGCAGTACGTTATTGTCGTGTCATCGTCTTAATCTTTATTAAAAATAAATACAACAATTACAATATACCATCTTCGTTTGTACTCGATTATTTTCGCATTTAAGATTTTCAACCTGGAAAATCATCTGTAAAACATTTATTATTACCTTCTCTTTTTTTCAAGCTATCAACCTAAAAAATCGCAGCTATCCAACCATTGTCATCTCTACAGGTTTTTGTATGTCTATTCAATATTCTTTTTAACCTAAAAATATGGCATCTGTCATCTGTCACTATTAAAAAACGTTTGTACTCACTTTTTTCGTATATTATTATTTAGTTTCAGTATTTTTGCATCATCTTCTGTCTCGTATGACTCGTTAAATCCAATAAAAAGGCCTCATTCATTTTTAGAAAGTAATTATCGATTGCTTTTATATTTAGCATTTTTATCCTAAAAATATGACATCTGTCATCTGTCACTATTAAAAAACGTTTGTACTCACTTTTTTCGTATATTATTATTTAGTTTCAGTATTTTTGCATCATCTTCTGTCTCGTATGACTCGTTAAATCCAATAAAAAGGCCTCATTCATTTTTAGAAAGTAATTATCGATTGCTTTTATATTTAGCATTTTTATCCTAAAAATATGACATCTGTCATCTGTCACTATTAAAAAACGTTTGTACTCACTTTTTTCGTATATTATTATTTAGTTTCAGTATTTTTGCATCATCTTCTGTCTCGTATGACTCGTTAAATCCAATAAAAAGGCCTCATTCATTTTTAGAAAGTAATTATCGATTGCTTTTATATTTAGCATTTCTATCCTAAAAATATGACATCTGTCATCTGTCACTATTAAAAAACGTTTGTACTCACTTTTTCCGTATATTATTATTTAGTTTCAGTATTTTTGCATCATCTTCTGTCTCGTATGACTCGTTAAATCCAATAAAAAGGCCTCATTCATTTTTAGAAAGTAATTATCGATTGCTTTTATATTTAGCATTTCTATCCTAAAAATATGACATCTGTCATCTGTCACTATTAAAAAACGTTTGTACTCACTTTTTCCGTATATTATTATTTAGTTTCAGTATTTTTGCATCATCTGTCATAAAAAATCCAATATAAAAAGTCCCATTCTTAGACATTTAAATACACTTTTTCATTAATTACTGACATTTCAGTATGGTATCTTCGCTTATATTGTATCTTTCATTATTCTAAAAATATGACATCAGTTGTTTTTTCAACCCAAAAAGATAATAGCTATCGTTAAAGACATCTGTAAACCTTTGTACTCACTTTTCCCCTAATTATTGACATTCATTTGTTACGATATTCTTACTTATTTAGTTGCTGTATATTTCTACAAAAATAAGACATCAGTCAGTAAATTCGGTTAGTATTAGCACCACTAGGTTATTTTATACTATCTTCTGTCTATGCTATCTTCATAATATTCTCATTTTTGTTTTTAATTACATCTCTCATTAAATCCATTAGTATTAAAACTTTTGTACTCACACATATTTTCGTTTTCTGTTTTTAAAAGATTTCTATATAATAATTATCGCTGAGACGTTGTTCAAAGCAATATTATCATTTCTTGCGGTTACATATCCTGTAAAAACTCAACATATTGTTAGATATCTACGATGTATTATACGACAAAAATATATATACAGGGAAATATCTATCTAAAAGTATACACAGTGTAATAACAAAATTAATTATAAAGGCTACCGAAAATGTTTTAAATACATACGTTTTGAAAACATCAAAAATAAGAAAAAGAAAAGAAAATATCTATAGGCAATCTGTAGACAGATATCAATACCAATGCTAATAAATGTAAGTTTTCAATCAACAAACTCTTATTTACTTTTTGTACGACTAATTCTAATGTTAGATTTCATTCAAAGTACAACAAGTATAATTTTCTACGGTCAAAGCTAAGTTTTCATTCAACAAGCTCATGCAATATGAAGAGTATGAAGGACTTATACGAGAATATTTATAACAAAACATGGAGCTTAAATCATATAAAACGACAGATGCATCTTCAAGTATCATTGTCAAAAAAAAGTTTATATTTACTAGAACATTTTTCGCAGGAAGTCACTAACGTAAAACAGAATCCTTCCTGATATAAAATCATATCAAAACATTAAGTTAAAAGATAAGTTTTGGTAAAGCAGCATTCTGCAAATATTAATGTCGTCAAAATTTATATTAGCAGAACGCATCCACCAATGGTGTGACAGTATGCTCGTAGAGATGTTCACTGTACATTGAACAGATTCCAATTCGAGTACCATTCTCATGAAGCAAATAATATAGATATCTCGTTACAAAGTCTAGATGAGAGACAAGTTAGATATTATTGGACGGCTTTACAAAAAACAAATGGTATTATGTAGAATACGTGACGTTGAATAATATTAAAAAGAAAAATAATACAAAAACCAAAAGAACCTAAGTATTCACTATTATCGAATAGAATTAAACGAGAAAAAATGACATTGTAACGGAAACGAGCCGTAGATTAACGCTGAAGAGAAAAATTAGGCACATTAACTTTGAAGAGAAAAGCCATGTGCAAAGTCAGAAGGATCTAAGTAGTGACTATTATCGGATAGAATTAAACGGGAAAAAAAAATAAAATTTTAACGGAAACGTGATGTATATTAACGCTGAAGAGAAAAATTAGACTCAATAGCCGTAAGGACCTAAGTATTCGGCTATTATCGATGCAATTCATATTAATAGGCATACATCGTCATTAGTCATTGTGAGAAATCTCAGTTTAAAGCATTCTTCCTTCATTGTGGTATGTTATCGTTAGTCATTGTCGTTGGATATTAATAAAAACAAGGTAAATGAATACTCAACCGATTAACTTAACAATTACAAATCTTGAGCTGGCGTAACATATACTAATTACGGTCATCGATTGTACTCGAATTATCTTCTCAGGTCCTCGTTTGTTTATTTTCTTCTATCACTTAAAAAACAATCAATGACTTAGCAAGTTACTAAGCAGAATTTTGCTACAACAGTCATCTGCATGTCATTCGTTGTTGAGCACCGCTTATCTTTATCAGTATCGATCAGATTGTGACTAAATTTAAACGAGCAGAATATTTTGTTACAACCGTCATCTGTGGGTCATTCGTTGTTAAGCATCACATATCTTTGTTAGTATTGGTCAGATTTTGAGTAAATTTAAACGGGTATTACGTCATTCATTGTTTCTTTTCAAGATTTTTTGAAAATATTTCTCATATTTTCGTGAGTTTTGAAGTCGTAAGACCATATGACATACTAATCATAAATCTGTTACGCTAATAATGTAGGATTTGCTTCAACAAACTACAACGTATATTTTTCTACGGTCAATGCTAATGTAAGTTTAAAAAAACCCGTTTCAGGACACCTCTGAAGACATCTGAAGACCTCTGAAGACCTCTGAAGGCCGTTTCAGAAAGCAGCGTTTAAAGAATCGATGATGAAAAAGTGAAATCAATCGATAAAGGAGAACATGCGCAATAACTGTCACACCAACAAGGTACACCGAGCACCATTCTCATGATGGAATAATTTTGGATATTTCGTGAAAACTATCTGATATTTTTTAATATTACTGTCTACTAAATGGTAAATGTTTTAGATTCTTCAATTAATAATAACAGATCCTAGATACGAGAATATTTGTAGTAAAAGTATAATAAAAGTCTTAAGATGTTTATCCACGATTAAAGCTCATGGAATCAATACCGGTATCAATATCGGTGGCAAAAGCTAATGATCTTAAAATTACTTGTAATATTCATCTGACATAGATTTGTCGTCTAGATGAGAGACAAGTTTTTGTAGACATTTCACTTAAAAACGACACTTTGAAATAAAATAAGGCATACTATTTTTTCTATCAACATTGCTAATAAAGTAAATATTCATTCAACAAATCTCTATCAACAGAGATATGAAGAGTACGAAGAACTTCTTAGCGATTACTTGTAACAAAGCATGGTGAGTATATTAAATTATATGAACTACATCATTGTCAAAAAGGACAAGTCTATATCTTATTTACTAGTACATTTTTCGCAGGAAGTCATTAGCGTAAAACATAATCCTTCATATCAATACAGACGGTATACCAGCATTTATATTCGAAAGTATATTTATGATGTAATGAAACTGTTAAGTTATATTTCTCGTAATAAGCCAGACAGCATCCTTTACAAATCAGTGGTGTTCTAACGTTCATTTAGAATCAAAGGATAATTTTTAATGTAAGAAATATTAGAGTAAAGGTACATTCACCAATGCTGTGACAGTATCCTTCATACCGAAGCCAATGGAAAATTACCATATAAAAATTCAATAATATTCAAACTTGTTGACATATCAGCTAAATACATTTGACGAAACTCTAATAGAATATAATATTTTTCTACGACTAAATTTAAACAGATACACTGGATATTAAGTAAAGTCTTTTGTAAATCAACTATATAATTACAAACGAATTCCAATGGCTAGGTAAAAACGAGGTGATTCAGAGTTCTTAACATTTAATAAATTTTAATGTTAAATAGCTACAAAAGATGATTTTGTAGCAAAATTAGGATGAATTTCTTAATTTATATAAAATGGTAGATACGTCAGAGTACTCTGCATTTATTAAAAAATAACGTTTAAAAGGTGTCAAAATTTGATACAAAAGAATAAATAATTTAAATTTAAAGGAATACTTATATTGTAAGAAATATTAGAGTAAAATTGCAACCACCAATGTTGTGACGGTATCTTTCGTATCAAAATGCAATGGCGAATTAGGATTTTTATAACCAAACAGTGAATTAGGATATTATAATTTTTCTGCGTAGGCTGTGTTATAGCAGAGTAGGTTAATAGAGCTAGTATGATAAATTTAGGAAGGTACATTGATTTTATTAAAGAAATCTAAGAAAAGTCTAAATAGTAAAACTGGCTGATAATAGGCTAAGTGATAATTCGATAGAGTACGTCATTAAGCAAAGTTTTAGTAATCAAATAATGACAAACAAGATCCAAAGACTATATAAAATACAAAATAAATAAAATAACATTAACAAGTATGAAGATTTGATACAAGAGTATGAAGGATGTCTTTGGCATTTTAAATGGCAGAACCTTTATTTTTTTAACAATTAAAACAACGTTAAGTAGATATGATTCATTTTACCAGAAAGGTACGTTCTCTAAGAAAAGTCTAAATATATCAAAGCAGGTTAATTATAGGTTAGTTTCGGAATTTTCAATATAGTGTTCAGCGTATTTAAAAAAAATAATAATAATATAGTCGTTGATAGCATGGCATTGTAGCTGTCAGACATTTGCAATAGCTATTAGCTTTGCAACAGCTATGGTCTTTGAAGGTATTATTATCGCCGCGAACCAAGGTTAGATTAGAAGACATACGAACGATACGCATTTGATGGCCATATCGCACGAAGACGAAATTTGAGAACGACGCCCTAGGCGAAGTGCTCAAACGTCTGAGGGCGATATGGCCATCAAATGCGTATCGTTCGTATGTCTTCTAACCTAACCTTGGTTCGCGGCGATAATAATACCTTCAAAGACCATAGCTGTTGCAAAGCTAATAGCTATTGCAAATGTCTGACAGCTAATACTAACCGAATTTACTGACTGATGTCTTATTTTTGTAGAAATATACAGCAACTAAATAAGTAAGAATATCGTAACAAATGAATGTCAATAATTAGGGGAAAAGTGAGTACAAAGGTTTACAGATGTCTTTAACGATAGCTATTATCTTTTTGGGTTGAAAAAACAACTGATGTCATATTTTTAGAATAATGAAAGATACAATATAAGCGAAGATACCATACTGAAATGTCAGTAATTAATGAAAAAGTGTATTTAAATGTCTAAGAATGGGACTTTTTATATTGGATTTTTTATGACAGATGATGCAAAAATACTGAAACTAAATAATAATATACGGAAAAAGTGAGTACAAACGTTTTTTAATAGTGACAGATGACAGATGTCATATTTTTAGGATAGAAATGCTAAATATAAAAGCAATCGATAATTACTTTCTAAAAATGAATGAGGCCTTTTTATTGGATTTAACGAGTCATACGAGACAGAAGATGATGCAAAAATACTGAAACTAAATAATAATATACGGAAAAAGTGAGTACAAACGTTTTTTAATAGTGACAGATGACAGATGTCATATTTTTAGGATAGAAATGCTAAATATAAAAGCAATCGATAATTACTTTCTAAAAATGAATGAGGCCTTTTTATTGGATTTAACGAGTCATACGAGACAGAAGATGATGCAAAAATACTGAAACTAAATAATAATATACGAAAAAAGTGAGTACAAACGTTTTTTAATAGTGACAGATGACAGATGTCATATTTTGATGGCCATATCGCACGAAGACGAAATTTGAGAACGACGCCCTAGGCGAAGTGCTCAAACGTCTGAGGGCGATATGGCCATCAAATGCGTATCGTTCGTATGTCTTCTAACCTAACCTTGGTTCGCGGCGATAATAATACCTTCAAAGACCATAGCTGTTGCAAAGCTAATAGCTATTGCAAATGTCTGACAGCTACAATGCCATGCTATCAACGACTATATTATTATTATTTTTTTTAAATACGCTGAACACTATATTGAAAATTCCGAAACTAACCTATAATTAACCTGCTTTGATATATTTAGACTTTTCTTAGAGAACGTACCTTTCTGGTAAAATGAATCATATCTACTTAACGTTGTTTTAATTGTTAAAAAAATAAAGGTTCTGCCATTTAAAATGCCAAAGACATCCTTCATACTCTTGTATCAAATCTTCATACTTGTTAATGTTATTTTATTTATTTTGTATTTTATATAGTCTTTGGATCTCGTTTGTCATTATTTGATTACTAAAACTTTGCTTAATGACGTACTCTATCGAATTATCACTTAGCCTATTATCAGCCAGTTTTACTATTTAGACTTTTCTTAGATTTCTTTAATAAAATCAATGTACCTTCCTAAATTTATCATACTAGCTCTATTAACCTACTCTGCTATAACACAGCCTACGCAGAAAAATTATAATATCCTAATTCACTGTTTGGTTATAAAAATCCTAATTCGCCATTGCATTTTGATACGAAAGATACCGTCACAACATTGGTGGTTGCAATTTTACTCTAATATTTCTTACAATATAAGTATTCCTTTAAATTTAAATTATTTATTCTTTTGTATCAAATTTTGACACCTTTTAAACGTTATTTTTTAATAAATGCAGAGTACTCTGACGTATCTACCATTTTATATAAATTAAGAAATTCATCCTAATTTTGCTACAAAATCATCTTTTGTAGCTATTTAACATTAAAATTTATTAAATGTTAAGAACTCTGAATCACCTCGTTTTTACCTAGCCATTGGAATTCGTTTGTAATTATATAGTTGATTTACAAAAGACTTTACTTAATATCCAGTGTATCTGTTTAAATTTAGTCGTAGAAAAATATTATATTCTATTAGAGTTTCGTCAAATGTATTTAGCTGATATGTCAACAAGTTTGAATATTATTGAATTTTTATATGGTAATTTTCCATTGGCTTCGGTATGAAGGATACTGTCACAGCATTGGTGAATGTACCTTTACTCTAATATTTCTTACATTAAAAATTATCCTTTGATTCTAAATGAACGTTAGAACACCACTGATTTGTAAAGGATGCTGTCTGGCTTATTACGAGAAATATAACTTAACAGTTTCATTACATCATAAATATACTTTCGAATATAAATGCTGGTATACCGTCTGTATTGATATGAAGGATTATGTTTTACGCTAATGACTTCCTGCGAAAAATGTACTAGTAAATAAGATATAGACTTGTCCTTTTTGACAATGATGTAGTTCATATAATTTAATATACTCACCATGCTTTGTTACAAGTAATCGCTAAGAAGTTCTTCGTACTCTTCATATCTCTGTTGATAGAGATTTGTTGAATGAATATTTACTTTATTAGCAATGTTGATAGAAAAAATAGTATGCCTTATTTTATTTCAAAGTGTCGTTTTTAAGTGAAATGTCTACAAAAACTTGTCTCTCATCTAGACGACAAATCTATGTCAGATGAATATTACAAGTAATTTTAAGATCATTAGCTTTTGCCACCGATATTGATACCGGTATTGATTCCATGAGCTTTAATCGTGGATAAACATCTTAAGACTTTTATCATACTTTTACTACAAATATTCTCGTATCTAGGATCTGTTATTATTAATTGAAGAATCTAAAACATTTACCATTTAGTAGACAGTAATATTAAAAAATATCAGATAGTTTTCACGAAATATCCAAAATTATTCCATCATGAGAATGGTGCTCGGTGTACCTTGTTGGTGTGACAGTTATTGCGCATGTTCTCCTTTATCGATTGATTTCACTTTTTCATCATCGATTCTTTAAACGCTGCTTTCTGAAACGGCCTTCAGAGGTCTTCAGAGGTCTTCAGATGTCTTCAGAGGTGTCCTGAAACGGGTTTTTTTAAACTTACATTAGCATTGACCGTAGAAAAATATACGTTGTAGTTTGTTGAAGCAAATCCTACATTATTAGCGTAACAGATTTATGATTAGTATGTCATATGGTCTTACGACTTCAAAACTCACGAAAATATGAGAAATATTTTCAAAAAATCTTGAAAAGAAACAATGAATGACGTAATACCCGTTTAAATTTACTCAAAATCTGACCAATACTAACAAAGATATGTGATGCTTAACAACGAATGACCCACAGATGACGGTTGTAACAAAATATTCTGCTCGTTTAAATTTAGTCACAATCTGATCGATACTGATAAAGATAAGCGGTGCTCAACAACGAATGACATGCAGATGACTGTTGTAGCAAAATTCTGCTTAGTAACTTGCTAAGTCATTGATTGTTTTTTAAGTGATAGAAGAAAATAAACAAACGAGGACCTGAGAAGATAATTCGAGTACAATCGATGACCGTAATTAGTATATGTTACGCCAGCTCAAGATTTGTAATTGTTAAGTTAATCGGTTGAGTATTCATTTACCTTGTTTTTATTAATATCCAACGACAATGACTAACGATAACATACCACAATGAAGGAAGAATGCTTTAAACTGAGATTTCTTACAATGACTAATGACGATGTATGCCTATTAATATGAATTGCATCGATAATAGCCGAATACTTAGGTCCTTACGGCTATTGAGTCTAATTTTTCTCTTCAGCGTTAATATACATCACGTTTCCGTTAAAATTTTATTTTTTTTTCCCGTTTAATTCTATCCGATAATAGTCACTACTTAGATCCTTCTGACTTTGCACATGGCTTTTCTCTTCAAAGTTAATGTGCCTAATTTTTCTCTTCAGCGTTAATCTACGGCTCGTTTCCGTTACAATGTCATTTTTTCTCGTTTAATTCTATTCGATAATAGTTAATACTTAGGTTCTTTTGGTTTTTGTATTATTTTTCTTTTTAATATTATTCTACGTCACGTATTCTACATAATACCATTTGTTTTTTGTAAAGCCGTCCAATAATATCTAACTTGTCTCTCATCTAGACTTTGTAACGAGATATCTATATTATTTGCTTCATGAGAATGGTACTCGAATTGGAATCTGTTCAATGTACAGTGAATATCTCTACGAGCATACTGTCACACCATTGGTGGATGCGTTCTGCTAATATAAATTTTGACGACATTAATATTTGCAGAATGCTGCTTTACCAAAACTTATCTTTTAACTTAATGTTTTGATATGATTTTATATCAGGAAGGATTCTGTTTTACGTTAGTGACTTCCTGCGAAAAATGTTCTAGTAAATATAAACTTTTTTTTGACAATGATACTTGAAGATGCATCTGTCATTTTATATGATTTAAGCTCCATGTTTTGTTATAAATATTTTCGTATAAGTCCTTCATACTCTTCATATTGCATGAGCTTGTTGAATGAAAACTTAGCTTTGACCGTAGAAAATTATACTTGTTGTACTTTGAATAAAATCTAACATTAGAATTAGTCGTACAAAAAGTAAATAAGAGTTTGTTGATTGAAAACTTACATTTATTAGCATTGGTATTGATATCTGTCTACAGATTGCCTATAGATATTTTCTTTTCTTTTTCTTATTTTTGATGTTTTCAAAACGTATGTATTTAAAACATTTTCGGTAGCCTTTATAATTAATTTTGTTATTACACTGTGTATACTTTTAGATAGATATTTCCCTGTATATATATTTTTGTCGTATAATACATCGTAGATATCTAACAATATGTTGAGTTTTTACAGGATATGTAACCGCAAGAAATGATAATATTGCTTTGAACAACGTCTCAGCGATAATTATTATATAGAAATCTTTTAAAAACAGAAAACGAAAATATGTGTGAGTACAAAAGTTTTAATACTAATGGATTTAATGAGAGATGTAATTAAAAACAAAAATGAGAATATTATGAAGATAGCATAGACAGAAGATAGTATAAAATAACCTAGTGGTGCTAATACTAACCGAATTTACTGACTGATGTCTTATTTTTGTAGAAATATACAGCAACTAAATAAGTAAGAATATCGTAACAAATGAATGTCAATAATTAGGGGAAAAGTGAGTACAAAGGTTTACAGATGTCTTTAACGATAGCTATTATCTTTTTGGGTTGAAAAAACAACTGATGTCATATTTTTAGGATAATGAAAGATACAATATAAGCGAAGATACCATACTGAAATGTCAGTAATTAATGAAAAAGTGTATTTAAATGTCTAAGAATGGGACTTTTTATATTGGATTTTTTATGACAGATGATGCAAAAATACTGAAACTAAATAATAATATACGGAAAAAGTGAGTACAAACGTTTTTTAATAGTGACAGATGACAGATGTCATATTTTTAGGATAGAAATGCTAAATATAAAAGCAATCAAAAATTACTTTCTAAAAATGAATGAGGCCTTTTTATTGGATTTAACGAGTCATACGAGACAGAAGATGATGCAAAAATACTGAAACTAAATAATAATATACGGAAAAAGTGAGTACAAACGTTTTTTAATAGTGACAGATGACAGATGTCATATTTTTAGGATAGAAATGCTAAATATAAAAGCAATCGATAATTACTTTCTAAAAATGAATGAGGCCTTTTTATTGGATTTAACGAGTCATACGAGACAGAAGATGATGCAAAAATACTGAAACTAAATAATAATATACGAAAAAAGTGAGTACAAACGTTTTTTAATAGTGACAGATGACAGATGTCATATTTTTAGGATAAAAATGCTAAATATAAAAGCAATCGATAATTACTTTCTAAAAATGAATGAGGCCTTTTTATTGGATTTAACGAGTCATACGAGACAGAAGATGATGCAAAAATACTGAAACTAAATAATAATATACGAAAAAAGTGAGTACAAACGTTTTTTAATAGTGACAGATGACAGATGTCATATTTTTAGGATAAAAATGCTAAATATAAAAGCAATCGATAATTACTTTCTAAAAATGAATGAGGCCTTTTTATTGGATTTAACGAGTCATACGAGACAGAAGATGATGCAAAAATACTGAAACTAAATAATAATATACGAAAAAAGTGAGTACAAACGTTTTTTAATAGTGACAGATGACAGATGCCATATTTTTAGGTTAAAAAGAATATTGAATAGACATACAAAAACCTGTAGAGATGACAATGGTTGGATAGCTGCGATTTTTTAGGTTGATAGCTTGAAAAAAAGAGAAGGTAATAATAAATGTTTTACAGATGATTTTCCAGGTTGAAAATCTTAAATGCGAAAATAATCGAGTACAAACGAAGATGGTATATTGTAATTGTTGTATTTATTTTTAATAAAGATTAAGACGATGACACGACAATAACGTACTGCGCAGGTTTACATACGATAATGGACGAAGAGTATTTTGTTACCTTTTTACCATCGACAATAAACGTATAGTATTTTTATTGTACTTGTAAGTAATAAGGAAACGACGATGATGTATGACTACAATACGAACAATACGACTTCTTAGACTTATTCTCAAATACTGAACTTTTGACTGCTACCTTCCCGTATTCAGAGATCCAGAAAAGTAATGTCTCCTTGGTTATTACATTTTCTGTACTAACCAACTATGGCCCCTTTGGTAATGCAGCACCGTGTATTCTATGGCTCTTTAAAGATTTCTACGATTTTCCATTCTTTTTTCTATGAATTTCTACAAATATCACCCTTTTAACGTTTCACTCTTCCTTTTCTTCTTCTTCAGTAGTTTTTTGTTCTTCGTCTTAGGCCTGTACTGGCTTCTACATCATCTTAGGTCTTCACTGCTCTCTGTATGATTTCTTAGTATTTTTTCCTCCAAAGTTTATACCTTTTTTGGTTTCCCCCTTCCTAGCATTTTGACATTTGACATTGTTTACTTACTTAGCGATAGATAGATACGAATTTTTATGATTTTATCCTTTACCGTATATTTGTCTCCTCTTTCCGTCTGCCTGTCCTTTTATCTGTATTTTTGTCTGTCTATCCGTTTGTCCACCTAAGATCCTTTTGACCATTTTGCACCTGGTGACATGCCACCGAGACTTAGGTCCTTTTGTCCACGAAACGTAACGAAAAGTATCGAAACGTGACGAAACGTGACGAAACGTGACGAAACGTAACGAAACGTAACGAAACTTAACGAAACGTAACGAAACGTAACGAAACGTAACGAAACGTAACGAAACGTAACGAAACGTAACGAAACGTAACGAAACGTAACGAAACGTAACGAAACGTAACGAAACGTAACGAAACGTAACGAAACGTAACGAAACGTAACGAAACGTAACGAAACGTAACGAAACGTAACGAAACGTAACGAAACGTAACGAAACGTAACGAAACGTAACGAAACGTAACGAAACGTAACGAAACGTAACGAAACGTAACGAAACGTAACGAAACGTAACGAAACGTAACGAAACGTAACGAAACGTAACGAAACGTAACGAAACGTAACGAAACGTAACGAAACGTAACGAAACGTAACGAAACGTAACGAAACGTAACGAAACGTAACGAAACGTAACGAAACGTAACGAAACGTAACGAAACGTAACGAAACGTAACGAAACGTAACGAAACGTAACGAAACGTAACGAAACGTAACGAAACGTAACGAAACGTAACGAAACGTAACGAAACGTAACGAAACGTAACGAAACGTAACGAAACGAAACGTAACGAAACCATCTTTTTCTGTTTGATCTATGGACTTAAGAATCGGACCACGTGATACACGCTAAGGCCCTTATGGCATTGCGCATGATTTTTATATTCGACGTTCATCATTCTCTACGTAATGTTGTTTTTTTCCCGTTTAAATCAGACCAACGATAGCTGAGATATTTGCTAAGGCCCTTCTGGCTTTACGCTAAAATTCTCTTGTACGTTAATCTATACCACGATCTCTGCATAACCCTATTTGCCCCGTTTAAATCGGACCAACGATAGCTGAGATATACGCCAAGGCCCTTCTGGCTTTACGCAAAAATCCTATTCGACGTTAATCTATACCACGATCTCTACGTAATGCCGTTTTTCCCGTTTGAATTGGACCAATAGCAGTAAAGATACGTGCTAAGGCCCTTTTGACATTGCACAATATTTTTCTCTTCTACGTTAATCGTTCTTTTCATAATGCCGTGCGGGCCCCCGGGCAGCCGATCGTTCAAAGCGGGGGTTATGTTCACCTCGGCGGCGGAAATCCTCATCGGGGCAATTGACGTATCGACCGTTAAAAGTGGGGTTATGTTCATCGGCGCGACTCCGCGTGGCGCGCGCCTCGTGGCGGGCCCCGGGGCCACGGGCAGCTGTCTAACGACCGTTTAAACTGGGGGTTATGTTCGCCGCTCATTGCCGAAATCCTCATCGGGGCAGTTGACGGATCGACCGTATGACACACACACACGCGGACAGCTGACAGATGATGATGACGGACACCTGACAGATGACAGTTATCAACAGGTTAGGTTAGTCAACTTCATAGCTGTGCCCGCGCATGCGCAATGTCGTTTTCCCCATTTAAGTCGGACCAACGATAGCTGAGATATACGCTAAGGCCCTTTTGCCCTGCCACTGCGCATGATTTTTCTATTCAACGTTAATCTATACCCCGATCTCTACGTAATGCCGTTTTTCCCGTTTGAATCGGACCAATAGCAGTGAAGATACACGCTAAGGCCCTTGTGGCTTTTCGTTCTGCGCATGATTTTTCTCTTCTACCTTAATCTATACCACGATCTCTACGTAATGCCGTTTTTCCCGTTTGAATCGGCCCAACAATAGCTGAGATATACGCTAAGGCCCTTCTGGCATGATTTTTCTATTCGACGAAATTTAACTCCCCCACTCCTCTCACTACCCCGTTTTTCCCACTCCCCCGTTGGTGGCTCGACGAGTTAGTTGAGATGGTGTGACCTTGATTTAGACAAAAATTGCCAGAATGAACCTTAGCGATTTTCCATGTTAATTTACATAAGGATTGTGCCAGAACTGTTGCTGCCCCTTTACTAAGGCGAAAATATGTTTCTGTAGTTATGCTGTATAAGGTCATAAGCAATCAAATAAACTGCGAATGTGTATTACATATGCTTAATTTAAAAGTTTCACGTCAAGCCTCAAGATACACTGACTCATTTTACCCGTGTGGTGCTTCGGGTGAGAGAGAATAAAACTACGGTCGAACCAGCCTGTCGTAGAAGGCGACTAAAGGAATCTTTCCCCCCTTTTTTTATTTTTCGTCCCCTCGATATCCTATTATTTCTTCAATTCCCGTGTGGTGCTTCGGGTGAGAGAGAATAACACCACGGCCGAACTAGCCTGTCGTAAAAGGCGACTAAAGGAATCTTTCATTTTTCATTTTTCGTTTTCCTCAACTAATTTTTTTTTTCTGTTCTATCTCTCTCTTTCCTTCTTTCAGCTTCAGCCTGTGTGAGCCCGCCAAGTTATTGTGCTGGAACCCCTTTCGCAGAGCTGTGATTTCAAAACCTTCACGATTCGAATGTTTTCAGTGTTAGCTTGACTAACGTACTTGCAAGTGGAAGCCTAGAAACAGCACAAAAGTGTTGGGAAAATTTTTGGTAGTATCTTCGCGCGTCGTAGGACGATAAACTTTTTTTCTTCCTCTCTTAGGTTTAGTATGCTGAGAATGTATGCAGGATTTGACCTATGTTATTTTGCATTTCTGTCATCTTTTCCGAATAATATATCTGTATATTTGCAAATAGCAATTTGAGGGCCAAGCTCTTAAAATTTATTGGAAGTTGACATAACTTTCTACTGTAATTTGAGGGTTTATTTTTCGCTACTAAGGAAAAATAAATTCATTGAAAAATATCTTTCCCTTTATATTCTTAAAAGAAAATATGATTGATGGCGAATCCTTGTGGAAATACTATAAATCTGATTCCATGAGTAAACGCTATTATAGGTGTTTTTTTTAAGGGCTATACCGTAATTTATTTCTTATCTTTACCGTATCTTAATGTGTTATCGGGATTGATAACACGTGTATCTTATCGTAGAATGCTAACTTGTAGATGATATGTTCTATTATCTTTATTTTCTTATGGTCAGGTAGACCTATCTCATTTGGATGGACAATGTTTAATTGGAAATAAAATTTTAATTTGGGTTGTTTGGCGCAAAGACAGAAGTATGAATGACATGTTAAGTTTTTTTTGTGTTAGATTTTTGGTTGTGTATGTATATTTCGGTTGTAAGAGAACAACACTTTTTTCCCTAGATTTGACTTATATCTTTATAACTTTGAGTTATATCTTTGTAACCTTTTGGGTTACGATGTCTTGTAACTTTGGATCACTCATAGTTATAATACCTTCATTACAGATTATCTTTGTAATCAATGAGTTATATCTACGTAACTTTTGAGTTATGATATCTGATAACTGTGATAGACTCTGATAACTCAAAGTTATGATATCTTTCATATCTTTCTTACCGATTATGTGGTTAAATATTAGTTTACTTTAAGAAGAGTTATTTTGTATTTATCGTGGTTTTTAGCTTGGTAGATGCTATAATTTACTAGGGCATACTTGGTGGTCCTTGGAATTAATTCCTAATTTTTTTTGTTTTGATAACTTTTCTCTTTGTTTGTTTAACCAAGTGCATACCTTGTGTAGTACGAGCCTACCTTGTGTATTTTTAGTTTGGCAAATACTACAATTTGCTAGGGCTTATTAGTCCTTGAAATTAATCCTAAATTTTGTTTTTTGGTTGGGTAGCTATTATGATTTTTCGTTGGGCAAATATTAAATTTGCTAAGGTTTTGTTAATCCTTCGACTTTGTTCTAAATTTTTTTTCTTCTCTTTTCCGTAAAAGTTTGGAATCATGATATTTCAAGTTTTATCAGCAATACTACTCTTACCTTCAATTAAAATGTAATAAACGGTTAACTTTAATTAAGTTTACTGCAATTGGTCATAAATATATAAAATTAATTTTACAGAAAATCAATTCGACGTCATTAAAACGTTAGACTACCTTCTTGTAAGACGTACTTTTGACGTCAACTCATAACGTCAATCTGACGTCGTAATATGACGTTATTTGTCTGTGACTTAGAAGGTCATGATAACGTCATTCGGACGTCATTTTGGAAGTCATTCTGACGTCAGTGATGACCAAATAATGACGTACATATGTCGTCAGCTGGTTTCTTGGGTTAGGCCTAATTTTTAAAACATTCACTTTGTTGCAGGATTAGTGTATCTGGATACTATCCTCCTATTATTATGTTGTTAATATAATATTTTTATTTGGTTTAGCTATACAGGGTGTTTGTTAAATATTGTTATATTTTTCTATTGTTGCTTGGTTCAGATAGAAAAATGTCTAAATCTTCATCTTCGTGAATCCTATGAAATTGACTGATATAACTTTCAAATTTGCCATCTTAAAAAATTGTGTACATGTGGCAACGTTGGTAAACGGAGCTACAATGAGACGCTCCTTTGCAAAACGACCCGCTTAGGGCAATCTATATAACTATATATGCAGCATTGACCTTGTCAAATTCAACAAGCTTACATGTTTTCCATATCATAATATGTCATTACCCACAGGCAGTATTTTGACAGGTAGACGGAATGCATAATTATACCGTTTACATACCACATTGTATCCGTAACGTAAAAAATGCTTTTTATTTTAGGTTTTTTTTACAATTAAATGTTGAAAAAATGTATCAATGTCAATAATGTTGGTTAGTAGGACATAGTTGTAACCATAGATGGGCGTAACTAGTGTTTTATGAGGTTGTATATTGTATGGAACTTGAACTTGTAGCAGTAGCATTTTGTATTTAACATAAATATATGGAACCAAATCAAAAGAAATGTTTAAACAAAGCGGAAGAAAAGTAATAAAGACACAAATAAAATAATAACAATAATATAATAAAACGCAATGCTAAGACATTATTTACAGCTGATATTGACAACATGGTATGCAAACGACATACAAGTAGGTAATAAAAAACCAAAAAGTAAATGAAAAACAGCCTCTTTATGTGACTCAATTTCTTATGTCATTAGTGCCATTTATATTTTGTTAGGTTGGTTGCATTTTCCTTGTATATAAGTCCTTTATTGATTGTCGAATTAAAGTAGGTACTTCGTATATTGCGGTAATTCATATCTTTTGTACCTCATCCAAATAAAGAAATTAAATATAAAGAAACGACCTGTATTATTAGGCCAAAAAATATATTCTCTAAGTGACCTTTTTCATGTCGTAATTTAATCAGCAGTTGAAAAATATTTACCGTAAAAGGTAAATGCGGAAACTTATTAATTATGAACGACAGGCTGAAATATAAATGACTCTGGCTTTTTACTAGTTTTTAACCGAACAAACACCCATTCGACCATTTTAAATTTTAATTCTGTTTTCGCCCTCGTGATATATTTTATTTCATTGTTTTTTTCTTCTTCTGAAAGTTTGGATTACTATGGTGAAAAGTAGCTTTCGAAACTGTCAAAATAGAGGGTTTAGGGAAACATAAAAAACATTTCTAATCTTATATTTATTATTGACAGTATAGTGGCAACATTGTATGTAGGCAAGCGTGCAACCACCGATATCGAACGTTTCTCTGAGCAATTACTAATAGAGGGAGCGTGAAAACGAGTTTGTAGGCGATTGTTGTGTTAGCAACATCTGTAGAGGAAGTGAGGCAGCGGGCACAAGGGGGAAGGTAAACATCCTTCTTGTTCAGTGGCGTATCATTTATCTATAGAAACACACATTGTCCAAACGTTTTAATTGTAAAAAAAAAACTAAAAAATTTGCTAATTTTACTATTTTTAAAATGAATACCGACTTATATGTCTAATGCAGGAAAAGAAACAAAATCACTGTAAAGGTCTCTGCCACTTTTCTTTTAGTAGTTTCGAGGAGAATTTTCCTATGGAAACCAGTAGAACCATCAATTGGTTGGTAAAATCTTGATATTTTGGGTCTGGTAAGTCTTGTTAAACTTTCTTAGGAAGCTGTAACCTTATGGAGAATAAAAATTTAATGTTAGATCAGAAGCTCTTAATTGAGAATTATATTTGCAAAGGCCGTTTTAATAATATTTTCAAAAGTTCTTGGAATCGTTGTTAACAGAAACCTGCAAAAAAATATATCATTTTATTCCTAAAATATATAGATATCACACAATGCACATTCATATATCATTGTGCTAGAAAAATATTAGGTAGGTACTGATACAATTTAAAAATAGTATTTCGAGAAACTCAACTTTTAATGTCATCATTGTACTTAATTTTTTTATTGCAAAATTATTAATAATGTCATTTTGTGTAGTTTGTTGTGATTTGTATAATATATATTATAAAAACCTATCCTCAATGTTAATGTGCCAAGTTTTTTTAATAATTATGTCCTTGTTATAGTAAAAACATATTTAAACTCATTTTTAAAGTTTTCTGGTTTTCTGCTTTAAATTATTACTAATTGTGTGTTTAAGTAAAGGTATATCTCTTTTTTGTTATAACAGTCTTTGTATATTGTTCTAACTTTTTAGATAATCAGAGAAAACAGTAAGACATCTTTATATATCCTATTTCACCAACAAAAATGTAGAATAATTAATCTCACATCAAACGAAAAAAGTAATTTTAGGATGTCCTAATAGGTTTTAACTTAAAAACTAAATAAAATATATATTGCAACTGTGTTTAAATAAATGAATGTTTTTATACCTGACTATAGCACCAGAAAAACATTTTTTAGATCATAATGATCTGCATAACTCAAAATAGTCAAAATCCATATTATTTAAGTTGTTCTAGTATTATTTTAGCATAACGATCTAAACTCCAATAATAAATATTCACATTTTTTTGGGACGTTTTTTAAGGAAATAAAAAAAAAACATGAATAATGTGATATTCTTGTTTAGTTTTGTACTATATAATATCGTTCATTAGGTAGTGATTTAGAAGCAAATTATGTTCTATTTATTGAATAAAAAATCACTCATAATATCTAAATATTTATACCTATTTATATTTTGGACAGGAAGACTATTTTATGTTTTTGGCTCTGAATAGTTTTCTTAAGAATTTTAAAACCTTCCTTAGCTCTTTTGGGATATTCCATGCATATCTTAGAAGTTCATTTTGTTTAAACTTAAAACAAATTATGTACAAAAAATGAAAATTTATACAATACACAAAATTAGTCTTTTAGATTAGTTAAAAAAAAGTGTCAACAAAAAAATAGCTATGCCTTTTTCCTTAAACATTCTTTTTGAACGAAACTTAAGTTTCTCTACTTCCTTACTATTTTAGTATTTTAGCAGATGAATATAGTGTAGAAGTAGTGACAGGATTGATTATTATACTTCTTTCGTCGAAATTGCATTTTTCTTTAATATTTTCCTCCCCTGAGGTCTGTAATAAAAATGTTTATTAGCATAAAAAGTTATTCAGGTGGTCACTTGTTGAATTCCTATATTTTGGAACCATGTATTTCTTTCTCATATCAAGAAAAGGAAACCTAAAAATAATAACAATAAAGATGTGATATTAAAATAATAATAAGTAATTAACCTTTACTATAAACATTATGAGACGGATGAAGACGAACTTAGCTGGAGTTTACTTGCTCTTAATTTTAATTTTTCTATAAGAAAATAAGAAAGTTTAATTGCAAATTAAAGGTGATTGCCTAATGCACCGCCTCTGATAATTAGGTTGTGTATGTACTTACTTATGATATTATCCTAAAGAAGCATTTTCAACAGGCCTTTTACACATAAAGCATGTTTTAACCATATTATTAGAGATAATAAATATTAAATATACATTTACAACCCTTACAACGTTATAAATAATAATATTTTCCGTAAAATACAAATAAGAAATTGACATGTGTCAGAAAGTGTCAGAACTGGGGCTGTCAAACTTGGCAACGTTGATTAAATAAGCCAATTACACAAGAGGTATTTTCCCCCTCGGGGGGAGTAGATGTTGCTAACAAAATTTAGCGCGGGGAAGGGGGGAAGACTCACTCTAGTAGTAATTGCTCGGAGGAACGTTTCTCCTATTTTTTGACCACAACATCAAAGGTAGGTTTTCATAAGATGAACGGTCGCTGATTTTGAATATGACAATTAAAATTAGAAATACTAAATGAAGGAACCAATATGGTGCCTAAAAATATTAAAAATTGCTTGTTAAACATAATAATAAAATCCCTATGGTTTCGTTTCTAACGGATATTTGGGGTACCTAATTTTGAATATAACATCAAAAATTCGAAATAAAAAATGACGAATCAAATATGGCGCCTGAACATGTTAAAAATTGAAAAGGAGAAAACTGCAGTATACGTATTATGCAAAAGGTCTATCAAGACTGAAAAGAAAATCAAAAACCACTCCCAAAATATATTCTCTAGGTAAAATTTTGGCTTATATGAAGGGAAACTCACACAGGTCATACAATTTTAATTAAAATAGTATTAAATGATTTTATTAAAGGATGCTGGCGGTAATAATGAAATAACGAAAACCAATGCGAATCTCTAACAGCTACATTTGCCTCCATCAATCTCTTTCGTCGTGAATTATTGATAGAGAAGACTTCCTGTTTCCAATCTCCAGTAATAATAATTCATTAAACAGTTTTGAAAACTCGATTAAATAATTAACTGGATTCAATAAGAGATGATTTCCATTCGTTTTATGACACGAAAACTTGCAAATAGAATGGGAAGTTTTGAGAGTCTGAAAACGAGCTTCCAACTTTCCAAGAAAACGACAAGTTACGGAACGACACCGTGGCTCTTTAAGTCAGATTACCTGGACGTAAAAATTATAGAAATAAATTATGTTAGGCCATTTTAATAATAGCAACCCAGTATACGAAACGTTTAGGACAAAAATAGGAACAGTAAAATAGTTTATTATGTAACAAGAGTTGTAAGTAACCCATTACGCAAGAAGTGAAAAAGTTTACGCACGAAGCCGCGCATCGTCATTACTTCATCTGAATTCTGAAGCATACCTTTTAGTGGACGAGCATCATTTTGGTTTTTCTTTCCAACTCGTAAAGTTTTTATTATTTAGATATCTTCATTTGTTATTTCAGTAACTATTAACTCATACTTTTTTAATGAAAGGAACTTCATTTTCTAAAATAACTAAATCCGTTTTTAGCTATTGGACAGAAATACATTTCAACTCACTGGATGCCTCTAACTTTAAAAAGTTTGTTGACTTTGAAAACAAAGATTTTCTGGAAGAAGAAAAGACATTTTTGAATTTGGCTTCCTAAATTTTGATTTTAAATAAGAAATTATACCATATTTGTATAAAAACGATACAGTTATCATCAGAAAAAAAACATGTTGACAATAAAATCTAAAATTTTGTTCAAGCTTTTGGATAATACGAACCACTAGAATTGGACGAAAGTGTATCCTCTTACATCTTGTCCTATTAAACGTGATGTAGAGAAATAGCACATGCAACTTTCAAATAGGGACATCTCAAAAAAATATCCTCAAAGTTTTTGAAGCAGCTCTAAAGCCACGAACCATATTTCAAATAATATAATCAAATGTCACGGGGATCTAGTAAATATATGGATAGAATATTTTCATATATGAATTGTGGGATAGCCATAAAAGTTGTAAGAGCCAGTGCTACCAGGTGTGTATAAAAAGTTGTGACATATGTGACAGTTTCAGTTTCAGTTTCAGTTTCAGAGCAGCATGAAGAAAACGTATTATTGTGATCAAGATATATTGCAAATGGCTTTAATATGAGATTATTACCATAATCTGTTCACAAATTCCGATTAGTGATCCCCACTGAAAATTATACATGGTTTTACTTAATAATAATTTCTGTAAGGAAAGTTTAATAATTTAATTTTTACAAATTAACAGAAAGTTAAAAAAAAAGATAAGTATATACACAACTTCTTTTCAAGAATGCATGTTGCAAATATTGATTTTCAATTTTTTACATGGTTTGTGGCATTTGTCAAATTCTCTATGATAATAACTAAAAATAGAACTAAAATATTGTTTTAAGTTAGGTTCAATGAATGAGATTCATTTCAGGAGTATAAAAAAAATTTCTGGCATCAATAGCAAACCAATTAAAATCGTTCATTTTCAGTCACGTGAATCAGCATATCCAATCAGCACCGACTTACACTGACAAGTTCCCTAGGGGCGTTATCAGTAGTAATATCTCAAGGATAGCGATAATTCGAAATAATTTTTTTTCACTTACCGAAAGCACGTTGCTTGGTAACTTCCCGAAATTTTAAGGGCCCCACTCACCTCGTTCTTCTTCGCCGTTTATAACCGACGGTTAAAAACGTTGGAAGGAAAAACGTTGACTGATATGTCCACACACAACAGTTTTTTTCGCGCCAGTTTATCACGATGGACCGTACGTGCTTATTAGCAGTGGCAGCGGTATTGGCAGTGGAAAAAATCGCGAAAAAAGAAAATCTCGAAGAAAATGGACTAAAGACTGGCTACTTAAACGCAGTACACTGTCACAAACAAATTTACTGGAGGAGCCAAGATTGGAGCCTGGTGATTGGCTCAATTACTTGAGGATGGATGAGGATACGTATCGGAAACTGTTAAAAGTAGTAACACCGTTAATTGAGAGACATAATACCCATTTACGGGAATGCATCAGTCCTCACGAACACCTAACAGCTACTTTGCGGTTTCTGGCCACTGGCCGCAGCTACGAGGATCTGAAGTTTTCTGTTATTATTTCATCGCAGGCACTAGGATGCATAATACCCGAAACCTGCCAAGCTCGATAAACTCTAATAAAAAATCTCTGTTCCACTGCCTAATATCCGACATTTTCATTACAACCAGTTGTAAATAATAATAAACAACAAAAACATGCTGAACGTCACTGCTACTGATAAATGCCTGACCAGTCAAACTGTTGAGAACACACACCTCGTGTTTACTCGAACGGTTGGCACGATAACCGTCAAAAATCAAGACTCGCCTGAAATTTTGGAACGACGTTCATTAACAACGTTCTTGCCCATAGACCTCGTTTTTGTGACATTTTTATCTGACGTTTTTAACCGTCGGTTAAAAACGGCGGAGAAGAACGAGGTGAGTGGGACCCTTTAGACTAACGTGCCATTCCAAGACATTTAAGTACTTCCAGAGGACTGTCTTGGAAGTGTTTTATACCTATTGATTTCTTCTAGGACACTGCTGACTATTGATCATTTCCAGGATACGCAATACAAATATTCAATATTTTAATAAACTAAATTTATGTAAGTCTTGAATCTAGAATAAATATGTTACAATTTTTTGGAAGACTGAAATTTTTTTGGAGATAGATGTTAATGTTGATATGTTGAATTGTGTTCTGCTTCCGCACGGTTTACCGAAGTTTTTCGCTACCCTGTGTGTATAGCATCAGAAAAAAAAAACAATAATAATGTAATACAATCATTATCCTACAATTTCATAATTATACATGCATTTGTTTCAAAGAAAATACTTTGTTGCGAAATTTTTTTCACTACCCCGTAGAATTAAAACAAAAACTATGAATGGTTTTCAAAATGTTGACTAGTTACCGAATAATAACTAATATAGTCGAAAGAAGCAAGTATTAGAAAAATTGGAGGTCATGGAACTGATCTACGATATATGTAAATTATTGAATGTTTTTTAAAATGTTGACTATTTTCCGAATAATAACATAGTTCGAGCCAGCCCCATTATTTTGTGTACAAAAACTGAATGACCTGGAACTGACCTATATAGAAATTGAATTGGATTACTTTTTTAATTTATACATAATTAAATCAAAAGTTGTTTAATATTTTTTTATATGTTAACCCATGTATAATTAAAATAAAACGACGAAATATTTTTAAAAATTTCGACTATTGTACTGGATTAAAAACAGTTTTTGGTTGCTTTTAAAACAGATTCGGCTTCTTTTAAGAAAACAAAAATAGTGCGGAATATTTTCTATTAAGTGATGTAAGTAGATATATATTTTATGGTTTCAAATAAATAAGCTTAAACAGGTGAGTAATTATATACATTAATTATTATTTTATATAAATATAGATGATTTTAGGTAGTTTGAAAAGCAATCACAAATCGAAGATAATCTGAAGATTCAAAGGCTTGAAGAGCTTGAAAAGCAATTAATTAAGTTTAGTAATTGCTGTAACAACCTACGGTAAGATGTAGTTTATTTCTAGAAATAAATAGTCAATAAATGATATCAATAAAATTAGATTGATTGGTACAATAAATTTTATATAATCGAAGCAAATAATATTAAACGTCACCAATCGGGTGAAAAGACAAATGCATAAAAAAATGATTAGGTATAAATAAGGTTAGTATTTAAATATTCTTAGCTGTTTTTCCAGGTCTTCTGGCTGTTAACCATGAGTTGTCTCCAGTTATCTTAAACCCAAAGAGATGGACGTTGGATTCCTCTACTAGCTTTATTTGGTGTCTTTAAATAATTCGGTGTCTAGGAACCTCCGGGATCCAGACTAGATATAGTAAAATCAAAAATTAAACAGATTGAAATTTGAATGGAAATGAGAATGAAAATCAGCATAAGAGTGAAAGTCTGCTTAAGAGGCCTAAAAATATATTGCCAAAATCAGGACGATAAAAAGTTTAATATTCTTTCTTTTTTTATATAGAGGATTCCTTAAAAACTCACCTTGGATGATGGGTGGCCACAAAGGGGCTTCAACTGAAGTAAGTTAATATAAAAAGGTGAACAACTCTATATATTTGGAACTTTTATCCACAATGGTGAGATTATTGTTTAGTATTAACACAAAATCTTTTAGTTCACTAAATATAAGATTTTTCGAAGAAAATCCGCAAAATGCGGGCATGCTTCTTTCTCAGAAAATGTGCTTAATGCAAAAAAAGGCAAGAACCACTTTTTTTGCTAATATTTGCCGCGAAGTTTTAGGAATAAATTAATTGTTTTAGTTGGTATCCTGTTTTCTTCTTTTATTTGATTTTAGAGAAATTAGTTTTAAGAATTAATGACAAATTAGAAATTAAAAGAAGAGACAAGGAAGAATATGACAATTCTTAGACAGTATTAAATTTGTTTGTTTACAATATTTAAATATTTCTATTTATTATTTTCTTTTATTTTAGAAATGAAATATGGGGGAACTAGCCAGCCAAAAATATTGGATTCTTCACGAAAAATAGCATATAAAATTTATAGTTATACAAATATGTTTTATTAAATACAGTTCATTTGTTGCAAAATTACATTTGATTTGTATTATTATTTTAGACATACTGTATATATGAAATGTGTATTGTCAGTTTTAAGTTTATATAAAAAGTCAGTCAGGTTTTGGATATATTTTTGTTGTAGTGATTTCCAAATAAAAACTTCGTATTTCCTGTTCAAATTATTCATTGGTTTCTTTAGTCACAACCTTATAAGTTCAACAGGTTATGGGTCCAGGTCACGTTAGTTCCTGAGGTGTGTGACGTAACGAAGTTTTGAATTTTGGGTTTCATACAAGTATCCTTTGAGATGGAGTTCAAACCGCACATCGATAAATTAGAAGGAGCGTCAAACTGGACGACATAGCGTCGGCAAATTGAGTTGCTATTGTGTCACCAAGAAGTGCTTGAGTTAGTCGTAGGTGATGCCAAGATTCCTAAAGAACCAAATGGAGATGCAACTGCTAAAGTTCGAGAAAAATATGAAACTGAACTGAGAACGTTTAAAAAACGTGATGCATTTGCTCAATTAATACTTGTTGCATGAATAAAGCAAATGTACAGTTAACTTCAACGTGTGATAGTGGAAATTCAATTTAGGAAAAACTTATATCAGTATATTAACAGAGTTCGGGACAACGTCTTGATCGTTTAACGGAGCAATTTTTTACTTTTCAAATAGACTCTAGTGTCGATATAGTTACCCACATTTCTCATTTTCAGAGAAATTGTAGGAAGCTCAATAACGAAATAAAAAGATTAGTTAATGTTCTGTCAGATTTACTGTTAATGAGTAGAGTTATGTATACACTACCAGCGAAATACTTCGAGTTTAAATCCGTTTGGGAGTCGATTCCAATTGATGAAAGAAATATCAATAAGCTTACTGAACGTCTGCGTCTGATAGAGATGAGGTTACTTGAAAAATCTTCACAAGGAGAGTCATCATCTGCTTTGGTTATGAAAAATACTGCAAATCATAATAAGGAAATTAAAAAGTGGCGAAACGTGTCAGAAAATGTTATAAATGCCACAGAGTAGGTCATTTTGCTAAGAATTGTCCAAATAAATCTTTAAAAAAAAACTACTAAATTAGATGAAGATACATTTCCATGTGCAGAGAAAAATAAATATGAGAATATTTCTGAATCCGAGCAATGGTTGGCTGATTCTGGATCATCGGTACACATGACCAGTAATAGAAATTATTTTAATACATATGAGATATTTATTTCACCAAAAGAAATACAAGTTGGAAATGGCGATGTTATTTTGGCATTTGGACATGGATCAGTCAATGTCTAAATGCAAATTTTTAATGGATGGCAGCAAAACCACCTTGAAAACGTATGGTACGTTCCAGACGTAGGAAGAAACTTGTTTTATGTGAAACAAACCATTAGTAAAGGTTTTCAGTTTCAAGCAGATTGTAGTGGATGTGCAGTTATGAAAGATGGTTTAACAAGAATATCTGGAAGACGAACATCGAAGGAACCATATGTTTTAGACATGAATACTTGTGTTGCCTCAGTTTCTGCAGAATTATGTGTAGCTTCGTCTTTGGACAAAATGAAAAGCATATTAAAGAAATTTTAAAAAGATATGATATACAAATAGTTCACGAAAATGTTGATGATTACTGTGAAGGGTGCATTTTGAATAAACAGCATAGGTTGCCATTCAAAGATCGTATGTCTCGACCTACGAAGGCAGGTGATCTGATTTATGCAGACGTTTGCGGCCCCATGCAAGAGCTATCTTTGGATGAAGCTAAGTACTACGTTGTTTTCAAGGATGACTTCTCAAAATTTCGTAGGGTGTTCTTCATTAAAACAAATTCGAACCTTTATAAAAGAAGCCAAGACACCAAATAAAAAAAATTAAAGAGTTCCTGAGTGATGGAGAAAAATAATTTGATAACGCTGAGGTAAAAGCAGTTCTTCAATCTTATGGAATACATTTTAGTCACTATGTCATATTGTCCCCAACAAAACGGCGCAGCAGAACGAGAAAATAGGACTCTTGTATAATGCGTAAGAACCATGTTACATACTAAGAAGTTGCCTATTAAACTCTGGGCTGAGGGTAAAAATACAGCTGCATATGTTCTTAACAGAACAGGACCAACACTAGTAGCAAACAAATCTCCAATTGAGCTGTGGCAATTAATAAATTGTTAAAATTGATTACTTCCGAATATTTGGAACAAGATATTTTGTATATATACCTAAACAGGTCGAAGAAAGCTTGACAAAAAAAGTGTAGGAGGTTTTCTTGTTGGATACTGTGGTGACAAAGACGGTTACAGAGTTTGGTTGCCTGACGAAAATAAGGTAATTACGAGTAGAGATATAATTTTTATACAAGAAAGTATTGTAGAGCATAGAGAAATGGAAAACATTTTGCAAGAAAATACTATTGAAAAAGTTGAACTAGGCAAAGAGAACGAAACTGATATAGTAACAATACAGTATGAGTCTGATGAGTTTGAGTTCAAGTCCAAGAATCATGATTTGGACAATTTTGAATACCACCATAACAACCTTCGTAGTAAGAATCAACTTTTAACTTGTATTGAAGACTATTTACTCTTTGCCAAGTGTGAAGCTCCAAACCCTTATACTGCAGCAATTCAGTCTAGTGAAGAAGAACAGTGGAGAACAGCCATGAAAGAAGAAATGGATTCTTTGGCAGAAAATGATACCTGGGGCCTAGTAACTTTACCAGAAAATAAAAGGTTGATTCAAAGTAAGTGGGTATTTAAAATAAAGCAAATCGTAGATGGAAGTATTAGCCGCTACAAAGCTAGATTGGTAGCAAAAGGTTATAGTCAGAAATTTGAAATAGATTATAATGAAACTTTTAGTCTTGTGGCAAGATATGATACAGTCAGAACAGTCTTTAGTGTATCTGCATCTGAACGTCTAAAACTGTTACAATTTGACATGAAGACAGCATTTTTGTATGGTCAACTGCTAGAGGAAATTTATATGAAGCAGCCAAAGGGATTTGATGATCATACAGTGGGTAAACTGAAACGTAGCTTGTATGGCTTAAAAAAGTCTCCACGTTGTTGGAAGAAGCGGTTTGTAGATTTCATCAAAAATGAACAAATGATAAATAGTTCAGCTGACCCATGTTTGTTTCTACGTATGAAGAATAACCAGATATTAATTGTAGTAATTTACGTGGATGTTGGACTCGTGGCTTGCAGTAACGAGTGTGAGATGGAAATTTATCAACGACCTAAAGGAAAATTTTAAAATTACTATGGTTCATTGGTTTAAAAATAAAACAGATGGCTCAAGGTATTTTTGTAAATCAAAGTGCATATATAGTAAACATTTTAACTCGTTTTAATATGCAAGATTGAAATTCTGTGAAAACTCCTAGCGAGATTAAAAATATATCTATTGCTGATGAAAATGTAAATGAAAATATACCTTACCGTGAGGCCATTGGAAAGATGTTTTTAATGGTTGCTTCACGTCCAGATACAGCGCATGGCAGTGTTTTATCCGAGAGACTTAATTCGCCTAAAATATCCGATTGACGTGCAGTTAAACGTTTATTTCGGTATTTACGTGGCACTATTGACGTATGATTGTTTTATAAAGCAAATTCATCAGAACCGAATGTTTTAAATATCTTTATTGATTCAGATTACGGAGGTGATCCGGAAACTAGACGTTCACGAACTGGTGTGGTTGCAAAGTTTTCGGACTGTGCTATTACGTGGTTTACTCAGAAGCAGAAAAGTACCTCTCTTTCGACCACAGAAGCAGAGTACATAGCCGCTAGTGAAGCTACAAAGAATTAATATGACTTCATAGATTGTTAAAAGAAATCAGAGGAAGTTCTTCAAACAATCGACCAACTCTGTACATAAATAATGCTAGCACAATAAAATTAACAAGAAACCCGCAGTTTCATAAACGCTCGAAGCACATCGATATCAGATACCACTTTATTTGAGAAAAACACCAGGAGGGTCTTATGGACATTCAGCATATTAGCAGTTCAAACCAGGTTGCTGATGTGATGACAAAATATTTTTTAAAATGAGAAAAAAGTTAGGGCTCATTACCCTGAAATAATAAAAGTTATTTAATGTTAATTTTGGGAGGAAATGTTGAAGTTGCAAAATTACATTTGATTTGTATTATTATTTTAGACATACTGTATATATGAAATGTGTATTGTCAGTTTTGAGTTTATATAAAAAGTCAGTCAGGTTTTGGATATATTTTCGTTGTAGTGATTTCCAAATAAAAACTTCGTATTTCCTGTTCAAATTATTCATTGATTTCTTCTGTCACAACCTTATAAGTTCAAGTTTTGTTTTGACTCTTGAATCGCATTGAGTTATGGAAATAATTAAATTTAAATATTTATATGATTGAAAATATGATGATAAAAAAATCATAAAAAAAAGGTAACTAATATAAACTTTAAATATATTGCTCAGTAAGGTACTTTTAGCCCTTAACACTATCTATAGAAAGAGGCACATCCGGAATAAATATAGCTTCTATATTTTTTAGAAAAATCAAATGTCCTGGAAGTAACTCATATACCTATAACTAAACCGAAACGACTGAATATTTTTTAAAATTTTGATTATCTATAGAAAGCTAACCTTATATATAGCCGCAAGAGTCAAATATGGCAAATATAGCCCCTGTATTTTTTAGAAAAATCAAATGACTTGAAAGTGACCCGTACTCTGTATATATACAGTCTACTTAAGTTCACAGCATATGAGAAACTTTTTTATTAATAACTTTACGAAAAAAATTTATTCTTCATAACAAGTTTTGCATGGTCTGAAACTCAAAACACAACCATCAGATATCACATTTTTACAAAAGTATATGAGGTATATCAAATAATATGAATTTTGCTGAGGAGTAAAGTATCTTTATTTTTGACAAACCTTTTTGACAAACCTCGATTGATAAAATTTGATATCTGATGGTTGTAATTTATAATTTAGACCATGCTTGACTTTTTATGAAGAATAACTCTTTTCCTAAAATTAGTAATGTTATGTGAGCCATTTCATTATTCAGTCATGCTCTAACCCTACAAGTCCCTCTCTGTCTTATTTGGCCTTTGTGGCTCAACTTGTCCGATTATTATACATAATTAAACCCCTTAAGACCAAACCTATGGGACGACTATGGTGGAGACACTTTCGCGAACATTCCAGGGTCAACGAGATACTATTTCTAGAACGTGATAACGTTTCTGGTACATACTGGCAATTTTGGTGGGGAGCATTCTCGACCACCAATTTGTATATAAATTGGTGGAGGAGAGCCATGAAGATGAGTTGTTATATGGACAGTGAAGATAAATAGTAATTAGTAGATAGACAGTGGTGAATATAAATAGTGATCAGTCTAAAGACATTCGAAGTATATATAAATTATAATAGTTGTGTTATAAAATAAATAAGTGTTTAAATAAATTATTAATAAATAAACTGTTGTTTGAAAATAAACAAACATCACAGTAATAAAAACTGTCCTTGGGATATTACTACTGAAAATTCTATAAAAAATTTTTCACTAAATATATCTATGAAGTAATTAAAAACAAGTTGAATTTTCGGAATATTAAGCATTCTCAGTTAGGAATGGGTTATGCAGATATACATGAATCTCAGATATGAATTACGAACTAAATTTGCGACTCTAACAAGACATTCCTGGAATACGTCAAACCATATTCAATATTAAGATGTATTCCAATTAGTGTAGTCTGTTCCAGATGATCGTTTATCTTGCTTGGTAATGGATTGAAAATTATTTAGTGAAAGTAATATTGCATATTAATAAGCTAAAGGTGATTTATATGAATTTTTTCCGGGAAATGTTCGCCTATCTGCCAATAAAATATGATGTTTTTTCTCGACATTAAATTGAATTAATTTATAATTTTCAAATATTTTAATTTAAAAGAATTAAAACAAAAATTATTTTCCTTCTCCATTTGCAACTGGGTTTGAATAAGCCTTCCGCGGTGCCGTTCTTGATTCTTTCCTAGAGCCAACGATGCACAATATACTCGTATAAAATTCTTTCAGCACGTTTTTACTAGAAATTTAGTATTTCTCTATTACATACGAGAATACGAAATAATGATTTACTAGTTTTCATTTATTTTGTCAAGGAAATATCCTGCTTTAAAATTTCCCTAGATTAGGCATTTTAAGGCACTATAAAATTCCCCAAATCTAGGGAATATTCGTTATAGTTACTCTTGTAAATTTAAATATGGTAGCGCAGATCTGAAGTAAATACATTTTTAATATGACAAAAAAACTAACAAGAAATAAAACAACTTTTAAATAAATTTCATGCGAAAACTGAAAAACTCAAGAACACAGTAAAAGCTGTATACAATAATGCCAGTAAAACTCCTATAACTAACAGAACTTCCTTAACTACATAAATAATGTTTTAAAGTATATTTTTTCGAAGTTTAATGTACCCGTATTCGAAAGGCTCTAAAGTTTTGATGGATCTCGATCCTAATTACACTCTGGAGAATTCGAATCCATAGAATTGAAGCAGCCACTCTTTCCGATACTTAATAACTCGCGTTCATTTTCTGTGTATATTCCGGCAATTCTGTAATTTAAAAAAGTTTCGTTCTTTTTCCATTTTGAACGCATAGGTAAACATTGTTGATATTTATAATATCCTAGTACCGATTTTTTGGTATATTAAAACCCAATGACGGTACTAAACGTGTCTGCACTTTTGTATTACCCTTTTACGTCAGTTTTGGTGATAATAAATGCCATTTTTTAAAATAGAATGATATAAAAACATTTTTATTCCGTCAGTTTTCAAATATAAAATTAATAACTTAATATTAATCAAAATACGACTCAAAGTGCCTCCACTTGTCATATCACAAAATAGTTTTTATGTCGTCCCTACCTACTTCATATTCTATTTTCTAAATGTTTTTAACTTTACAATCAAGCTGTCAAATTCTAAAAATCAACATGGCAATTTTTATTATGTTAATAAATCAGAATTATGTGTGACAATTCAACGATTGTTACTGAAAATCGTCACAGGTAAAAAATTACCAATATTATTGAGGTTATGTTTATTTCCAAATTACAGTTGTAAATAAAGGTTAAACCCCCTTATTTGAAATTAAAAAAATAAAAATAAATCAAAAATGAAAAGCGATATCAACATGATATTTAAGTAGAAATCAAGCTCTATAAGGAGATGAGGCCTAGTAATTGTGACAAATTTTTTTTGGAAAAATTAAGCTCTACGGGGATGGGGAAGGGGATGAAGCCAATTGATTCTGAAAATAATCTGATTAAAAATATGGATTAACGGGGTCTGGTTAGTGTGAAAATCGAATAATAAAATTTGGAAATTGAATTTTGGCTTGGAAAAAGTTGTCAAACGACATAAGTACACCATACAGATCCATAACGATTTAGAATTAAATATGTTTTGAGGTTTGACCACTCCCTTAAAATAAGTTTAATGTGAACAAGTAGTATAAAAATTCGAAAAATAAAATTTGGAAATCGAATTTAGACTGGGAAAACTTGGTCAAACGATATAAGTGCGCAATAAAAATCTATAACGATTTAGAATTATGTTTTGACGTTTGACCATCCCCTAAAATAATTTCAATGTGCACAAATAGTGTTAAAATTCGAAAAATAAAATTTGGAAAACGAATTTTGACTTGCAAAAAGTGGTCAAACGACATAGTACAGATCCATAACGATTTAGAAATATGTTTTGACTTTTGACCAACCTCTAAAATAATTTTATTGTGTCAAAGTAGTGTGAAAATTCGAAAAATTCACTTAGAAAAAGTGGTCAAACGACATAGTACAGATCCATAACGATTTAGAAATAATTATGTTTTAAAGATTGACCACTCCTTAAAATAATTTTAATGTGCCCAAATAGTGTGAAAATTCTAAAAATGAAATTTGGAATAAACAGAGGTTTAGATCAAAATGTACTTGGTTATGTTTTTTTTTTTATTCTATAAGAAAATATTTTAAAATGACTTTATTACCAAATTATTAATATAACTATTAGAATTGTATAATAACCTTTATAAATCTGTTTTAAAATTATTATTTTTTTTTTTATAAATACAAAATTATTTCTGTAAATTCTTTAAATTCGTGTATTATTGTATTATTTCCCTATCTGTTAATTTAAGTATTCTAGGTAATACTATCCTAATAATAAATTGGTATATTATAGGTTCTGTAGATTGTCCTCGCAACCATTAATCATTTTGTAATCAAGTCACCCACTTATTCAAGTTAAAATTTGATTTTATGATGGGATTAACGAATTTTCACCCTAAACATTAAAAATATTTTGTCAAGCATACTTCTAAACTGTAATGGATCTTTATTGTGCACTCATGTCCATTGACCTATTTTTCCAAGTCGAAATTCACTTTACAAATTTTTGAATTTTCACACTACCTAGGAAAATTAAAATTATTCTATGGGGTGGTCAAACGTCAAAACATAATTCTAAATCATTTATTAATCTTTATTGTGCACTTATGTTGATTGACCATTTTTTTACAATTTATAATGTGATTTTGAAGTAATTGTAGCTTTAAAATGTTCACAAAACATAATAAAATTATTATCTTTAAAACTTTTAAAAAAATATCCTCTAAAGAGATTCTTCGTTTGTATAACAAACCGAAGAAAAATATATTCAAAACTTTAAAGATTTAAAGAAATATCCACAAAATTGCGACAATGTGACCATTCACATCAAAATGTCCAAAGATAAAAGATCTATCTTTTTTTTATTAAAATTCTCACCAAAATCTAGTGATTTTGAATTTACAAATATTGCAGGTACTGGTAAGCAGATTTTTGGTGTTGCTGAAAGTGACCAGAATCAACAAACTTCTGTAAAGAAGAATTGTGATAGGGAAAATAGACAGAGATTGATATATTCGAAGAGAAAAAGACGGAAAGTAAACATAACCCTTTTGGTATGAAAACAGGACCCCATTATATAAATTAATATAATGCTTTAGTTCAAACAGTTTGTTATTTGATTTTTATAATTGCTTAGCTAAATATGACTGATAAAATCTTATCCATAATATTTTTATAATATGGCAAAATAAAACCGTAACACATTTTTAGATTGTAAATTCCAAATACAGTAAAAGGTCTTTACAAAAACATACCACATATTCCTTAGACCAAAATAAGTCGATTTAAGTAAAATTACCTTAGTACAAAGTTGCTTCGTTTGGGCTCCAGAGGGCCTTGAAGTTATAATTTTTAAATCGTTTTTCCCATATAAATTTAAAACGGCATATGCGATTTTGCTGAAATTTGGTATATTGGCAGAGTCTTATGTGGCAAAAAAATGGTATTAAAATTTTGTCCGATAATAATACATGGGCGTAGAACTTGATTTTTTAAATAATTGCACCTTTAAAAATTCTACGCCAATGGAAGAAAAGGAGTTTGAGTATAAAATTTAGATTGCGCAACTCATTCACTTTAAAAAAGATACTCTTGATAAGACTCGATTACTCTCATGGTTTTGACGAAATTTGCATTTTAGTAATTTTAGAACATAAACAATAATTATTAAAATACAAACATTGTCAAAACTATAAGAGTAAATCGAGTGTTATCAAGGGTACTTTTTTGAAGTAAATGAGTACCCAATCCAAATTTCATACTCAAACCCCTTTTTTGCCATTGGCGTAGAATTTTTAAAGGTGCAATTATTTAAAAAATCAAGTTCTACGCCTATGTATTATTATCGGACAAAATTTTATACGATGCAAAACATAAAAATGTACTTTTTTCATATCTTCATCAACACGTCTAATCGAAACTTTTAACAAAAATGCTCGATTCTTGCCATGTACGATTTTTTGAGGAATATTAATTATTTGCCTGCAATACGTATACAAAAACATTTATTGTTGGTTTCATCTATATAAAAATATTGTCAAGTTTTAACACCTAATCTCTTGATAATGATTGAAAGTGTTCTATCTGACTCAATATTTAAAAAAAACAAATGCGTGGTTTATTAATATGGCTGTACAATATACCAATGCAGAATATACCGATATGTTACTGACATTAGGATTTTGTGAAAAAAATGCTCGAGAGGGTGTACTCTGAAAGGTTTCCAAATCGTCGTGTACCCAGCCGCCCAACTTTTGCTGCTGTTGAGAGACGTCTTCGGGAGGCCGTTTCCTTTGCTCCCAACACTGTAGATAATGGAAGAGAACGTTTTGTAAGGATTCCTGAAGTTGAAGAAGACATTTTAGAACGTGTTGAAGAAGATCCAGAATTAAGCACCATAACGAATTGGAAGGGAACTAGGAGTAAGTAAAGATGTCGTTCACAAAGCGCTTAGAGGACAATTGCTATATCCATACCATAAGAAGCCAGTACAAGAATTATTAGTCCATGATCCTCAAATTCGTTTGGGTTTTTGTCGATTTGTTAATATGCAAAGATAAAGAGATCCAAACTTTGTCAAGAAGGTTCTCTTTACCGATGAAGCGGGTTTTACAAGAAGAGGTATAACTAATGCCCATAATGAACATGTTTATGCCGTTGAAAATCCGCATGCAATAAAGGTAAACTATTTTCAGCACGAATTCAAAATTAATGTGTGGGCTGGAATAATTGGTAATTTCATTGTTGGTCCTGTCATACTTCCACGAAGATTAACTGGAGAAAATTATTTGGATTTTCTACAAAATACGTTGCCAGAATTGTTAGAAGATTTACCTCTCCAACTTCGGAGAGATATGTGGTTTATGCAAGATGGAGCTCCACCACATTTTTATTTAAACGTTAGAAACCACTTGAATGAACAATATCCACACAAATGGATTGGCAGAGGTAATGACGCACCTGCAAACTGGCCACCACGTTCCCCAGACCTAACACCGATGTATTAATTTTTATGGGGACATCTGAAATCCACAGTTTACAGGGAACCTGTAGAAAATGAGGAACAACTCTGGCAACGTATTCAAGATGCAATAAACAATCTTAGAGGTGATGAAGAAGTTATGGAAAGGATACATTTTAATTTTCTTCGACGTATAAATCTTTGTATGCGTGAAAATGGTGAACATTTTGAACGTTTTTTCTAAAATCTCTATTTTCATTATGTTGTAAATAAATATTTTTGTGAAACCTAATACTCTCAATTATTAAAACAGAAATTTAGCGAAAACCATGAGAGTAATCGAGTCTTAATAAGAGTACCTTTTTTAAAGTAAATGAGTTGCGCAATCTAAATTTCATACTCAAACTCCTTTTCTTCCATTGGCGTCGAATTTTTAAACGTGCAATTATTTAAAAAATCAGGTTCTACGCCTTTGTATTATTATCGGACAAAATTGTAATACCATTTTTTTTTTGACACATAAAACTCTACCAATATACTAAATTTGAGCAAAATCGCATATGCCGTTTTAAATTTATATGGGAAAAACGATTTAAAAATTGTAACTTCAAGGCCCTCTGGAGCCCAAACGAAGCAACTTTGTACTAAGGTAATTTTACTTAAATCGACTTATTTTGGTCTAAGGAATATGTGGTATGTTTTGCAAAGACCTTTTACAGACACCCTGTATAACGCTAAATATCTTTTTTCAAAATGTAGTCAGAAAATAATTCCTTTTTACCCTGTTTGATATAGTCAGAAGTTTGTGAATAATTTATTTTTTATATATAGCACACTGAAGATCTCCCTATCCAAAAATAACTCTAAATCTTTTAGATAAAACTTGCAATCATTTTTATAATGAAAATAAGTTTTTTGGACAAATTGAAATAAACGAAAAGAAAAAAAATGCAGATAAAGAGAAGGAAGTAAAAAATGCGGATCATGAAGATAGACTTGGTGGGATATCTAATATTAAAATCCTATTTTAGCTTTAAAAACAGTTTCAGTGCAACGTCGTCATAGCTTTAATCCTGCAGATAAACGAAATCTGCCATGAAAAGATTACATCTACCTGAATTGGTTGGAGCACTCAAATTCTCTGTGCTCTGGATCCGGTATTATATCTAATTCCTTCTTTCATTGGGGGGATTTCATCTCTAACGATATTAAGTATGAAATGAATTAAATTTTGAAGGTAGAGGTACAGCCACTCACTCTTCGCATACCTACTTTCCCGGAGGGATATTTCATATTTTCCGTTTCAAATTATGTTACGTCGTATCCTCTGGACGATTTTAAAAGCTCCGACGTATTTAGTTCATTGTTGAAATAACAACTCCAACAAAGTCAAAATCGTGAAGCGGTATTATAAAGTATAAATAAGCACCAAAGCGAAATATGTATTCACTAAATTAATAGCTATTTGTGTTATATTAAATATAAATATAGACAAATGAAATAAAACCGGAGTGTGACAATCACGCAACTGTAAAATATGACTTTTACACAAGTACAATATTTTTCCTATGATACAGAATAATGTATTCAATATAATGTGTTGGAAATACATCTAAAATATTTTATATAATATATCTGGCTAGCCCATACCTGAATGCCAAACCAATCAATCAATTAATAATAAATCAATTAACTTATTATGCTTTACTATATTTAAATATATGAAAGAAGATTTTTTCTTTTCATATTAATTTTAGTCTCTGTAAAATTATTCATTTAATAGTTAAAGCATTTTATCTAAATCCTTTTCAAATTTCCCTTCATCTATCATAACATTTTATTTCTTTTTAGCCTAGGGCAATCTCTAGACGGTTTTGGGTTCGAATACAATAAGAATCATTTATCTTGAAGATCGTTGAAGTTCGAATACAATAAGAATTATTTATCTTGAAGATCGTTCAGGTTCAAATATAAATAAGAATCATTTATCTTGAAGATCATTTACGGTTCAGTCATGAATGACAGTTATGAAAGAATCCCGAATCACTTGGTGAAAGTTGCCTGACCGGTATATAATGTTTATAAGTCCACAGAATAACGAATGAAATAGAGAAAACACTGAAAGAAAAGAAGATCTGCACCTTACTCTTTCTAGATGTTGGCCAGGCTTTCGATAAAGTATGGTTAGAAGGCCTTGAATATAAAATAAATAAACTTCTACCTAGGCAATATTGTGATATCTTAAAATCTTACTTGACTGATAGAATCTTCCGAGTAAAACAAGAAGAAGAATATTCCAATCTTAAAGAAACTAAAGCAGGGAAGTGATCTGGGACCAGTTCTTTACCTGTTGTTTATCTCCGACATACCACAAACGCAAAATGTGAAAGTAGCCACATTTGCCGGCGACACGGCCATACTTGCAATCGGTAAAACCGTAGAAGAATCGACCAGAAAACTTCAAAATGCAACTAATAAAATCTATGAGTGGACAATAAGATGGCGCATTAAGCTCAACGAAACTAAAAAACAATTCAGGTTAACTTCACTAATAAAAGATCAGTAGAATAAATAACCGCGACATTAAATAATACTAGGATACGATATTGTAATTCAGCGAAATAATAATTAGGAATGAACCTTGATATTAAATTATAGTGTAATATACACAAAGAAAAAACGGAAAGAGTTGTGTATTAAATATATAAAATTATACTGGTTGATGAATAGAAAATGATAACTTTCAATCGAAAATAAACTTTTAATATATAAACAAGTACTGAAGTCAGTATGGGCTAACGGCATACAGCTCAGGGGATGTGCCAGTAAAACTAACATAAATATAATACAACGGTTCCAAAACAAAATATAAAGGGCAATAGTAAACGCCCCTTGGTATGTTAATATTAAAGTTCTACAGTTTCTGCACAACCAATACCTAATGAAAAGGCTCAGAAGGACCAAACCATTTGAATTAGTGATGTGAAAATGTGTTAAAGCAGAGCGCAGTGCGCGTGTGCAGTGTATAGTTATCAGGACAGAAAGGAGAAGATACCATTGGGTGAACTCTTAGTTTTAAGCCTCTTAAATTTACTAAAGTTTAAAATAAACACAAATTGCTGGTTGACTGAAATATAGCTAGGTGCAATGCAAACTAACAAAAAAATATTATCTTAAAATGTGTAACAAGAATAGCCCCACGTTGGGCGCCATTTTTGTAACATGAATAGCTGGTTATTTTATCTACTTTAATATATGTGTTTGAGCTCAATTTATAAGGCGTGGGTTAGGTTTTTAAATAATTCTAATAACTTTGAAAAAGAAGCTGGGTACCACTATATTTAAAGCTTATACCCTTAACTCTAGATTAGTGATAAAAATCTTGATAAAAATCTTGAAATTAGACGTTCATATTTTAACAGCGTAATCTACATCCTAAAATAGAAATAAATGTTCGTATAAATCTAGGTCCGAAAACGTTTCGTTTTCGAGATACAGGGTGTTACAAGAGAAGTCCTGATGGCACATTTTTGTAAATATTTTCTAAAATTTCTGTAATCGCCGGTTTTCCAAAGTAAAAAAAATTAAATTTCTGATTTCACAGGCCTACTAATTATTGTTTACATTTTCGAATAAGATAACATCAACTTATCATGAAATTTTCAAAAGCTTTTTTCTTGAAAATGGTGCGTCCTAGCAAGATGCAACAAAAGTAGCTTTATCATAAAGAAAACTTTGGTTTTCCAAATTTTATAGTCAAAAGTGTTAAAAACTGTCAGAAAAAAAACTTAGAGCAGTTTTACCCTAAGCCCCCCCTAATTTACCCACTTATGAAGATGATCAAAAACTGGGGTTTCGTCCATTAAATAGAGCGTAAACGGGTTAGAATTTGTACTAAATTCTGTTGAAAATTCTGTTGAAACTTCTGTTGAAACTTCTGTTGAAACTTCTGTTGAAACTTCTGTTGAAACTTCTGTTGAAACTTCTGTTGAAACTTCTGTTAAAACTTCTGTTGAAACTTTTGTTGAAACTTCTGTTGAAACTTCTGTTGAAACTTCTGTTGAAACTTCTGTTGAAACTTCTGTGAAAACTTCTGTTAAAAGTAATGTTAAAGCCTTTTGGAATTTTGTAATTAACAAAAGATCTAATAACACCATACCTGATAATATAAACCTTGAAGATTTTTTTGCTTCTTGTGGCAGTGAAGTATCAAATCTGTTTGCCAAGCATTTTTCATCAGTTTACACTAATCAAAATCTAAATCAAAATTTTAACGATATTTAATCAAAACTTAATGTTTCCTTTTACCACATTCCTATTTCGACCATTTACGAGAAATTATCTAATCTTGACACAAAGAAAGGTCCAGGTCCTGACATTATTCCTCCCATCCTACTCAGAAATTGCAGTTTCGTATTGTCTCGCCCTCTCTTCTATATTTTCAATAAATCTATCGCCACAGGTGAGTTTCCAGACTATTGGAAACTATCTTATGTCACCCCAATATACAAATCGGGTAGCAAGTCAGACGTCAAAAATTACCGACCTATATCTATTCTCAGTACTATACCTAAGGTGTTTGAGAACATTATAACATACTACCTTACCTATGACTGCTTTGGCATCATAACGGATCATCAATATGGTTTTTGTGCTGGAAAATCGACTGAATTAAATCTAGTTACCTACGTCGACTTCCTGTCTGAAGCTTTGGAGAAGGGTTGCCAGATTGATTCTGTGTACACTGACTTTTCTAAGACTTCTGACAGGGTTAACCATTCTCTCTCACTTCAGAAGCTCGATAAATATGGCATAAATGGGATCTTACGAACATAACTCAAACGGTTAGGCGTTCCTCAAGGATCACATCTTGGTCCCTTATTATTCAACTTATTTATAAATGACATCATTTATTATTTTCAGTATGGCAAAGCACTATTGTTTGCAGATGATTTAAAAGTTTTCCTAACTATTAAAACCATTTATGATGCCCTCTGGCTTCAGTCTGACCTTGATAATCTATCAAATTGGTGTGCCTTAAATTGCATGGATTTGAATGCTATAAAGTGCCATGTCATGCGCTTTTATCGATCCCATTTACCAACTACTACTTTTGATTATAACTTAAAAGGTCATATCTTGGAGTCTGTTATTCAAATTGTTAATCAAATTAAAGATCCCACTTTAAGCCTTAATCGACACATACCTAAGGCTATCCATAAATCCATGAAAATGTTAGGTTTTATCAAAAGGTTAACACATGATTTTACTGACACAACTGCAATCAAAGTCCTTTATTGTTCACTAGTCCGACCTCACCTAAATTATGAGTGTTGGCTAATCTTAATATTCTTGGAATACAGCTGCTAAAAGTATGGTTTAAACGATAAAAAGGTACATAAAATGTTTGTTGCTGTCGAGTTGAGCGCGTTGGAACATAAAGATTTATTTTTGTTAGAAGTTCAGTACAGCTGCATCTGCCATTGATAATTTTGAAAAGTAATGTCAGGTATCTCTGTTTCCTTCCAGTTTCCAAAGAAGGGATGTTTAGAGAATTCTCTATCAAATCATACTCGCAAAGGACACCCAATTTATAGGCTATGTATCTAAGAAATTTATGTTGCACATTTCTATGTTTCTGCTGTGCGTTATGTAATGTGGAGACCAGACAGAAGAGCAATAATCTAGGTGATGTCGAACTAGTGAACAATAAAGGACTTTGATTGCAGTTGTGTCAGTAAAATCATGTGTTAGCCTTTTGATAAAACCTAACATTTTTATGGATTTATGGATAGCCTTGAGGTATGTGTTGATTTGAAGCTTAAAGTGGGATCTAGAATAACTCCAAGGTCTTTAAATTGATTAACAGACTCCATTATTATGTCTATATGTTGTCCTGAGTAGACGTGTTTTGCGCAGCTCCACATAAAATGCCGAGTAAGTGCTGAAAAGTGCAAGTTTAAAATTTGGAAAAAGGGCTATTGTACAATTAGAGGACGCAGTGTTGTTTCGTATGATCCTTGTAATTCTAAAGTGTAGGAATATCCCGTATGTTGCAATTATTTTTTTAATATGCCAACACGAAATAAAGCCAACAAAAGCGAGAATGAACTGCACTCGACTATTAGAAATTTCGTTAATAAACTTATAACGTCAGATGAGTTTACCCTTCAACTGTCTAATGCTATTATGGAAATAATTACAAAAAAATATGACAGCAAAATAGAACTGCTGAAAACAGAAAATAACAGTTTGAAATCTAGGATACAAATTATTGAAGATAAAATGAAAAAT